>CANTUR010000857.1:600000-945000 GCA_947683625.1 Mallotus nudiflorus
TATATCATTAATTAACAATGCTATGGTTATATATATATATATATATATATATATATATATATATATATATATATATATATATATATATATATATATATATTTTAATATATGTTTTCTCTAAAATTTAATTTATTGTTAAACATGATATGATTGCTATAAATGTTTCTTGATCATATCTCATAAATGTTATTTTATTACTAAAAGATGGGAACATGCATTATATCTTGATAAAGGCTGCTAAATAGAAAGTGTATATATGTATTGCTTAATGAAAATGGTACACACTCATGTTATGATTGATATATGAGATGCTAAAAATGTTATTGATGGTTGACTATCTTTGGGACAACAGTTGATTACACTTATGCCTTTGGAGCATATAATAAGGTGGTTTACCCTTTAGGGGTATATCTACATGTGTTTATGACGTATAAACATTTAAGGGGAGTAACATATTGGATGGGTTATCACCTAAATGTATTTAATGCACTTATGGGGAGTAACATATGGAGTGGGTTATTGCCTAAGTGTGTTTAATACTCTTAGGGGACTAACATATTAAATGGGTTAACACTAAAGAGCTTAAAATGTTAATTATGACTTGAATGTGTACTGAAATTTTTTATTTTGATGATGAATATTTATATAAATGTGATGTTCCTTGAGAAGTATGTGATTTTCCATTTATGATTTAATCAAGTTTTATATTGAAATGGAAATGTTTTAAGTTATTTGAATTTGGTGTGTGTGTGTGTGTGTGTATGTGTGTGTATTATTGTATTTAAAAAGTTAAAAATGTTCCTCGTTGTTAATTCTTAATCTACTTACTGAGTATATGTACTCATCCTTTATTACTATTTTTTTCAGAAAATTTATTTTAGAAGTGAATCTTTAGCTTGGTTAGACATCATTTTGTACTCTTCCACATTAGATCCAAGGTCGAGCCAACATTTTAGCTTTTTAGTGCTATTTTAACTTTTAAAATAGTGTAGTATGTATAGTTTTATGAATATGAGCATACCCATATGTGTATATATATATATATTTTAGTGAGATAAGTATGTTGTTTAGTTATACATGTATATTTAATACACTAAACCCTTTTAATGGAGTGTTGAAAGTTAATCACTTGTTATGATGCTTCTTTTTAAGGTTTTGAGAATCTTAAGGTCTTTAGTTCCATATTGAATAGGGTGTTACAATCCACCTTACTTGAACTCTAAAATAATTGGAGCCCTTATGGCTACTAGATACTAGAAGGAATAAAAGGAAAGAAAAAAGCTTAGACTCCAACTTAAATCTTTCTTATAGTCTATTTTTAGCAACCTAACAAGTAATGAATTTGATTCCATCTTTATTAATTCTTGTAACAAAGTGGATCAATCTATTGTTTATAATCCTTTATGTAATAGTCATATGATATATGCCAATAACATAGCTTCATCGCCTCAAAATCCTCTAACATTAATTTTTTTGTCCTATTAATTATAATTTATAGCATCAATGTGACACTTTCTTTTCTTAATCATTGTCTAAGCGATTGAGCATATAGAGGTGATATAAATGGTGAAATTGCTTTTATTTTAAAATTTTCCTTGTAATACCAATGGTTGTTAGTCCAAGTGGCAAGGAACTTGGATTTCTTAAGTAAGGTTTTGAGTTTAAATATGTATGGAGAAAAAATAAATGCTAGGAGAGTTTTGCTTCCTTTGTGAGTTTCACTTGGCAGCACTTATGGCTATCAAATACCAGAGGTTATTAAACCAAAAATTTTCCTTATAATTATCTGCTTTGTGCTGTTTTATGAGCTCATTCCTATATATGTGCTTGTTTTTGTCAGGTTGCTTTGTTACTACAAAATATAGACAATAGAAAGTACAATTATGCCGGCAAGATTCTTAAGATCTCCAAGAAAATACCTTTTAAGCTTTATAATCTTTCATTATAATGACATAGATGTTAGAAGAGCGAAGAAATTATAGAAATGTAGTACTTTTAGGTATTATAATTGAGTTTGCAACATAGCCACTCACCATTCATTTCAAATTTGGTTTCTGCTCAGATTTAGCAATCCATATTTTGCTAAAAGAAGTAGTGAAGGATTCAAACTATGTGTTTTCTCCTTTGTCATTTCAACTCATGTTGAGCCTAATTGTTGTGGGCTCAAAAGGGTCTACACTAAAGCAACTTCTATCATTTATTAGATTAAAAAATGTTTATGAAATGAATTCTTTAGCTTGGTAGATTGTCACTTCAGTATTATTACCAGCAAATGAATGTCTAGATCTCACGCAAGGTCTACTTATGTCATTCGCTAATGTTGCTTGGGTAGATCAAAGGTTTGGTTTGAAGCCTTCTTTTGAAGAAGTATTAAAAGATGTTCACTATTCCATAGCCAAACATGTTGGTTTTGCCAATAAGGTAATATTTAATTCCATGGAAGGTTTTGAATATGATCCTATAATCATAATATATGCTACTTTTTAACAAAGATCGCAACTGTTTTTAGGCTAATGAAGTGATAAATGAAATTAACTTATTGGTTGAGAATGCAACAAAAGGACTAATTAGAAACCTACCGCCACACAAGTCTTTGGACAATGACACAGCTCTAGTCCTTGCAAACTCACTCTACTTCAAAGAAGCATGGGATTGTGTAGACGACAGGATTTAGCACGCGCCCAAGATTTTAGCAACCGCGACACTGTTTGGGCTCATGGCCCTAGAGAACACACTAACCATTATTATAAAGACATGGTGTGGAGATAAGGAGTCGCCACCCAAGGTAATAACTGGGACAAATTGAAAGGTGATATTCGATTCTCTAAAAGAAAGCTAACACCACAACCAAGAGATTCTGGGAACGGAATACTAACTTCTTTTAGTCTTATGTTCATTTAGAATTACTTTATGAATTACTATCTTATTCTCTAATTACATGAAATTTTATTTAAACCCAAATTAAACATCCATCTAACCCAAAAAGGCAACAGGTCATAAAATCACATGTAAAAAATGCATACAAAAGATAGCGTCCCTATGTCTAAGCTAGATTAATTTTATTAAAGTTAGCTAATTCTACATTTTTATTTACAAGTGAATTGGACTAGAGATGGGCTTACATTTTAATTGAATTAGTGAGTCTAAATCTACTTGTTTTAATTAACTAAGGGAATGGGCCTACTGTCTAGAAATTTTAAAGAAGAAATCATATTATTAAGTGAGCCTAAGTCTAATTTAATTTTAACTCAAATAAAAATGGAGTCTAAGTCTATTTATTTTAAAAGAAATGAAATTAATGGGCTGAGCTAAATCTAAATTAATTTAAATTACTAGAAATGGGCCTAAAGTCTAATTAATTTTTAAAAAAGAAATAAAATAAATTAGTGGGCTAAAGTCTAAGTTAATTTTATTAATTAAAATTGGGCCTAAATCTAATTTAACCTAAATAGGCCTAAATTAATTTTAAATTAATAAAAAGCTAAAAACCATTTTTAAACCTATTTATTAAATGGTTTTGATCTTAACGTGGGCTTAGGGCTCAAAGAACTAAAAAAACAAAAACAAAATCCAAACAAAAAATCATAACAAAATCATATCAAACACAGGATTTATGTGATTTTCTAAAAAAACCTTAAATCAATTTACATGCAACCCTAAATTAATCTACACCCATCATTAGTTTTAATTGATTTTTATCCAATTGAACCTAAATTACTAATCAATTTTAGTGCAGAGAATAAAATTCTACTATTTTCCACTATTAGGGCTATTACAAACTACTGTGCAAAAATTAAAATCAAATTAATTACACCCAAAGCAAAAGCAAAATCAAATT
Source organism: Mallotus nudiflorus (assembly GCA_947683625.1). Taxonomy (NCBI): domain Eukaryota; kingdom Viridiplantae; phylum Streptophyta; class Magnoliopsida; order Malpighiales; family Euphorbiaceae; genus Mallotus; species Mallotus nudiflorus. Next base: position 603,839 of record CANTUR010000857.1, read on the forward strand.
AAAAGAACGCAAAAATTATAAATCCTAAATCCTACAGGGGTTTTACATATCTTAATCCATGGCATCCATGAATTTTTCAAATAGTCACTGCCCAAAATCATATATCTCCAACCTCACCTCCAGAGCACCACAGAACATCAATCAAAACAAAATAAAAAATTAATCAATAATGAATCAATCAAAAAATAAAACAAAGAAATCAAATCAAAATAAAAGAAAAGAAACGAATAGAAGATGTTGTGCAAATATTGTTAGAATGCCCCTTAGATTAGGATTATCACCATTTTGAGATTGACTCTATTATTTTTTTTCTTGATTCTCTTGACTTTAAAAGCAAAGAACGTTTTTTTTTCCAGTAGCTGATTAGGATTTTTATTCTCTCTAATTTTTTCGCAACCTTTTTTTTCCTCCTAGGGTTTTCTCGAAGCTTTTTTTTCCATCCCCCCACAGACTTTGTCTCTTGGCTTTTGAAGCCTGGCCTAGCAACCCCATCTCATGTGATCACGCAGGGAAGTTACACGATAATTGGGAGCGAGATTAGGAGTCTCTACCTTTTATTTTTTTGAATTTTCAAAATCAAGATAATGAGATGATGAGCGATAAGGTTTTGAAAAAATCAAACACGTGGTGCCTTAAACCTATGACAAAATTGAAAAATGACAAAATTAGTGTAAAAATCGCGTAAAATCACTTTTTAGTGAAAATCGACATTCTAGAATGCTAATTTTCACCCCATAATGCCAGTCAACAATAAATTTCAGCCAAGCAATTTTTTAATTAGATTACAATAAAGGTCCTCAGAAGTTTCTAATTTCTACAATTGAATCCCTAAAAAAACCAATTTTGAAATTAAATCCATAAAATATTGCAATTTAGTACTTTAAATCACGAAACTCGACACCAAAGATCAATTCTCAATTAGATTTTCATTATAGAGGCTATCGTCGTACACGTGCACAACTGCATCTTGAAATTGGGTGCATATAGATCAACAATTCGATGAATCAAGCACTAAACATTAAGAATTCTACCTTCTTAATGGATAAATTGTTCAAGTTCCTTTCATGACTAGCAAGCCACATGAATGACTTCTTTATGGAGCCTTTGATAGCTATAAGGTTTTTAAAATTGCTTACCAAAATGGTCAAGACACTAGACAATTTTCCATGTATTTCTTTCTTCCAAATGCAAAAGATGGGCTACAAAACTTAATAAAAGTTTTCAAATCCAATCCTAAAGCATATAACATGCGATTCGAGTTACATGAAAAAGATCTTCCTGAATTTTGGATACCAAGATTCAAGTTTTCATTTAAGATAAAAGCCTCAAATACCCTAAAGGAACTTGGATTGGAGCTACCTTTTAAAATGGGAGAATTTTCAGAGATGGTTGATTCTTCAGAGCCACTTGCACTATCAAAGATATTCCATAAGTCCATAATTGAAGTAAATGAACATGGAACAGAAGTTGTAGCTAGCACCGCTCCTGAATTCATATCGATGTGTGGCTAGTTGAACCCACTAAGCTTTGTAGCTAACCACCCTTTCTTGTTTATGACCAAAGAGGAAAATTCAAATATTGTTGTTTCCATTTAAGTTGTGCTCAACCCTTTCTTGGTTTCTTGAGATGTGTCAAAAGGGGCTAATGCTTAACAAATTAGGTCCTGAAGTTTATTCATATGCTTTAGTGATTCCTAAATTGGAGGAAAAATCATATCTTTTTTCTAATTTATAATGTTTTATTTAGTATTTAATTTTTTTTCTTTGTTATACTGAAACTCAAACTCAAAACTCACCAATAATTTTGAAATAGCATCAATCAAACCTTATAATTTATAAATGGTTAATGTCATCACTTTCAATGGTATCAAAACCAAATCTACTGGACAAGCCAAGCCTTCTTGTGATTGGGGAATTCCAAATCTTGCTTTACTAAATATTAACTATAATAAAGTACCATAGTAATCCACTATGTATACCTATAAATTTTTTATTAATTAATTTTTTTTCAAAATTCACTTTGAATTTTCAAAATTAAGGTTGTCCCAAGTCATAATTTTGAAAAAGAAATGACCAAAAAATTATTAAAAATTCAAAATTCAAATATTAATTTTTATTTTTATTTTTTAAAAAAAAAGAAAAGATGTGACAAACTGAGCCTTACAATAATTAATTTGATACTTGCTATTGTGAAGACCAACCAAATCATTTATATACATTCTCTAATAATGGATTTGAGTGTGGTAGACCTTTGATGTCCAAGAACAATATCATTAAGCCTCTTGCTCAAGTTGCCATTAGCTAAAAATTTTACAGGTTCCAGATGATAAGAGCTTTACAAATTTCTCATTGGATTTTTATGGTTGAATTTATTGAACATACTGTTGGGGTTCCGTGATGCAAACGCAGCGGAAAAATTAAAATTTTGTCACATTCCCAAGCCAGGATCCATGCAATTCGACTAATTGATTAAATCTAGGGTTTTTAAAAATCTTACCAAAACGCAGAAGAGGCAAGATTCTCTGGAAGGATGAGAGGAGGTTCACACCGGTGACACCTTACCGCGAGCTTTTTAGCTTGGTTGTTCGGATCAAGACGTCTCCAAAAGGATGCGTCCTCTATAAGTATCCACACGAACAGCCCTTCACAAAATGAATTTGAGTGTGTGTGCTAGCAACCTCTTGACTGTCTCACAAATCAAGAACAAAAGGAAAAACTCTGTCTTTGTTTTCTAAGAGGAAAGAAAACGAATTTGGAGGCAAAAACAAGTGTGTGAAACCCTAGAGAATATAACATATTTATAGACTCCAAGTTAGGGTTTCACTTACCAATAACCTTTTGGTAATTTTCCATTTATTATATTCTGATTTTGTTTAAAAATAAATCAAAAATAATATCTTATTTATTTATTTAAAATAACATTTATCTTAAATAAATAAACAAATAAATAAATAAATAAAACACTTTAATTATTTATTTCCACAGAGTTTATTTTGGGCTTATTAAACCCATATCCGTTTTAGGCTTGTTCTAAGTGTGTGACCCTGTAGGTTCATATAACATTGGCAGTGGGCCTAAATCTCTATTTAGGCCTACAAGCCATAAGTGGCCTCTAGCAAGACATTATGACTACCCAAGTCATGTGAAGTCAATAATCCGACATAACCTAATTACAGTGAATTTTATTGTCCCTTTATCACATGATATCTTAATTGAACATAAGGCATAGAATGTCATCCTTATATAGTTCAATATTATGACTTGATTCCAAGTAGACTGAAAATGATAACTCTTTATCAATTCATTTTAGCATGGCCATGCATTTTATTCAGTCTATCTCATCAAAGGGCCTTTAGATATCTTTCTCATATTAATGAGGGATAAATTCCTTCTAAATCACTCACATTCCTCACATAACTAATTTTATATCCAACAACATTCTTTTAATCATCCGGTTAAAGACAATGTTAGAATGTGTCAAAACATAAAATAGCTATGTAGAAATCCATGATGATTTCAAGGTCAAAGGACCGAAATAAAATTACTGTGATAAGAAATACTTATGACAATAATCTATGTAGTATTCTCATAGTGGATCAATCCAATACATGATCTCTCATCATGTACTTATGAGTTGACTTAATATCTCATATTTATGATTAGTAAAACATAACCATCAGTCAACATCATACTAGCCTTAATACTTTAATATTCATATAATGAATAAATGGCTAGGGATAATTAGAATAGAACTCTTATTTTCATCTAAGGGTTTTACTATCAAGTCACATACTTGATGGCCTTAGTAAGAATTAACCATTCATGTAATTATCATAAAATCAAATGATAATATAATACCTCTTTATTAATAAAATAAGAAAGTCAATACATAATCACAAATGATTGACCTAGTGCATATCACTAACACATACTACACCACTCAATAACTAACTTAAGTCTATAACATGGAAAGATAAGGCTTGGAGTGATAAGGATGATCATTAGAGTGATAAGGTAGATAAGGATGACCATTGTAATGATAAGGTAGTTGATCAAGTTATGGTTGATGTTCTTAAAACAGAGGAAATGTTTTAAGGACGTTTTGGCAGAGTAATTCAAGGAGCCTAATTAGGATCAAATCATGTTTGAATGGTAATCAAATTGAGTAATAATTATGCCAAAATAATAGCTATGTAATAACATTAATTTAGGATGAGATCAGTGTATGAATATCATTTTATAACTTCTTTCCTTATATATTCTGGTTTTGGTTTTAAGCTTATAAATAAGAATATATATAGAACTCTCTTCTGAAGTCTTTTTGTTGAGAAGTTTCACTTATAAATTTTGTTCAATTTCAAATATTCTTTATGGTATCAAAGCTTTGAGTGAGATAAGAGAGTTCAAAAAAAAATTTATTGATTATCAATGGCTTCCATAATTTCCTTAAATGATGCTAAATTTATTACCCTTAAACTAACACTAGAAAATTATCCTCTCTAGCAATAGATGCTTGCTTTAGCTGAAAGTCAAGACATGGTGGGGCTTCTCACAAGCAAAATAACAAAGCCTACCATGTACACCTATATCAAAATAGATAAGACATTAACTTATGAAGAAGGAACAAAACAACTCTCAGAAGATTTTCTCAAATGGTGAAAAAAAGATCGCCTCCTACATGGATGGATCATCAGGACATTTATGGAAGAAACATTGGGCCTAGTTATTGGTTTTGAAACATCTCAATCAGTTTGGGATGCCTTAAAAGTAGCATATGCCTAAGATTCATAAGAATATGAATTTACTCTTCGAAAATAACTCATATACCTCAAAAAGGAACAAAATCAATCCTTGGAAAAGCATTTGCAGAAATTCAAGAGTATAAATGATAGTCTTGCAGCCATGGGACATCCAATACTTAACAACATAAAAGTTTATTCTCTCCTTGCAAATCTTAGTCCAAAATATGAATCCTTCACAACCACAATGCTTAAACCCCCTATGTCATCCTACATAGAAGTGGTATCACTCCTACAAGGCTTTGAACAATCAAATTCATGGGTTGAAGCATCATCTTCATCATATACATTCTATAGACAATGCAAACTAATCCAACAACAATATCATAATAATTGCATTCACCAAAATAATCAATTCACATTGAAAGGAAGAGAATTTTAGGCTACTAATAATAGCTTTCAATATCCAAACCTTACAAGTAATAATTCAGGTTCTCTTCAAAGAAACAATAGTCATACTCTATGACCACTACCTCCTGGCAAGCGACAAATGACCACTATAAAATGGGAGATGTACAAGGATGAATATTGTCAATATTATGGCAAACCCGAACGCATCACTAAAATTTGCTAGAATCTCCTAACACAATTGACAAATAATGATGAACTCCCTCAAGCACTTACAGCACTCACTATGGACACCTCAATTGTTGATACAGAATGGACAACTGATACTGGTGCTTCAAACCACATGACTGTAAATTTAGGTATGCTTTATTATCTCAAAAAATATGTTGGATATGATGTTGTATTTATTAGTAATGGTTCCTCTTTGAAGATTGATGCCATTAAGGATACTATAGTCTCTGACGGTAAAAATGAACTACTATTGCGTGATGTTTTACTAGTCCTACAATTAACACAAAACTTACTCTTCATCAGTCATTGAAAACACAATACCCATTGAATTGTGAATTTACTAATGAGCTATTTTGTGTTAAAGAATGAGCAACAGGTCGAACCTTATTACTGGGACACCGTAAATGAGACCTTTATGTTCTCTCCAAGATAAAGGAAGCATACTTCTCACATAAGCAAAATTCAGGAACAGATGAGCTATAGCACCAGCATCTTGGACATCCATAAAGCTTGGCCATCCGAGTTTTATGGATAAAAAAGTTGATTGATGTTAATTCAAATAAATAAGTTGATACTATTTGTGAAAGCTGTTAACTAGGAAAACTTAGCAAGTTACCATTTAATTCCTCTAGTTCCATTATTATTGGTATTTTGAAAGATTCATTGTGATATTTGGGGACCAACCCCTATTTTATCTCTTAGGAAATTTTGATTCTATGCATGCTTCATTAATGATTATTCTCATTACATGTGGGTCATTTCTCTTCATGCTAAATTTGAAGTTATTGATGTTTTCTTAGCTTTTGAAAGTTATGTGCAATGGCAGTTTAATAAGAAAATTAAATTCTTCATACTGATGGAGGCGGTGAATTTGTAAATAAAAGGCTTAAATCACACCTTCAAGAACAAGGAATTGTTCATAAACTCTCATGCCCTTAAACTCCAAAACATATAGGAATCGTTGAACATCAACATTATACTATTCGAGAGCTTGGAATGACTATGACTTTTCACAGTGGTGTACCCAAATTCATATGGGTTAAGGCTTTCACTACAACAGCCTTCTTAATAAATTATTTTCCATCCTCTTCCATCTCATTTGATACTCCTTATTATCGCTTATATGGCTCTCACTCTAGTTATTCCAATCTTCCATCTCATTTGATACTCCTTATTATCGCTTATATGGCTCACTCTAGTTATTCCAATTTACATGTGTTTGGATCTAGATGCTACCCCTATACTTGGGATATAAAGAAAAATAAATTTGATGCTAAAACTATCCCTTATTTTTTTGTAGGTTACATTAACCAACATAAAGGATATCAATGTTTTGATCCAAAATCACATAGGATGTCTGTTTCCAGACATGTGCTTTTTGATGAACGAAGTTTCCCTTATAAAAACATAGAGAACTCATCATCTTCACTCACTTGTTTTACTAATTTTCTAGATTCCACTATAACTCAACGTTTGATATTTGCAACATATACTACACCATTCAACTCAGTATCAGATAATAACATGAATGCACCTTTAAATATCCAAGCTCTAATACTTGGTACCTCCTCACTTATTTCTCCATTCAACTTAGTACCAGATAATGACATAAATGCACCTTCAAATACCCAAGCTCCAATACTTGGTAAAGGCACATCTGATCCTTCTTCCCACTTTAGTCATGAACATTTACCTGCATCTCCAACACTAACTAAAAGAGAAACTAACAATGACATGTCACAATATGACACAAGTACCTCCTCACCTGTTTCTCCTTTTTTAGCCTCGAACCTTTCTTTAAATGATGAACAGGTTCAATCGATGGACAGAACAACTCCATCTCTTAATGATGTTGCCTCACCAACTGAACCAGGTACTTCCTCTTCTATTTCTCCCCTTTTAAATTCTTATTTCTCTCCTAGTGTTACTTAGGTTCAACCGACTTCACATCCCATGATCACAAGAGCGCAGCATGGTATACATAAACCTAACCCACATTATGCTTTGGTCAATAAACCACAAAGCATGCAAACAACACTCCTGGTATAGAAATATGGAATAACCACCTGGTATGCATGACCCACACTTTCCTTCTCATGTTTGCAAATTTCAAAAAGCTTTTTACTACCTTAAGCAAGCTCCTCGAGCTTGGTTTGACCGTTTTAGCTCCTTTTTGCTTGCACATGGTCTCTTTTGTAGTTTGGCTTATCCTTCCTTATTTATTTTCATTCCTCTCTCAGTACTTTGATTCTACTTCTTTATATTGATGAAATGTTTTTTACAAGTTCCAATTCTAACTTACTTGATGACTTTGTTAAACTTTTGAATTCTAAATTTGCAATAAAGACCTTGGTCCCATCCATCACTTCCTTGGCATTGAAATTCATCAGTGTAACAATAACATCTTTCTCAATCTTATTATACTTACTCGATTCTTGACAAAGCATAAATGGTTGATTTCAAACTGATGTCTACCCCTCTAGAATCTAAAACTAAAGGCCTTCTTGATAGCACTCCCTTCTCTGACCCTTCTTTTTATCGTAGTATTATTAGTGCACTATAATATTTGACCCTCACTAGGCTTGACCTTGCATTTTCAGTTAATTATATTTCTCAATTCATATAATAACCTTCTATTGCTAGCATGAAAATGGTTCACAGTATTTTAAGATATGTTAAAGGATCAATTAATTTTGGTTTACATTTAACTGGTGATATTACGCTTGATCTTTGTGGTTTTTCTTATGAAGATTGGGCTGGTTGACAGACTACACGATGATCCACAATGGGTTTTTGTACATTTTTAGGGTGTAATATCATTTCCTGGTGTGCCAAAAAATAACCAACCATTTCAAGATCTAGTACTAAGGCTGAGTACTGAGCCATGGCCAACACTGTTGTAGAATTAACTTAGCTTACATTTCTCTTACACGATCTTCGCATTCCTTAATCATGCCCACCAATTCTTTTTTATGATAATCTCAGTGTGTTACCTATGACTATTAATCCTATTTTTCATGCTCGAAGCAAGCATATTGAATTAGATTACTATTTTGTTTGTGAAAGGGTCTTAATGGGACTTTTTATTACTCGATATATTTCCTCTATCTTCCAAATTGTGAATATCTTTACTAAGCCCTTATTTAAAGCTTCCTTATTTTGCTTCTACACCAAACTTTGCCTTTAACCTCTACAAATTTTGAGGGATGGTATTGAACATACTACACCATTCAACAACCAACTTGAGTCTGTAACATAGAGAGATAAGGCTTGGAGTGATAAGGCAGATAAGGATGACTATTGGAGTGATAAGGTAGCTGATCAAAATATGGTTGACCTTCCTAAAACAGAGGAAACATGCATAGTAATTCAAGGAGCCTAATTGGGATCAAATCACATCTGAATGGTAATCAAATTGAGCAATAATTCTGCTAAAGCAATAGCTATGTAACAACATTAATTTAGGATGAGATCAGTATATGATTATCATTTTGTAACTTCTATCCTTGTATATTCTAGTTTTAGTTGTAAACTTATAAATAAGAACATGTATATAACTCTCTTCTCACATGTTTTAGTTAAGAAGTTTCACTTCTAAATTATGTTCAATTTCAAATATCCTTTAGAATCTAATTTTGATGCTAAAATTGGCTCTTGGTGATTGAAAATAATTTGCAAACAATAAGTACCATCATTTTTTCACTACTAACATTATTGAAATGATTTTATGGCATATATATATATAGAAATGATTTTTGTAGCGTATGCTATACAAAGTGGGCCGTAAAATTTCTAAAAAAATCAACATTAAAAACCATACTGCCCTGTTCATGGAGCAGTATGATATTTAAAAAAAAACATTTATCCTTTAGTGGCCCTCTCTCTCTTTCTTCATATATATATATATATATATATATATAAGTCAAGTAGAATTCACAAGGATATAAGACAGGTGGTGAAAATAGTGGGTACTTTTCAATGATCATTTGTCATTTTTACATGACGAAAATAATGTTAGGACATGATTTTTTATTGGTATTTAAAACTAAATAAAACACTCAAAAACTTTTATGTAAGGGTTGATTTTTTCTTTATTGATTAACTACTATTTATACATAAGAATTCAACAAACAGATCAAAACAAATTCTTGAAAATCAGCTAAACAAAAACATTATCTAAACTGAAATTTAAAAAACTTGAAGCAATCAAACGCAATAAAAATATGTTGTGATCTTATATTGTTACGATATGATGAATTTGAAAATAAAAAGATGCATTAAATCCATCACTCCTACTTGCTTCTTTTTTTGTAAACTCCAATCTTCTCCCTAAGTTCTTCAAGTCTAGTCTTTGACAAAGCTTTAGTCATAATATCCGCAAGTTGCACATTAATTCCACATTGTACCAAAGCAATTTCCTTATTTTTTTGAACATCTCTAATAAAATAAAATTTGATCTTAAAATGCTTAGTTTTGCCATAAAACACAGGATTGTTAAAGATAGTTATGACATCTTGATTATCAACAAAAATCTTTATAGCTTCTTCCTGCATATGCTTCAAATATGATAATAACTTCCTTAACCACAAAGCTTGATTCATAGCAGTTGTAGCAGCCACATATTCAGCTTTTACTGTGGATTGAGCCATAATGTCATGCTTTTTAGAACTCTAAGAAAAATATCCAAAGCCAAAACTGAAAATATAACTTGAAGTGCTTCTTGTATCATCACAAGATCCTGCCCAATCACTATCAGAATAACCATGAAAATTTAGCATTTTTGACTTCCCAAACATGATACCAAAATAAACAGTGCCTTTGACATATTTAAGCACTCATTTTGCAACTTTAAAATGCACCTCGGTTGCACAATGCATAAATCTGGATAGCAAACTTACAACGAATATAATATTAGGTCTTGTCGCTATAAGATACATCAAACAACCAATGAGACTCCTGTATAAGCCTTCATCAACTTTCTCAGCTCTATCATCTTTTTTCAGCTTCTCATTCTACATCAACAACGTGCTTATGGACTTGCAATTCTCCATGTTGAATTTCTTGAGCACTTCTTTTGTATATTTTTCTTGGCTAAGGAAAATCCCTTATTGTGATTGTTGAATTTCCATGCCAAGAAAATATGACATCTCCCCCAAGTTTGTCATCTCAAAGGCCTTCATCATTTGAGCTTTAAATAATTGAATCATCTCTTCATTATTTCCTATCACAAGAAGATCATCAACATACAAAGAAATAATAATTAGATTTTCACCAACACTCTTCAATATAAGGTGGATTCACTTGGACTTTTTGTGAAACCATTTGTCAATAGGTGATCATCAATCCTACTATACCAAGCTCTTGAAGCCTATTTGAGACCATAAAAGGCTTTTTTCAAAAAATACACTTTATCTTCATTTTCTTTCTTCACAAAACCTTCAAGTTGCTTAATAAAGATCTTCTCCTCTAAATGGCCATTCAGAAATGCCAACTTGATATCAAGTTGATAAATTTTCCACTCCAATTGACCTATAAATGCCAAAAGCATTTTGATTGTGTCAAGCCTCATAACTAGTGCAAACATCTCTGAGAAATAGACTCCAAATTGTTGGGCATACCCTTTGACTACCAACCTTGCCTTGTACTTGTTGATTGAACTGTCTGCATTCAGCTTCATTTGAAACACCCACTTTACACCAATGGGTTTTTTATGGCTTGGTCTATCTCCTAATACCCAAGTCTGATTTTTTTCTATCATCATTAGCTCCTCCTTCATTGCAGCAACCCACTTTGAATCTTTCATAGCATATGCATAACCTATGGGCTCAAGTACAGCAACATTACAATTCTGGTAAATGTTAAAAAGTAATATAGTACCTCTAATATGAATATCATAAATACAATCATCAAATTCTTCAATCAAACTTTCAATAGGAGCAATATCTTTGATTTCTCTATGCTTCACCTCTGATTTGTCTTAATTCCACATAGCAAGCTCATCAAACTTGATGTCCTTTATAATTATGATCTTTTCAGTTAAAGGTTGATAGACTCGATAGCCCTTAATGGTCCTGCTATATCCTATGAAGATCCCAACATCAACCTTTTGACAAGTTTATCTCTTTTTATGTCTGGAATATAAGTGTAACATATGCAGCCAAATATCTTCAAATTTTGCATAGATGGTTAGTAACCACTCCAGACTTCAAATGGTATTTTATTTTTTAACTTCTTTGTCGGTAACCTATTAAGTAAGTAAACTGAACTGTTAACTACTTTAGCCCAGAACTTCTTGGGAAGTTTCTTCTCAAACAAAAGGCATATGGCCATGTTCATCACCGTTCTATTCTTTCTTTCACTCACTCCATTTTGTTGCGGAGTGTAGGTTACTATCAACTGATGTTCAATACCTGCATCTTCATAAAACTTATTGAATCTGTCAGAATTATATTCAGTCCCATTATCTTATCTAATTACCTTCACTTTATGCCCACTTTGATTTTCAATCCAATTTTTAAAAGATTGAAAAAACATCAACTACTTTTAATCGTTGTTTCATAAAATAAACCTAACACATCCTACTGAAGTCATTAATAAATACTATATAGTACTTACTACCATTCAAGGATTATTTTCTCATTGGACTGCACATATCCGTGTGTATCAGCTGTAACCTTTTTGTTGCCTTCCATGTCTTATTTTGCTGAAACGACATTTGGATTATTTCCCCAATTAGCAAATTTCACAAGCTCCAACTTTTTCTTCAATAGTGGGTAAATTTTGAACAAGTTCATTACTATGCATATATTTAAGTGCAGAGTAATGAAAATGTCCCAAACTCTTATGCCAAAGTTCAAACTGATCTAAAGAGCTAGGATATGCATATGCATATGCATCTGCTTACAATAAATTCACTAAAAAACTCTTTGCCTTCATCTTAACTGAAAATAATTCACTCCCAACAAGATTATAAATCATATAAGTTTTATTTTTAAAAACCACAAAGTAATTCTTTTCAAGTAGTTGTTCCACACTCAAGAGATTTTGGTCAATTTCAGGTACAAACAACATATTTGATATTAGTTTAATACCTGAAGCACATTCAATAGCCACTGTTCCTTTACCTCTGACAACAATATAATCTCCATTTCCAATCCTTACCTTGGAAACATACATTCGATCAAGCTCCTTAAACGTGCTCTCATCATAAGTAATATGATAAGTGCAACCGCTGTCAATAAGCCATATATCATTGGTTTTATTGTTGATGAAACAGGTCAACACAAATAGTTGTTCCTCCTTTTGTTGATCAGTTACTTATGCATAATGTCCTATTTGTTGCTTGCTTTTTCACACCTTCTTTATATGACTCATCTGCTTGCATGACCTGCATTGAATATCAGGTCTAAACCAACAATATCTTTGGAGGTGCGATGTCTTTTTACAGTGTGGACATGGAGGATATTTTCCTTTTTTTCCTCCATCTTGGTTGCTATCAACTTCCTTCTTGTTTTTCTTATTCCAATTTTGCTTGCCTTTGCCTACTACATAAGCTTGATCTTTGTCTTTCACTTGAAAGGCTCCTTCTATCACTTCTTCTTTTCTAATAGCCCTTCTTTGCTCTTGTGCTTGCAAAGAATTTATTAGTTCAATCAAGGAAATCTAAGTAAGATCTCTTGACTCTTTAAGGGATGATATCTTGGCTTTGAACTTTTTCGGTAGACTCACCAACACCTTCTCCATAATTCTTTTATTAGGTAATTCTTCACCAATTATCCTGATTTTGTTGACTATAGCAAGGAGTCTATTTGAATACTCTATTTTCTATTTCTTTCATTTTCAGGGGCTCAAATTCCATTCAAAGATTCAAAATTTGCATTTGTCTTATTTTGTCATTTCCTTGGAAAGCTTCCTTAAGCAAATCCCAAGCTTGCTTTGCTGTCTCACAAGCCATGATACTTGTGAAAACTTCATCAGATACAACTGAGTAAATGCAAGTCTTGGCCTTTGATCTCTTCTTCAATTCATTCCTTTGATTTCTAATAGCTTCCAGTGTTGGATCTTCAGGCAATGGTTGAATTTGGTCATTTTCAACCATGTCCCAAAGTTCATAGGCTTCCAAATAGGACTTCATCTTTACTACCCAAATATGATAATTCACACCTGAGATAATAGGTGGTGCAGCCATACAGTTGTTTGTTATCATTGCTTGAAGGTTTGGTGTTTAAGATTCCTCACAAATTCACTCACAATATATGTCCCTTAAGAACAAGGGAGCTCTTATACCACTTTGTTGGTATTTGAAACTGAATAAAACACTCAAAAACTTTTATGAAGGGTTGATTTTTTCTTTATTAATCAACTGCTATTTATACAAACAAATCAAAACAAATTCCTGAAAATCAACTAAACAAAAATATTATCCAAACTGAAATTTAAAAAACTTGAAACAATCAAACATAACAAAAATCTATTATGATCTTTTATTGTTACGATCTGATGAATTTAACAATAAAAAGATGCATCAAATCCATCATTTTTATGTGTCTAAGAATAATAGTGGATAAAGCTGACGAAAATATTGTACAATAAAATGACTAATTGATCATTTTTCCTTGTCATTTTAACATGATTTTGTACTTTTCAATGCTATTTACAGAGAATCATAAGCTCTTATTATTTGTAGCTTGCTCCTGTCATTCATTATTTAAAGAGTAGACAAGCCATTCGCACCTATTCAATCCTTACAACTTGCAAGCTGTTCAATTAGTCATCTTTCTCCTGTCTTAAATGAGCTTAGAAACTTCTCCAACAGGTTTTTGTCAACTTCTGTTTGTAATATTATGTAATAATGTTCTTATATGTGTTGCTTCTGTAAGAAACTTATGCATTTGTCAACAATGTCTCAATTCTATTCAACTGACGAAAATTGGTATATAGACAGTTGAAGGGCACAAATTTTTTTAGCACTGCAATACTTTTGAACTATTACCATGGAGTCTCCAGTGCACAAACTTGATAGCAACTTCAATTCTGATTCTTGTACTCTAATGGCAACCAAAATCTTGCTAAAATAAGTAAAGAAAGGATCAAACTTTGTTTTCTCCCTATTTTCATTTAGTTCTATGTTGAGCCTCATTGTTGTGGGTGTAACACGTTCTAATTTGCAGAAGCTGCTTCACTTTCTAGGACTAGAAAGCGTCAATGAGCTAAATTCTTTATACTCAGAAATTGCCATTTCATTATTACCTCAAGAAAATGAAAGCCATGGCCTCACAGGTGGTCCAGTTTTGTCATTTATTAATGGTGCTTGGGTGGATCAATGATTCAATTTGAAGCCTTCTTTTAAGAGAGTGATGCAGGATGTTTACCATACCACTGCCAAAAGGGTTGACTTTGCCCACAAGGTATTTTTAGTCATATTCACTAATCTACAAATCGCTGCATAGTTTCATAATATAACTATGCATACGCATACAAGTGCCTAGACTTAACAACATTTGTTCTCCAGTGGCAAGAAATTTGAATTTTATTTTAGTTATAAGGTTTTAAATTCAAGTCTTATATATGGAGAAAATAAGTGTTGAAAGTGTTATTCTCTTTAAGAAGTCCAGCTTACTTGAACTCTAAAATAGTCGAAGCCCTTGTGGCTACTAGATACCATAAGAAAAAAAAAAGAAGAAAAGAGAAAAGCCTAGACTCCAACTCAAATCTTTCTTACACTCTATTTTGAGCAACCTAACAAGTAATGTATTTGAATCCATCTTTATTAATTCTTACTAACAAAACATTACTTATCTTTGATGCTTATTCCCGAAGGCTAACCATGTGGTAGCTAAAGTTAACTTATGGATTGAAAATGCAACCAAAGGACTTATCAAAAACCTTCTGCTACCACAGAGTTTAAGCAACGATGCAGCCCTTGTCCTTGCAAATGCACTCTATTTTAAAGGAGTATGGAATCATAAATTTGATTCATCAAAAACTAAACATAGGAACTTTTACCTTCTTGATGGCCAGACAATTAAAGTTCCATACATGACCGACAGAGATTATGATCAACATTACTATGGATCTTTTGACGGTTATAAAGTTCTCAAAATGTCCTACAAAAGTGGTTAAGATACCAAGTGATTCTCCATGTTCTTCTTTCTCCCAAATGCAAGAAATGGATTGCAAAATTTAGTTGAAAAGTTCCAAACCAATCCCATGATTCTGAACAACCCTGTTAGGCTACACAAACAGAGGCTAACTCATTTATGGCTTCCAAAATTCAAGTTTTCGTTTGAGTTTGAAACCTTGTAAGCTATGCAAGAGCTGGGTTTGGAGCAACTTTTCAGTGACCTGGGTCAGCTTGCAAAGATGATAGATTCTCCACAACCTCTGGTCATCTCAAAGTTATTGCACAAGTCATTTATTGAAGTTAATGAAGAAGGAACAAAAGCTGCAGCTTGCACTGCTGCTAATGTTTACAATGGGCTGTTCCGGCCTCTTGGAACTTCCAAGCTTTGTAGGTGATCATCCTTTCATATTCACAATTAAGGAAGAGAATTCTAGCATAGTTTTCTTTATTGGAGTTGTAGTTAACCCTCTCTTGGTTTCTTGAAATCTGGCCTTTTTAAAATTTTCTACTCTTTTCTCTTATTTTCAATGCAGCAAGAATAAAAGTTAACTAAAAAATAATAATAAATTTAAGTTTTAAAACCAAATTGTAATAAAGTGCGAAGTTTGGTGACTAGTGAAGCAATTTACCCTCTTTTTCTTTCGTTCTTTACAGTGATTTCTATACCTGACAATGTCCTCCTGATGAGATTCACCATCAATTTCAGCACACGTTCTTGTATAAGCAATGTATTCAACCTTCTGCTACAAGAATTTGAAAATGGTTTGAGTTTCATATTCTCACCTTTATCATTTCATTCTATATTGGGAATCATTGTTGTTGGCTCTATAGGTTCTACTTGAGATAAGCTTCTTCCCATTCTAAGACTGTCAAGTGTCGACGAGCTCAGATCTTTCGCATCGTACATTGTAACTTCACTACTATTTCAGCATGCTGATGAAAACAGCAGCTAACTAAGTTTCTAATCATCTGAAATACTGTAGAACTTGAACTCTGCTTGTTGGCAAACAGAGCTAAATTCCTTGCCTCCTAGAAGTAGAAGATTGTAGCGGTCAAAGCAACTCTCCTAAATACGAGCTCGCAATGACTTCCCAACTACTTTCGTTGAAAACCATGAAACTTCTCATTTCCAAGCATATAGCTTTTTGTGGATACTACAACAACAAAGAACTTGTTTCCATATTTCCTGAGAGTAAGCACAATTGAAGAATCATCAGTATTATCACATAGACTGCAGTTTAAAGAAGTGATCACTCTCCATTTCTGAATTCTCTTTTTTGTTTGAAGTCTACTCTGTATTGCTAACGAGCCAATAAAACTTTGCCTTGGTATAGTGCTTTGAACTCAGATTAACTTGCTCCAAGTAACCTTATTATCTTTGTCACAAAGAGCATTCCAAGTGATAGCAACCAAGAATTTACCCTCAGTTGAAAGTCTCTATTTAATACAATATTCTGCTTTATTTTTAGCTTTAAAGTTTCTTGTTACAAATTCCCAAGCTTAAGTTATAGTCTCAATAGATGGATCTGGCAGACACCAATAATCTCTTCTATAAATCCTGCACAGTAGCATACCTGGAAATATCTAAATTAATAATATTTATGTCAAGAAATTTATTAATCAAGGTTGTCCATTAACCCAAGGGTCAAACCAAAAAGACATATGAGCCCCATTTCCCATATTATAACTGAAGAAGTCATTAACATTACCCCTAACACTCACAAGGGTAAATTCTTGCATACACAAGATGTAATACACCCAAAGGTTGGACATGTATGATAAAGATATGTGTTTTATTTTTATTGGCCAAGTGTTAAGTAAACTATACCCGAGGTAAATTCACAGATATGGTAGAATCTCCTCGATCTCTATTCATCTTGAAATTGTTCCACAAATCGTTTATCGAAATCAATGAGGAAGGAACAGAAGCTGCAGCTAGTACTGCTCTAAGGTTAAGAAACTGATATAGCAGGCTGAATCCTCCAAGCTTTGTAGCTGATCATCCTTTCATTTCATAATCAAGGAAGAAAATTCTAAGATAGTGATTTTCATTGAAGCTGTGATCAACTCTTTCTTGATTTCTTGAATTTTTGGATCAAACTGTTGTTTTTTATCCTTTTATGTAATAGTCGTATGAATTATGGCAATAATACAGCTTCATCGCCTCGAAATTATTTGACATTTTTTTCTGTCCTGTTAACTACATTTAGCAGCATCAACATGACACTTTCTTTTCTTGATTATCGTCAAGACAAAAGCAAGTCCCAATCTGAGCCCATAAGTAAGGTGATACATGGTGCAATTGCTGCTATTTTAAAATTTTCCTTGTAATGCCAAGGTTAAAGTGGTAAGAAACTTGGATTCCTTAAGTAGGGTATTGAATTTAAGTTTTATATATAGGAAAAACATATGCTAGGAGAGTTTTGTTAAGGAATCGGGGCTCCATGGATTCGAACATGCTTAGACTACAAACTGGGAGTGAGAATTGGTCTATACCGAACGGACTTCCAAAATATGAGAATGTACCTTCATCATAGGCTTGCTCACCAACAAAATGGCCTTAGGCTTGCTCATTCTCTTTTTCTTCTTCTTTTCAATGTGGGATTGATTCCCACTTCATTCTCCAACACTCCCTCTCAAATGCAACTGGGTTTCTTTTTCCTTTAAACCAGTTGTCACTTGTCTCAACAGGAGCTGATACCATGAGCAAAATATTAATGGAAAAAAATGACAGTAATATACAACTATGATACAGGAAGCTAAATCTCAACAATCATGGGCTTGCTCACCGCCAAAATGGCCTTAGCCATTTGTATGATAGCTCCCCCTTAATTATAAGTCATTCTCTTTTTTTTCTTTTTTTCAATATGGAATTGATTCCCACTTCATTCTCCAACAAGTTTTTCCTCTAATGAATCCACTCAGTTTGATCTAAATTAGTTAGAGACTTTATGGATGTTGAATACTAGAGATTATTGTACCAAAAATTTGCCTTGTTATTAGCTGCACTGTGCTGTTTAATGAGGTCATTCCTATTGTATGTGCTTGTTTTTATCAACTTGCTTTGTTACTACAGACAATAGAAAGTACAATTCTGCCGACAAGATTCTTAAACTCTACAAGAAAATACCTTCTAATTTTACCCTTTATAACCTTTCATTATAATGCGAAAGGCAGTAATGTAGTACTTTTTGGTGTTACAATGGAGTACGCAGCACAGACACTCACCAGTCATTTCAACTTTGGTATCTGCTCAGATTTAGCAATCCATATTTTGCTAAAAGAAGTAGAGAAGGGAACAAACTATGTTCTTTCTCCTTTGTCATTACGATCCATGTTGAGCCTAATTGCTGTAGGCTCAAAAGGGTCGACGCTGAAGCAGCTTCTATCATTTCTTGGATCAAAAAGTGTTGATGAGCTGAATTCTTCGGCTTTGCAGATTATCACTTCAGTATTATTGCCAGCAAATGAATCTCAGGATCTCACACAAGGTCCGATTGTGTCGTTCGCTAACGGTGCTTGGGTAGATCAAAGGTTTGATCTGAAGCCTTCTTTTGGAGAAGTATTGAATGATGTTCACCATGCCACAGCAAAACATGCTGACTTTGCAAACAAGGGAATGTTTAATTCCAAGAAAGATATTTGATTTGATCCTGCAATTATAATATATACTTCTCATAGTCCTACTCGGATCAAATTAAAATAGTTGTTTAGAGACCTTATAATCTTGTACAAGTCAAACAGAATTAGTTAAAGTCAAGTGGACTCTGAATACCAATTATTTAAATCTTGAAGATATATAACACACGCTTCTCCTCCAGACATGACAAAGTTTGCAACTTGTTTTGTGCTTTTTATTGAAGGTTGATGAAGTGATAAACGAAATTAACTTATGGGTAGAGAATGCAACAAAAGGACAAATCAGAAACCTGCTGCCACAAAAGTCTCTAGACAGTGACACAGCTCTAGTCCTTGTAAACTTACTCTACTACTTCAAAGGAGCATGGGGTCGACAATTCGATGAATCAAGAACTAAACATAAAGAATTCTACCTTCTTAATGGACAGACAGTTCAAGTTCCTTTCATGACTAGCAAACCATATGAAAGACTTCTTTATGGATTCTTTGATGGCTACAAGGTTCTTAAAATGCCTTACCAAAATGGTCAGGACACTAGACGATTTTCCATGTATTGCTTTCTTCCAAATGCAAAAGATGGCCTTCACAACTTAATAAAAGTTTTCAAATCCAATCCTAAAGCATATAACACGCAGTTCAAGTTATACGAAGGAGAACTTCCTGGGTTTCGGATTCCAAGATTCAAGTTTTCATTTAAGATAGAAGCCTCAAATACCCTGAAGGAACTTGGACTTGAGCTACCTTTTAAAATGGGAGAATTTGCAGAGATGGTTGATTTTCCACAGCCACTTACACTATCAAAGATATTCCATGAGTCTAGAATTGAAGTAAATGAACAAGGAACAAAAGCTGCAGCTAGCACTGCTCCTGAATTTCATTTGATGTGTGGCTGGTTGAACCCACCAAGCTTTGTAGCTGATCACCCTTTCTTGTTTATGATCAAAGAGGAAAACTCGAATATTGTTGTTTTCATTGGAGTTGTGCTCAACACTTTCTTGGTTTCTTAAAATGTGTCAAAGGGGCTAATGCTTGATAAGCGATGTACTGAAGGTTATTCATATACTTAAGTGATTCTTGAATCAAAGGAAAAATCATACTTTTTTCTAAATTGTTTTATATTTTATATTCTTATTTGTTTATTATTATATTGAAGATAAAAGTACGCTCAAACCCGAATTTGGGACTATTTTTTAAAATTTTAATATTTTATTTCTTATATTCATATTGTTTTTATTATGCTGAAGAATAGATTAAATAGAACTTGAACTCAAAATTTACTAAATGTGGGAAGTTGGAATCTCAAATGGTTTTGAAATAGCATTCATCAAACCATCCAAAATAATGTTGAGAACATATTGTCATTACATTCAATGGTATCAAAACCAAATCTATTAGACAAGGCAAGCCTTCTTGTGATTGGAGATACCCAAATCTTGCTTTATTAAATATTAACTATAATTAAGTACCATAACAAGCCACCACAGATGCTTAAACACTTCTTGTGGACTTCTAATTTAGGATCAGGTTGTCACAACTTTTTTGAAAATTATTTTTTATTTTTCAAAATTTACTTTATAATGAAAAATAAAAAATTATTTTTTTATAAAGCTGTGACAAACTGAGCCTTACATTAATTTCAGTTTAAACTGCTACTTGCTATTGTGAAGACCAAGCAACACCTGTGGATCCCTTCTCAAATGTTGGATTTGACTATGATAGAAGTTTGATGTCCGAGAACAAGGCTCCTGAAACTTCTCCTTATATACTAAAGGAAAATGATTTATTTTTTTTGCTGCCAGAAATCTTCTTCTCTTAATATTCAGTCTATATTTCTGAAATTAATTCAAAAAAATAAAATAAGAATTTAACAATATGTTTCAACAAAATTGTGAATTCTTTTGTTAATTAATAAATCTACTTCATTTTATTCATATGAAATTTAAAAAGAAATTAGTGATTTTTGAAAAATAAATTAGTACAATTTTAATAACATCTATGATTAAGCTCATAAATAACACTTATCAAATTATTCAAAATTAAAATATTTTATTACCTGCAAGTGACTCTTTATTTGATCAACTGTGAGTTCTTTCATTTTTTCCTGAATATGCCTCGGTCTTACCACTAATTAAAAAAAAATTAAAAAAAGAATTATATCCAAAAATTGAAAATAAATAAAATATAATGAAATATATGCTTTTTCTAAAAAAAAAACAAGCTATAGTCATTAATTAACGCTAACCCTCAGGACCTCCAAGCTCTTCTACCACCTGCATAAACTTAGAATGAAGTTTTGGTGTCCAGCACATTCTGTCACTTTTTACTATAAGCTCTGATGTTGGCTTAGATTGAGTATTCTCCAATGGTTTATCGTTGACCCTCTTGCTCAAGTTGCCATTATGAAACGATTTTGCAAGTTCCTGACGATAAGAGCTTTCCGAATTTCTCTTCAGGTTTTTGATGATTGAAACTAACTTTGAAGCCAAAATTGGATTTGCTCCTCGCGGATATGCGCATGACTTAAAATAATTTACAAACAAATAATTATTTCAATAAAATTATAAAAATAGTGAGAAGAAAAAAATTTATGTGTGTGCGCGTGCACATACTGAAGGTTGTACCTCAATTGTACATAGGTGAAGAGGTGCTAGAATTTTTCCATGGCCACCATGATTGAGCTCATAAAGCTTATTAGAAGAAGAGCTCATAAACTGATTGTTCTCTACCATGCAATTGAATGTAGAGAGTTTTCTTTTCATTGATTCATAGCTTGCTCTCTTTAGTGATAAAAACTCCATTAGAGAACGTTCTCTAGACTCAGATCTTGCAACATTTCTTATGTTTGTGACCTCCTCCTTCAATATTTCAATGGCTGTGGTCAAATTAAATTAGAAATATAAAGTAAAATTAAAAATTTTTTAATAAGAAAATTTAAAAAAATGAAGAAATCGTATGTGATACTAAGAACAAAAATTTAGGTAGAAAGAAGCAGACCATCCAATAGAAGCAACATGCAATGAGGAATTTGGTGCTTAAAGGCCTCAACTTGAGACAATTCTTCTTGCTGCTTTTGAAGATAGCCATTCAGCAACATCAGCCTATCTGAGAAATTGTCAACCTCTGATAGATCTTTCAATAGGTTGGCTATGGTTTGTGGGACATAAGATGGTTTAAGACTCAAATTCAAGTCAAGAAAAATAGAACCCATTTTTTTTTTTTCTTTTTTGGTATTTCAAAGGCTTATGCTTCTTTGTGTCTGAAAATATATATATGGAGTTGGAGATTAGTGCATCACTTTATATAGAGTGCAAGATAGGTGAAAATATAGAATCTATTTTGACCCAAAAAAAAGATATGCATTTACAATTTCTTTTCTTTAATTTCCTTTATTTGGATTCATGAATCCTCTTTTCCTATATTTTAAGGTAGCTGAGATACTAAAAATTAAAATGAAATGTTAGCAATATATTTGAAAAGTTTAATTGGTAAGTAAATAACTGAACATATATTCTCACTTTATAGTCTATTAGTTCAGATGATAGATATTATAAGATAAGATTATAGGTTCGATCCCTCTTAAACTTTTAGTTGTTAAAATAATAATAATAGCTGAAAATATAGTACTTGATGGTTTACATCAACTATTGTATAAGAAAAAATAAATGAATATACACTTAATTATCCACATTAACATATAAAACTATTCTGTATGAAAAATATAGTACCTAATAAGAGTACGTACAATTTAGAAATATTAAAGAACAAAATGCAAACATACATTTAGTATATCATATATTAAATACATTTTTTATATTTCTTTTTGAAATATCTGAATTAATTTCAAGTATATAACAAGCAGGCAATTTGCATGTGAACTAAAACAAAATCAAATTTCTCAATGGAGAAGGTCAAAATTAGGTGTATCATAATTGTAAAGGCAAAGAACCAACAAAATTGCTTCAGCCAAGTTTTGTATGTCCTTTGTGCAGAGACCTAAGAATTTGTCTTATACTAAGAGCTTTTTCAATGGCCCCCTCCATTCTTATCTTTACACCAAGAAAAAAATTCATCAGATTTTCCTCTCAACAAACTATAGGTTTGTTCAGATTCTCTACTGAGCTAATCCTGACAAATGTTCTTCAAAACTCAAAGAATTTTTTTGCAATTTTCTAATATTAGAGAAAGTGTATCTGCAATACCATTGATTAGGGTTAAGTAATTGTAAAAACAGGCACATGGTATATTTGTATGTCTAATTAAGTATATACATGCAGCACACAGTTTTTCTTTTACTTTGTTGTATGAATAAGTGATAGTCTCAGCATTTGATTAAGAGATACTTTAGATTTTGTATTTTTTAAAAATTACTAAAAAAAAAAAGAGTTTGGTGGAATTTTATTTCATTTTTAAAATAAATTAACTCTAATTGGAATTTTGGATATTTATATATTTATTATTTTTTCATTATAATTTCATTTGAGATAAAATATAAATTAGAACGATATCGAATTTAATCTATATTTTTTAAGGTTGAAAATTTTCTTAATTCTACTCTCTAAACAAATTTTTTTTTTTTTGATAGAAATCTAACACAAATTAAATTTATAGGAGTAAATTAATATCTCCTATAAATTAATCTATCATTTTCAGCACTTGCAAACTTATGAAATAAATGAGAATTCAAGAAAGAAAAAATTAGATTCTCAAAATTGCATGTAATGGTAAGAAGTTTTTGGATTTTAGATGTTAAGAATCTAAAAGATAGTGCCATTGCAATTGCAACTCCAATAGTAACCTTAAAAGCCAGAGCAAATACTAAATCAAAGATTTGACTAATTAATAAAAAATAACATCATTGAACCACTAATTATAGAATAATTTATGACATTAGTCCCACTTATATATGTACAACACTAATTAATGCTAAGAAACTGCATACAATTAGAGGAGACAATCCATATATATATATATATATAATAGCCCCATAATTTCGCGAGAAGAGGTTCGTCCTCATATAGGAGGTGGTGAGTGTTTGAAATAAATATATATATATTTTTTCAATTTGAAGCATCATGTAAAACAACAAATTAATAATAAGAAGAAACCTTCCATATTTGATCTTATGCCCACCCTGATGAAGAAGCTATCTATATGCATTGGCATTGTGAAGCTTGGTGGGTGGTGCCCATATATGGGTCCTCTCCATAAGTTTCTCAATCTATATCATCCATGGATGTGTCTGCTTCCCCACATGGCCCTGGAAGATCACTGCAATATAACTTTGCTTTCCTACCCTCACCACCATCTGGTGACCTCCTCCAGTTTAGCCTATACTTCTGGATCATTAATTAAATATACATTATTAGATTACATTTTATTTTGAACAATTTAATTTAGTCATTTATTTTAAAATTAATTAACCTCATCCGTAGTTATGACAAATTCATATACTTAAAAAATTTTTGTCACTGAGCTATATATCCACTTATATTTTCAACTTTATTTTAGTAAATGTTTGTTTGTCATTGATCTAAAACAAACACTCTAAAAGAAATTAAAATCATGTATTTGAAATTTTTACAAAAAGAAATTATTTAGCTAATATTTATACTATTAATTTGTAAGAAGAATTATATATTAATTATACCTGCAAATGGCTCTTCACTTGATTGGTGGTCAGCCCTTCAACCTGCATCTGGTCTCTTATTTGCTTTGGTGTTGCCACTGACCCAAAATGACACCAATTAATAAAGCCAAAAATAAATTGGTTAAATAACACCAAAATGAGTTAGGAGAATCTAATAAGAAAAAAAAAAAAAAGAAGTATCCATGCAACGAGAGGGCAATCATTTTTGCCTTCAAAATGAATACCCTTCAATGTTGATTAGAAATTAAATCCAAATAAATTCAATTCAATTTTATGGTTTTTTTATTCAGAAATAGGTTCGGTGTACCAATTTTACATTCAAAGTTTTTCCAACTTTCTTTATTGAAACTTATGTTATCCTATCTATTACAATTTGTAATAAATTTTATAATTAATTTGAATGAATACACATATATCTACTAAAGAAGACCTCATAAATAAAAAATACATATATATTAATACTTAATTGGAATATATAATTACCTTCAGGACCTCCTAGCATATGAATAACCACCACAAACCTAGCATGAAGCTCTGGAGTCCATGATCTTCTGTTATTTCGCCAAGTAGGCTGTGTTAATGGCTTCAGCTTATACTTCATCAGCTTCCTATCATTTACTCTCAATTTCAGGTCCCGGCGAACTAGGTTTTCTCTCGGAGATGGATCATTAAGTGACAGGCTAGCGGCCTATACTTCACATAAATAGTTAATATATGTCTACAAGTTAAACAAAAATAACCATTAAAAAGAACTACGATATTTTTTAAGACCTGGGCTGTGAGTAGGGCTGTATCATCTTGCATCTTGTCATGTTCATGATGATGATAATGATGGTGAGTAGTAGGGTTGGTCCATTGCTGCTGATGATCCATGGAAGGGTTGTTCAAGTCTATGGTGCGTTTCTCTTCAGAGCTCATCATCTTCTTTGGTGCTAAAACATGATCATGATCATTATTTTCTGGAAATAGTTTCTCAGATGCTTCAAGCCCCATACCTTTCTTTATTCTCTTGATTTCCTCTTTCAACAAATCAATTGCTACATTTATCCAACCAAAAAATAAAATAAAACCCATAAATTATTTGCTGATATATATCAAAAAATAACAAAAAGAAAGAAAAAGAAAAAGACTAACCATCCAAGAGAAGGAGCCTGCATTGAGGGAGTTCTTGATTAAAAACAGCAGCAAAAATGAGTTCTTCTTTATACTTGAGAAGATAACCATTCAATATCAAAAGCTTCACTTCATCACTAGTTTCATCTTTAGATAAATCTTTGATCAAGTCTGCTATGCTTTTGGGCTCACATGATAGTTTCAGTCCCAAAGCAAGATCAAAGTGACCACATGCAGTTGATGATGATGATGAAGAAGAAGAAGAAGAAGTCATTCTCTCAAGATAGCTAGCTAGCTCTCTCACAAAACTATCACTATATCTCAAAAGAAAAAAAAAACTTCTTTTTCTTGCTCTTGAAAGGCCTGTATGCATGTGTGTTTCTCTCTTTATATATACACACACACATAGACCAATAGACTTGTTTTGATATGAGAGAAAAAAGAAAAGAAAAAAAAGAAAAAGGTGTGTGAATGAAAGAAAACAACAAGAATCTGGTATAATAGATATTGAAAAAATGGTTTCCATGCACCCCAGAAGACAAATTAGATTACATATGATGGATTCGTTTTGCATACCTATTTCTATATCAAAATTACAACTTACATAGAAGCAAAGTAAACATGAGTTAATGCATTGCTCCTAGTTTAATTTCAGTTACGGCATGACATATACAAATAAATGAATAAAAAGAAAAATGTATTGCATGAATATATATATATATATATATATATATATTTGCTCTTTTTCTTGGCAATGTTTATTGTGTATGTATATGAAATGCTTTCGCATGTTGATTTGTTTTCATTTTGGAAAATTTTTGTCTAACGGTTAGATTTATAATATAAAATATATATATATTATTTTTTATTGTTAAATGGAAATTAAAATACTTAAATCTAGTATAATATTTAGATGTATGCAAGTAAGAATATTTCTTTGGTTTGAATATGGAAGAATTTATTCCATCTATACGTTTGTTCAGAATTGTAGAGGATTTAATTATATACCCTATAATTAGTCCTATCTATATAACTTGTGGTTGCACTCAATTGAAAATTAGGATAAAAAATTAAACAACTCTAATCAAATTAATATAAGGTTTTCACTTATCTAAGTGAGATGATTATGTAATCCAAATTGCTTGATAAGTAAGTTATTTTTAAGGATTTATCTTAGTGATGCTATCATCTTCCATTGAATTAGCTCTCTGATTTCTTTTTTCAGCCGCCTGCCTAGCGGCGACGCCTGGCTTCTCTTCTACCCGGCGTTGTCGTTTTCCATAGCCATGTATTATCTTAGCCACCGTGACCTTTTCTCTTCTTTCGTTTCAAAGCCAACATCATAACCATCTTACGCCATGGTTGTCAATAAATCCTTGCCTTCCCCCTTACCTGTCGTTGATTCCCCTCCATCTAACAAGGTTGGCTTTATCGCCATCAAGATCAATCAGGAGATCTATGAGCAACTGCTTGCACTCTGTCAGAATGCCCTCATCACCCGTATGATTCTTTCCAAGGGAGATTCTCCATGGAAACTGGTGAATTTGAAGGAAAAATTGAATGGATTATGGGGTTTTTCTAATAACTAGAAGTTAATTTCCCTTGGACGTGGCTTCTATCAAATTAATTTTAATTCTGCTACGGAAAAGAATGCTGCATGGAGTAGGGGAGCGCTCACTTTAAAGCCCGGAATTCTTCGACTGTAACACTGGATGCCGGATTTTGATCCCTCGGCACAGAAGTCGACAAATACACAGCTTTGGGTCCGATTTTACAAACTCCTATGGGAGTATTGGCATCCTCATATCCTGACTTCCATTGCCAAAGGAATTGGAGTACCATTAAAGATTGATAATGCCACCTCTGTTGCAGATTTTGGTCACTATACCGGAGTTCTTGTGGACATCGTTTTGTCTAACACCTTGTCGGAGACTCTCTTGATTGAAAGAGTGGGAAAAAGCTTCTTCATTAAAATTCTGTATGAAAACCTCCCTTCTTTTTGCCACACCTGCTTTAACATTGATCATTTACCCTAGGATTGTCGTTTGAATAAACGAATTACCCGCGCTACTGTAAACCCAACTAAGCATGTTAAGCAAGACAAATCTAAGAGAGTTTGGAAGTTGAAACCTGCTGTCAAGGAGTCCAATTTGATTCAGCAAACCTCTATTCATGTTATTAATGCTTTTGATTATTTGAAAGAGATTACCCATGAGGTGCCGAGAGACACAGTTGTTGTGGATCCTCCAGCTGATGATATTGATGTTGTACATTATCAAAATATGGTGCAGATCTACCCTATTCCAGATGAGACTCCACCACCATCTGACGAGCATGAGCAGCGCTTAGAGGTTGAGCGCATAGAGGCTGATGGTTTGGTTCCTGCTGCCACGGAAACTGCAACGTTGCAGCTGCATGATTCCTCGCGCTCTCCTGCCATTGATCCTTCGCTTTGTGATGCTGAGCCCATTCAAGATGCACCAACGCAGGTTTAGGCCTCCCCTTCTGTCCCGTTGGCTACAATACAGAATCTGAGTTCTGGTACAAATGCAGAGATGAATCTGGACCTGCCCCATACTGAGAATATTTCAGATTACAATCAAAAGGATGTTAACCGTCAAGTTGTGGCCACGATTCCATCTGTCAATGAGGATGAAAACTTCTCTAAGGCAGACGTCTCTTGAGCTGATATTATGGATTTTGAAGAACAGTGGACTACGGTGCAACATAAAAAATCCAAACAAAAATATAAGGTTACTCTATCAAAAAGAATTTCCAAGAAACGATTAAAGCTTGATCTATGAAGTGTTTCAAGGCTCTGTGCTTAAGCATCTTTCTTGTTATTATGCTATTTTTTTTATGTTTATATAAAAATAGTCAATTTTTTGTTTGCTTATCTATGTTGGAGGCTTATGGCTCTTTTATTTTTTTTTTTTTTTCTGTCTTTATATTTCTTTTTCTCTTTATCTTTAATAAATCCTGAAATTTATAATGATTTATTAACCCCAACTTTTTATTTTAAAAAAAAATTATTTTTGAAAATTATTTTTAGCATCAGAGTCCTTATGTAATACAAATGTCGATTAGAAAAGAGAAAGGATACGAAATTGCAAAATCAACAAATTAATTTAGAACCATAAATTTGTATAAACTTATATGTATATGATTAAAATTTGAGATTTTGTTTTGAAAAATTCAACTTTAAATATGGTGGAGTTGGTATGATGACCTCCATTAATAATTAGTTTATTTTTGGGAAGTATTTCCCTCATTGTAATCTCCGTATGATATAAAAAAAAAAATGCAGTCTAAGTTGGATATCATAATAAAAAATATTTTTTAAAAAAAATGGTTAACGTACCTGATTTATTTTTTTTTTAAAATAAAAAGAGAGTTTTTTGGTGAAATAATTATGATAATTTTGAATTCTAATAGTAACGACAAAAGAAAAGTATAAATTTGTAAAAAATATCTCTCAAGATGCTTGCATGATTAAGAATTGAGATTTTATTTTGAAAATTTCAAACTAAAGAAGGTGAAATGAGGTAATAACATCATTAAAGATTTGCTTATTTTTCAAAAAATTTTCCGGCATTGTAATCTCCCCATGGTAAAAAAATATTTGTTTAAAAAAAAGATAAAAATGCAATTTAAGTTGAATATCATAATAAAAAATTGTTTTTTTTAAATGATTAACGTATCTAAATGATTCTAAAAAAATATGAGTACTTTAGTGAAATAATTATGATAATTTTGAAATTCTAATAGTGACGACAGAAAGAAAAGTATAAATTTGTAAAAAAATATCTCTCAAGATGTCACGATTCAAATTAGGAGTCATGACCGATGCTAGAAAATGAAAATTCTTTCGAATCCGGAACCCATAACAAGCCTTAAAAAATAAAATTATACAATAATTAAATAAAAATATGACAGAATTAAAATTTTTCGAATCAATATATAATATAAATACTTCAAATCCGTCTCAATGAATACATTTTCATATAGTAATCAAATACAAATTTTCAGAGTATATAATATCAAAACAATATAATACTCTTCCGATACAATAACACTACTACTGCAGTTTCTAGAATATAAATCAGAGTTCAAAATATACATTTACATAAAATGGTCGGGACCGAAGAACACCGGCGGGGAACTCTACAACTAAGGTCTGACGATATGGGATCTCCTGAAAAAAAATTTGAGGGGGGTCAGACCTCACTGAGTAAATTATTATACTATATATACATGTAATCTAAACCATAACAATCAGACATTCTTATATATATATATATATATATATATATACATTTCACATAAATGTCAAACTCCACTTATATAAATATACAAAATGCAGAAAACGTTTGTTTTAATTCATGAAGGATCCATAAAACCCTAATAATAGCAACCTCAATCAACCTCATCATCACTCTAGCCATACAGGCTCACTTGATTCCAAATAGAACACTTATTCCAAATTGGATAGCAAACTAGCCCCGAGACATTAAGTCGACCGAGATCTAACAGTCTGGCTGTCAATGTGATTGGCCCCGAGACCCCTGGTCAACCGAACTCCAGCAATCACACTATTTATCACCTCACATCTCTATCAACCCAATAGATCATTCATTCCATTATGGACAGTAGATTGGCCCCGAGACACTAAATCAACCGAGCTCCAGCAGTCTGACTATCAGTATGATTGGCCCTGAGACCCCTGGTCAACCGAACTACAGTAATCACACTATCTAACATATCATTAATCTTAGTCAAATCCATCAAATCAATTATAATCACCACAATTATTTCTCACTTAACCCTTATCTATTGCACCGATACGTACACGGTCCTAGTGCTGCCCACTAGGAAGCACGTTCTATTGATATCCTTCATTTAAATAAATCATTCATTCAGATAATAATTAGTGTAGAACAATGTTCACAATAGTAAAATCAACCATATATATATATATATATATACCAAAAATATACCCAGTATATTTCGGGCATATATATATATATGTCAAATAAAATATGAAATAAACTAAAGATAAATCATTAATATAGTTAAAAACAATTTAAATGTATAACAATAATATAACATGCATTTTCTTAAAAATATACCTAAATATACAAAAGATATGTCCTAAGTACACAAATCATTTAATAAAACATTTATGTATAAATGTTCATTTAAATATGTGTTTAGGTTTAACATATATTCACATTCTACCAAAATAACCTAATTTTCTAGCATGCATAAATCACAATTAAACCCTAAGTATACCACTAATGTTTTAGGTTTCAATTAATAATAAAACATGCATTTATTTGAGGAATATATCAAAAATATACCAAAAATAAACTTAAAAACAATTTAAGTGTAGGTTTATAATATAGCATGCAATTATTTAAGAATAAACCTAAAATCTACTGAAACTATACCTAAAGTATACTAATCATTTAATAAAATAATTATGTCTAAATGTACATTTTTAAACATGTATATATATTAAAATGTATTAAACATAAACCTAAATGTTTAATGTGCATATACCAAAATATCATCAATAATTATTTAACATGCATATATATATACAAAAGTATAACCCTAGATATATCAAAAATATTATAACTTAAATCACTTTAAAGACATAAAATGAAAATAAAAAACCCTAAGTGATGCATCCTATATACAATACATATATATACAGTATAATAACTCACATGTTAGCACTCCACGAGACAAACTCGGCAGATCTCGACACAACTAAATAAATAAATGACAACATGAAATCAGAATAAATTTAGCGAAAATTCTAAAGACTCGATCTAGAATTTTAGACACAGAATTAGAATAAGGATTTGACCAGACATCACGTTTTATGAGAATTCTACCGAAAATCCGACAGAACCTTCCCTGTAAAACGGACATCTCTCTACTCAAAGAGTAGAGCCGGTCCTACAAAGAAAACACACTTCGGAATAACACCAAATTCACAACCACAATCCCTCGGTCGGATTCCAAACTACAATTCACTGATCGAGGTTCACAATTCACAGAATAATTATAAAATATCGAAAATGCCCTTTTATAATAAAAATACATTTTATAATTCCAAATTACATAATTAACCCTAAAACTTATTAAAAACCGATAAAAACTCATTAATATAGAAAAATCGTATATTATATATATAATTTGAAAATAATTTACGAAAAATAGTTTTAATTAGTTAAAAATACTAAATAATTTGTAGAAATCATTTTTATACCTCAAATAACTATTAAAACTAATTTAATTATATTTTTAGCCAATTTAGTATCAAATTACCAAAATACCCCTATATATATAAATTTACTAAAATTACTCAAAATTCACCAAAAATAATATAATTGCACCAAATTAATTTTCTCAACATATATTTCAATAATATCAATAAATATACTTAATTAACGAATTTATTTCAATTAAACACATAATTAACCCTATTTTTCAAAATTACATAAACTTAATAAATTCCAAATAAATATATAAAAATTCACAAAAATTACAAATAAATTTCTATAATTCATTTCAACACCTATAATTACCATAAAACACAATTTCATAATTTAATTAGTTAATTTTTGAAAATTAGAAAATATTAATAAAATAATCAAAAATACCCAAAAATCAAAATAAATTCCAAAAATTCTACAAAAATTACAGCATGTAGATTGAACTTCTAGAATCAAAGTTTGTGAAGGAATTTTTCATGAATCAATCAAATTAAAGCTCAAAAAATTTTAAAACCCTAAATGGCTGAAATAAAGAAATTGAAACCTAGGCAAATCTAGACCATTTTAAGTGAAACAAAATTTGAAATCACACTCATCAGAGCTCAAGGAGAAGATAGAGACCGGAGGTGTCGATTTTGGTGGCCAGAATCATTGTGATCGGAGGTGAAGATGATTTCGGCTTCTTTGAGAAAAATCGGTCAAAACTCACCGGAAAATGGTGATTTAGGCATCGGGAATGGCTGGCAAGGGAGGAGGAAGGAGGAGAGGCACACTGACAGCAAGAAAACCAGCTTGAATCAGCCGAAAATGGAAGAAAAATGGTGTCAGGCATTTTGGAGAAGAAGAATGACAATTCTATAAATAAAGGGAACTTTTGGTTTTTGATTAAAAATTATGTATATATATATATATATACATTCACACTATATATTATAATAATATAAAATCTCACACACATTTAATACTCACCACACATATATTTTAATATATTATACACTTATAATTAATTAATTAATATTAAAACTAAATAATAGAAATTAAGATAATTAATTAAATCCTAATTAATTTAAATAAATACACATTTATACATTTTATTTAGCACTTAAAAAAAATTATATATGAGTTCATGCAAATTCGTAAAACTAGTCAAAATAATTAGTATTAAATTATTTACGTATCAATTTCCCCAAAAATATAATTCCCAGAAAAATTTTACGTAAAGTACTTAAAATAATATAAAATAATTAAAATAAACTTTAATAAGTATCAAACTCATAAAAATATCATAAATATGTACAAAAATTATTAACACTGCATATCTTGATACAATTTAAAATTATTTAAAAATTTGGGATATTACACAAGATGCCTGCATGATTAAAATTTACGATTTCATTTAGAAAAATTCAATGTGAAGTGAGATAATAACATCACTAATGATTTTCTTATTTTTCAAAAAAAAAATCCAGCATTGTAATCTCCGCATGGTAAAAAAAATATTTATTTATCTTAAAAATAAAATGGAATTTAAGTTGAATATCATCATAAAAAAAATTATTAACTGATTAACGTATCTGAATGATTTTAAAAAGAATCTAAATTTTTTGGTGAAATAATTATGATAATTTGAAATTCTAATAGTAACGAAAAAAAAGTATACAATTATAAAAAAAAAAAAAAAAAACTCTCATGATTTTGTATTTGATAAAAGGTGGAGGGAGGAGGATTTCAACCTTTTATCTCAACAGAAAGCTGATTTTGTGACTGGAACTAAGCCAGTTCAAGGCGTGTTATTTTGAAAAATTCAAACTAAAGAAGGTGAAGTGAGATAAAAACATCATTAATGATTTTCTTATTTTGTAAATTTTATTCCCGGCAATTTTTCACATGGTGAAAAAAAGTTATTTAAAAAAAATAAAGGTATAATTCAAGTTGAATACAAAATAAAGAAAAAAATTTCAGCAAGATTGTTAATGTCTGTACATTTTTTTTTTTAAATGTGATTATTTTGTTGATGTAATTATAAAAATATTGAATCCTAATCTACACCATGTATAAAAGTATGAAATATGGAATAAGCAAATTTACTATTAAACCCTTCCCAATTATTTATTATATATTTAAATGTTAATTTATTCATTTAGTAATTGGTATAATTTTATTTTTAAACATTTATTTTAAGATAAATAATCATTATTTAATTAGAAATGTATATTTATTTATATATGATAGAAATAGATAAAAAAAGTTATAAATTATAAAATTATAAATCTAAAAAAAAATTATTTTTATAAAATAACATATATAAAAAATTTTACAACTTTAATAGTTAACAATTGTTGTATTATTTATTTATTATATGTATAATTACCAAAATTTGCAGACAACACATAAATAAAAGAAAAAATAAAAATAGATTATTAATTCTTTATTATTATTAAATAAAGGTAATTTAATTCATTTTATATATAACTTTTTGATATTGTGACAGATAATACATAAACTTTATAAAGATATAAATAACCAATTTCACAAAATAATATATTAAAAATATAAAAATAAAGAAGAAAATAAAATGTTAAAAAAATGATAAGTCAATGTTTAATATAGATTTCAGTATGATAATAACCGCAATTTAAATAGTATTGAAAATTAAACATATAAAATACTACAGTAGATAGTAGAATAAAAAAAATAGTTATCATCTAAGCATTATATTTATCAATTTTATCATGAGACCACATAAATGATTAACATTTGATCTCCATTCAATATCAAGTTTAGATTAGTTTTAGTTAGAAAATTACTTAATTTTGGCAATTTTAACATTTAAAAACATAGACAAAAATCGTATAATTTTTTCAATTGATTTCCCAAGTAGCGAAAAAAGTTCAAATGATTATGATTAATTTTCTTTTCTTCTGATTTTATTTTTAAATTTGTATTTTTAGTGTTATGAGTATTGATAGAATTTTATCAATTTATGGATTTTTTATTTTATGAATGGGTGTCATTTTTTTAGTTATCGACACTTGGGTATTTTTGGATTCTATTTTTTCTCATTTTGTTTTTAAATTTGTATTTTTGGTTTTATAGATATTGATAATTTTTTATCAATTTATGAATTTTTATTGATTTAATGAATGTGTGTTGTGTGTGTGTTTTTTTTATTTCAGTTGCTTTCTGTAAACGTTATTTATTATTTTATTTAGTTGTTTGTCAGTTGTTATAATGGTTTGCTTATATATGAAAATAATCATCCTATTTTTGAAATAATTATTATTAAATACCATATTTTTAAGAAAAAAGACAACCATACTATTGAATTTTTTTTTCTTTCATAGTTGTTATTGAAAAAATTCCTTTATTTATCAATTGGTTGGGCTGCATCTTGTTTTTATAACTTAGGCTTCAATCTTAAGGCTTCGGCCCAATTGAACACTTTAAAGAAAGAGAGAAGGATAAAAATATGCATAAACAGTTTTTGAAAAACTTTAACCAAATGAGGTCTATTTCTCTTCAATGTAAACCACCTCCCATCCCAAACAAAAAGAGCAACAAACTCTGGTGAAGTGGTGACAGAATGTTGGAAATAGGAAGCAAATTCATGTTGATACAATTTTATGCACAATATAGCTTAACCCGATTTAGATGGTAGGGAGACTTTGAGTTTGAGATTTTAATTCTACCAGTTAGTAAGTACGGTGATTAGGGCTATGTATGGTTACTAAAGAACTTGAACTATTCTAAAAGGTTGAAACAAAAATTTCCATTGATCATTTGACGAATCGTGTCAAATCGAACAGTTTCAAATTTTTTTATTAAGACGGATTCAAAGATCATGAATTCTCCGAATTGAACTGTTCTAAATTATACTGAACTGAAAAATCAAAGCTAGAACTAATATATATAAATTTTTTATTGGGTGGGTCCAAAGATCATGAATTCTCTGAATCGATAACCAAACTAAATAATTGAAAGCAGTAAATATATATATATATATATGTATAGCTGATAATCAATATTTGATAATATTAAAAATCTATAATTATGTGTTAAAGTAAATTTAGTAGTATTTTAATAATTTCTTATACTCAAATAATTTATTTTAGACAATCTATTATTAAAACTCAACATATAATATTTGATATTTTAAATACTAATTAATTAATTAATTGAAATAAAATAAATATACTCATCAACTAAATCTTTTTATCGTTAATTTTCAACATATGTTTAAATCATAAAATAAATTTAAATTTACAAATAAAATTTTTATAATAAAATTAATAGTCATATTTTATACGTTCAAATTATAAAATTATTAAAATATAAATATTAAAATAAAATTTATAAAAATGGTACAATTGTTATATATATATATATATATATATATATATATATAATAATTTGTTAAATATTAATTTTAAATATATAAATTAAAAAATAAATACAAATCTTCAAATTTTAATTTTACTCCAAACCATTTTAAAATCTCCATTTACTCCAAAATTTGAAGCAATTATAAGTGGAGATTTAAATTTTCGAAGTAGATCCAAATATATTATTTTTAAATTATTCAATTTTTAGATCGAGTCCAAAAAATTTAT
The DNA here is from genome assembly GCA_947683625.1 of Mallotus nudiflorus. NCBI lineage: Eukaryota > Viridiplantae > Streptophyta > Magnoliopsida > Malpighiales > Euphorbiaceae > Mallotus > Mallotus nudiflorus. The sequence continues at coordinate 640,635 of CANTUR010000857.1, forward strand.
ATTTTCCAAACTACTGTGACCTATGCACTACCTTGCTGGTCACTTAAATCTAATATATACCTCATCCTTTACTAATAGCGAACAATTATATACTATTAAAAATTATAATAGCTTAAGAAAAAATTTGTTTTAGAATACTAACACAACATTCTATGATCATTTTCTTACCATATAATGCTGTTATCTATGAGGACTATCTCGTATAAAAAGAAAAATTTCCTAAAAATATTGTCACAAAATTCCTTAGAATATTAATTATTAAACAAATTTTTAACTAATTTCAATGCTTTTTTATTTTATTTTATTTTATTTTATTTTTATTGACAATTTATCTAAAAAGAAAGTATGGAAGAGAATAATTTATTATCATATACAATAATGATTTAAAAAAGATAAAAATCTAAAATTTTCAATTGTTCATTAGTTAAACTTTTGTAAAACAAAAATAATACTAATAGAAAGGACTTAAAAAATTGAAACAAAAATAAACAGAGACTAAAATCTAATAAATTAAACTACAGGGACTCATTTAAAAAATATGCAATTTAGGGTTTGGGCTTATACCCTTTCTTCATGTTATCGCTAGCAAATAAAACCCCTCAAAGCTGCCGCTCTTCTACTTCTTCTAGCTCCACAAACATCAGCCAGCGGTTCGATCTGCACGTCTCCGATAATTCATATGGTATCACTGTTCATTTCACTTCTATAATAATCTTTCATGTCATCTTTACTTCTCTTTACATGGTATAAGCTCACTAATCTTGTGTAATGATCTGACATTATGGTACTAAAGTGATGCAACTTCTTTTGCCATTTTAGTGTGGATTTTTTGGGTTCTTGATGTTCTGTCTGATGGATCTGTAAATGTTTTTGTTATTGAACACTGGGTTATTTTTCTCATCTGGGTAGTTTTGATATTTCAAAGTGGGTAACTTTTTAATCGGTCTTTTGAAAAGGTTAATATCAAATGATATTAGGAGGTTTCAGTAGCTTTCTTATAGTTTTTGGTTTCAAATTTGCTTTAGAAGCTGGAATTTTTTATGCTGTTTTTCAAATTTGCGATGGCAATAAGGTGAATGAGTAAAGTCGGCATTTTTTTATTGGGAATAAATGGTTACTGGATTGTTATTGCATGGAGTGAGATGTTAGTGTAATTTTTCTTGATCTTAATATTTGAAATAATGCAGATTAAGTGGTCCTCTATTTGTACCTTGTTTTGATTTCAACATGTTTAGTTTGTAAGTTTCAGGATGGAATTTGCTATGAAATAAATGATAATATAAATGTATGAATAATTCTAGAAGCGAGGAATTCCATCAAAATATTATCTTCATGCTTATGAGGACCAGAACCAGTGACTTATAGCTCAGTTTCTCTGATGGTTTGGCTGCTGCTCATAGTCTTGATTTCTTCTGTAAATGGCCCATGGTTTAGATGAATTAGATAGGTTTTTAAATAGGAATTGCAGCCTATTATAGACTTAAAAAAAGTAATAATTAGGATGGAAATGGAATAGATGAGTGAAACTGGCCTTGTTGCTCCTTTTTATGAGTAATATCTCTTCTGAATTGAATGATTATAGTGGTTACGTTAATTGGTACTGTTTCTTTCCTTATTTCCTTCATCCGTTTGTATAATTGTTACAGGCTCCCAAAAAAGGTGTGAAGACCCCAGCGTTAACAAAGAAGAAACCAGTAAGGAATCTTTGCTGTCCAGCTTCAGTTTTTTTATTCTGTTTGTTAGTTGACATGCTTTTCCTCTGCAAATACAACTGATTTAATGCATTTGCTTCATGATTGCAGGAAAAGGTTGTCAATCCTTTATTTGAGAAGCGGCCAAAGCAGTTTGGAATTGGTGGTGCATTGCCACCTAAAAAGGATTTGACTAGATTTGTCAGGTGGCCTCATGTTGTTCGTATTCAGAGGCAAAGGAGGATTCTGAAGCAACGTTTGAAGGTTCCTCCTGCTGTCAATCAGTTCACAAAGACACTTGACAAGAACCTTGGTAAGATTTTCATTGCTGTGCTAGAAACTCTGTTGGACTTAGAATTAAAGAGCCAACAATCATGCATGCTAATGCTGTGTGAATATTGTGCATGAATAATCCTGTCTTTTGCTGGAGTTGTTTAATTGCAATATCCTGGAAACTGCAGATTTTCTTTTTCTGATGCTTATTGTCCTAATCTTTGCTATCTTTTTAAAATATAGCCACCCAACTCTTCAAGTTGTTGCTCAAATATAGACCTGAGGACAAGGCAGCTAAGAAGGAAAGGCTTCTTCAAAGGGCACAAGCTGAAGCTGATGGGAAGACTGTGGAATCAAAGAAGCCCATTGTCGTTAAGTATGGGCTTAACCATGTCACTTACCTCATCGAGCAGGTATATTCATTTTAATGTCTATTATGCTCTTGCTCCCCCATTAGTTAACTAAGTAATGCTGTATAATTTTGGCACTTAAAGGTTGAGTTCTTTTGATAATGTGATATTTAAGGAGACTTGTCTCTACTTAACTAAGCATTAATTTGGGCCAGCTAATTATTTAAGGATATTTTGGAATTATAATTTTCATTGGTGACATTCAGCCTTTCGATTGACTTGTTCTTTCCTCATCTCATCATACTCTTGATAAATACATATGTTGTTTTGGTTTTGAATTTCATGTTTACACATTGGTAACACCCAGCATTCTATCACAAATTACTATGTGATGGCCAATACTTTTATGTTCATGATTGTTTTGGTCCATGATATGTTGGTTATAATTCTTTCTTCTTAACAAAGTATATGTTACTCATGTAGAACAAGGCCCAACTAGTTGTTATCGCACATGATGTTGATCCAATTGAGCTTGTTGTTTGGTTGCCTGCCTTGTGCCGGAAAATGGAGGTGCCTTATGCAATTGTGAAGGGCAAGTCACGGCTTGGAGCGGTGAATTTTCTTTCAATTATTCCATCCATTAGACAATCCTTAAATTAGTTTAGTTTGGAAAACTGATTCTTCATGATCATCTTTTTTTTTTTTTTTTTTTGGGTGATGATGAATAGATTGTCCACAAGAAAACAGCTGCAGCTTTGTGCCTTACATCCGTGAAGAATGAAGATAAATTAGAATTTAGCAAGATTTTGGAGGCTGTTAAGGTAATGAATTTCATTTGATACATCATTTACTTCATCTCATAAGCATTGTTATAATTTTGTATTTGGTATGTAACAATTTTTGCGGTTGAAGATGTTGCTTATAATCTATGTTAGCATTGATTTGTTCACATTGTCTGCCTATTCATTTTCCAATTCAAAATCCTCACTCATGTTTCGTTCATTATTAGGCCAACTTCAATGACAAGTTTGATGAGCACCGCAAGCGGTGGGGTGGTGGCATCATGGGCTCCAAATCTCAGGCAAAGACCAAAGCTAAGGAGAGAGTCTTGGCAAAAGAAGCTGCACAAAGAATGACTTGAGCTTCTTGGAAAGCAAAAGAAGTTATATCCAGACAGTAACTTCTGAAGCTGGTGGATTTTGCATTTTCCTTTTTGCATGGTTTTGTTCTTTTTAACAGACAATTTTTGCAATGATCTTGTAGCTGAGATATTTGCCATATAATCTTTTTGTTTAGATTTCTGGTATGAGAATGAGAATTTATATTTTTATAGGCTACACTTCTGTTTGCCTGATCTATGGATGTATGTTTAGTTTTGTTTTAGAGCTTGTGGTGCTCATTTTATGCATGATCTGGTGTTTTATATGATCAGCAGTCCCGCAGCTGTGTATGGAACTTACTTAGATCAGCAGTTTGGTGAGAAAAATCATATTGTACTTAAGAGTTCTCTCAAACTATTGCGTTTGAATAGATCTAACCAGTTACAGTACCAGTATAGTGATTATTCTGAGTAGATCATGACCATCATGAGTATTCTCACCTGGAATTGTCAAGGTGTTTCAAATAAATACATCGCTTGAACTCTAAAAGACCTTGTGAGAAAACACAACCAAGACCTAATCTTTCTCGTGGAAACAAAATCAGATGTGCAGAAAATGGAAATGTTGAGAGAAGCAAATAACTTCGATGATAGTGCAGATGTCGAACTAGAAGGAATGGCTGGCGGTCTAGCAATATGGTGGGAGAAGGGATGGACGGTTCGAGTCAAAGCAAAAAGGAGAAATTTTATAGATCTGTTAATTGAAGAAGCTCAAAACTGGTTCTTTGCTAGTTTCTATGGCGCTCCAGAAAGAAATGAAGGACCTATAGTTGCGTCAGAGCTCACAAAGCTTGCCCAGGGTAGAGATGGTCCCTGGCTCATCGCCGGCAATTCAACATGGTCATACCTACTGAGGAGAAACAATGGGGTGCAACTTTTCACTGGGCCCAAGGCTCGCTACTTACGGATTTTATGGATCAAGAGAATCTGATTGAACTTGACTTCAAAGGTGCTTTACATGGCATAATAAACAACTACGAGAGGCAAAAATCATGGCTAGGCTGGATAGGGCAATTGCAAATCCCGATTGGTGTTGCCTCTATGAAAATGCTCGAGTCCTCCACGAAAGCTTCGGGGCTTCGGATCATCGTCCCCTGGTCATTTGGCAAAACTGGGAACACCCAAAAAACAAAAGAAGCTTTAAGTTTGAAATTAAATGGAGCAAAGAAGAAGATCACAGGGAACTTATTAGACAAACTTAGGAACGAGATAAAGGTGATAGAAGGGAACGAAGCCTAGCACAAAAACTTCAAAATTGTGCAGAATCTCTCATGGCATGGAGCAAACAAAAGACAAGCAACTCAAAACAGAAGATTGAAGAAACTAAAGAGAAAATCAATATGCTTCAAGAAGGCAAGATGTCGAAACAAAACATATAGCTACTCAACTTTGTTTTCATCAAGACTACTAATAAAGTAATTCCAAGGTAGAAAGTCACTTTATTTCTCATATCACATAATTGACTTATACTAAGTAAATTATGTTTAAAATCATCAACAAGCAGTACATGATGTATAGATAAGACTTATTTCTCCAATGTCCACTATTTTTCCTTTGACATTATCTCCAAATGTGACATGTCCTCCATCCTTTGCATCAAAATTGTTGAATTGCTTATTGTCTCCCGCCATGTGCCTTGTGTTGGGTTTCATGATATATAACGCATCGGAAAAATGAAACTTTTAATCACAAAACCCATAACCCGGATCCATGTAATTCGACTTCGATTAATTAAGAGGGTTTCCAAAACACTCACCAAAATTATCTAATGGCAAGATAGTTGGAAGAAAGAGAGGGGATTTACTCCAGTGACACCCTACCTCAAACTTTTAATGTCTTCTTATCATATTAAGACGTCACTAAAAAAATCACATCCTCTACAGTGTTCATAAGAATAAAATGATCCAAAACAAAGTAGGTTTGCTAGAACCTTTGTTGTCTCATAACACATTTTCTCTCTATGTCTTTTCTTTTCATAAAAGAAGTGTAGGAAGAAAAAGAAGAAAAGGTGGCTTAACCTTTCAAAATAAACCCTAGAGAATAAGATGTATTTATAGTCATCCTTTCTAGAGTTTCATACATCTCCACTTACCAAAATAGTTTTGTAAGTTCAAACTTCTTTTTCTATTTTGATTCTAATTTCAAATTAGAATCCTTTCCTATTTATTTAGATAACTCTTACCTTAAATAAATTAAGAAATAAATAAATATATATTGACATAAATATATATAAATATATGTATTTATTTAGTTATTTATTTAATCTTACATGGAGATAATTATTGAACTAATTAACTTAAGTCTACTTTGGGCTTGGTTTAAGTGTGCGACTTTGTAAGTTCACACAACGTTGGTAGTGAGTCTAAAATTCTCATTTTAGCTCATGAGTCATAATTAGTCTCTAGTAAGACATTATGACTACCCAAGTTATGTGAAGGCCGATAATTCAACATAACTTAATACACTGTGTGTACTATAATCCTTTTATCACATGATATCTTGAATAAACATAAGACATGGATTATGTCATCCTTATATTGTTCAATCATATTGTTTCTTGATCCTAAATAGACTAACACTGATAACTCTTTATCATTATAGTATGACTAAGCATTTCTCTTCAGTCTAACTCATCGAGGGGCCTTACAGATATCTTCTCAAAATAACTGCGGGATAAACTCCATCTTAACCACTCACATTACTCACATAACTCATTTTATATCCAATCACAACCTGTTTTACCATTTGGTTAAAGTATGGTATAAGTATGTGTCAAAATACATAACTTATGATGTAGGAAACCATGGTGATCTCGGGTCAAAGGACTCAAATAATACTACTATAATGAGAATTACCTATAATAATAATCCATATGGTATTCTCATAGTGGGTCAATCCAATACATTATTTCCCTAAATATGTACTTATGAGTTTGATTTAATATCTTATATACATGATTTGTAAAACTTAATCATCAATCAACCGCATACTAGTCTTTATTTATTATTATTCCCATAACAATAATCAACTAGAGATATTTATATTAGAATTCAAGTATCACTTAAGAGTTTTACTATCAAGTCACGTATTTGATGATCTTAGTAGAATTAACTAATCAAGGATAATACTATAATTAGTCAATAATAATAAAAATGCCTCTTTATTATTAAAATAGAAATATGATAATGTCAAAGTATAACCATTATATAATTGGCCTAGGGCATATCACTAACACCTTGAACATCCGCTATCAAGATACCACTTGCTTTTTGTTCTTATGGATTTCAAGCACACCTATACAAAATATTTTAAGTGTTCTTTTGAACTCAAACGTTTCTCGATCTAAGTTGGTTAGTCTCAAAATAATCCAAAGGAAGTAAATTCATGTGTAGTCTTCTATAAAAGCTCACATTATTGGTATGTCATTTGTGTTAGTGATATGCACTAGGTTAATCATTTGTGATTATGTATTGACTTTCTTATTTTATTAATAAAGAGGTATTATATTATCATTTGATTTTATGATAATTACATGAATGGTTAATTCTTACTAAGGTCATCAAGTATGTGACTTGATAGTAAAACTCTTAGATTAAAATAAGAGTTCTATTCTAATTATCCCTAGCCATTTATTCATTATATAAATATTAAAGTATTAAGGCTAGTATGATGTTGACTGATGGTTATGTTTTACTAATCATAAATATGAGATATTAAGTCAACTCATAGGTACATGATGAGAGATCATGTACTGGATTGACCCACTATGAGAATACTACATAGATTATTATCATAAGTATTTCTTATCACAGTAATTTTATTTCGGTCCTTTGACCTTGAAATCATCATGGATTTCTACATAGCTATTTTATGTTTTGACACATTCTAACATTGTCTTTAATTGGATGATTAAAAGAATGTTGTTGGATATAAAATTAGTTATGTGAGGAATGTGAGTGATTTAGAAGGAATTTATCCCTCATTAATATGAGAAAGATATCTAAAGGCCCCTTGATGAGATAGACTGAATAAAATGCATGGCCATGCTGAAATGAATTGATAAAGAGTTATCATTTTCAGTCTACTTGGAATCAAGTCATAATATTGAACTATATAAGGATGACATTCTATGCCTTATGTTCAATTAAGATATCATGTGATAAAGGAACAATAAAATTCACTGTAATTAGGTTATGTCGGATTATTGACTTCACATGACTTGGGTAGTCATAATGTCTTGCTAGAGGCCACTTATGACTTGTAGGCCTAAATAGAGATTTAGGCCCACTGTCAATGTTATGTGAACCTACAGGGTCACACACTTAGAACAAGCCCAAAACGGATATGGGTTTAATAAGCCCAAAATAAACTCTGTGGAAATAAATAATTAAAGTGTTTTATTTATTTATTTATTTGTTTATTTATTTAAGATAAATGTTATTTTAAATAAATAAATAAGATATTATTTTTGATTTATTTTTAAACAAAATCAGAATATAATAAATGGAAAATTACCAAAAGGTTACTGGTAAGTGAAACCCTAACTTGGAGTCTATAAATATGTTATATTCTCTAGGGTTTCACACACTTGTTTTTGCCTCCAAATTCGTTTTCTTTCCCCTTAGAAAACAAAGACAGAGTTTTTCCTTTTGTTCTTGATTTGTGAGACAGTCAAGAGGTTGCTAGCACACACACTCAAATTCGTTTTGTGAAGGGCTGTTCATGTGGATACCTATAGAGGACGCATCCTTTTGGAGACGTCTTGATCCGAACAACCAAGCCAAAAAGCTCGAGGTAAGGTGTCACCGGTGTGAACCTCCTCTCATCCTTCCAGAGAATCTTGTCTCTTCTGCGTTTTGGTAAGATTATTAAAAACCCTAGATTTAATCTATTAGTCGAATTACATGGATCCTGGCTTGGGAACGTGATAAAATTTTAATTTTTCCACTGCGTTTGCATCACGGAACCCAATAATTTGATCATACAATATGAACATATGACATTTTCAAATTTATTTCTCCTAGGATAATATGCCTTCTTAGTGTGAAAAGCATATCTTTCATATTGTGTTGGTGTGTGCTTCCTATAACTCTTTTAAGTCATAATGTGAGACGTACATTAACAATGACAATGTGTATTTTAATAAGTTTATACAACATATTTATGTGTATTGTGTTATATAGCATGCCTGATATGATTGTGCCTAGTATACATATAAGCATGCTTGGGTTGAGGTGCTCTAGTTTGAGCCTTACCTTTTTATGTCAATAAAGGATGAGTCTTATGAGAATTTCCCTTATTGTTTAACATATGAGATCTTTTAGCTTTAAAAGCTTGAGTCTCAATCAGATTAAAGATGGAATGTGTGGAATTAAATGATGTTTTAATAAATATAATATATGATAATGAAGAAGATGAGGCCATTCCATTAGCATATCCAATTTCATAAGTATTTCCATAAAATTTTTGAGAGTCAATAAATTATCTAAACTCTTTTTTCCTCTTTGGAATTTGATATGAAATTTTTTAGCTCAACTACCTCATTAAAAAGTTTATGATTTCATCACTTACTTTCTTGAGTTGTTCTTCCAAGAAATTAAAAGATTTTAAATAACTAGCAAGTTTATCATTTGATTTAACAAGACTAGAAAATTCAATTTGTAACTTCTCAAATTCCTTGGTTAAGCTATTTAACTCATACTTATAATGTTTCTTTCTAGAAAGTAAGTTTTTGCACTTAAGCAAGAGTTTGCTCATAATAGAGCTCTCAATATCATCATTATTTTTATCATAAGCACAATATTCATCATAAGAAGAGTTAGAAGTAGATGGTACCTCTTGTTCATCTTTAAGAGCCATAAAGTAAAGATTGACCACTTCTTGTTGTTCCTCATCTTTTTCAGATTCGAAGGAGTCATCCCAAGTAGCTTTAAAGGCCTTTTCCCTATCTTTTGCTCTTGAGTTTGAGTTTAAGAAACTCACTTTGGATATGTCCTTATTTGTTACATTCATAGCAAGTAACTTCTTTGGTTCTCTTCTCACCTTCTCCTTCAAACTTCTTGTTGAAGTCCCTTGCTCTTGAGAAATTTTCCTTTCTCAAAAACTTCTTGACGTTCCTAGTGAGCATGACAATTTCACCATCTTCGTCATGAGAATCTTTAATGCTTTCCTCTTCACTATCTTCTTGAAGAGCTTTTAGAATCTTTAATGCTTTCCTCTTTACTATCTTTTTGAAGAGCTTTTAGTGTTATGCTCTTTTTCTTATCTTCTCTCTCTTCCTACTCTTCACATTTTTGTTTGATTGTAAACTTATATGTTAGGAGAATTCCAATAAGCACATCGGTTAAAAGAGAAGAGAGGTCTTGAACTTCCTCAATTGAAGTGACCCAAGATTCTCAATCTTTCTTAGATAGGATTCTTTGAATTTTATTATTTACCTTTTCCTTAGAAAAATATTTTTCAAGTTTCTTGAGGGTTATAAGGAGAGCATTGAAATGGTTTGTCATTTATGTGATTGATTCTTAAGGCTTTATTTTAAAGAGTTCATATTCATACATATAAAGTTAAACCTTTTTGCTTCTTACTTGTACATTGCCTTTATAATGGTTCTCCAAGGTCTCTCACATTTCCTTTTATTAGTTGTCTCCATATCATAAAAATAAAACTCAAAACTCAAAACTCTAGCCATACAGTCTCACTTATTCCAAAATATTCACTTATTCCATTTAGACAATAGACTGGCCCCGAGACACGAGCTCCAGCAGTCTGACTGTCAGTGTGATTGGCCCTGAGACACTTGGTCAACCGAGCTCCAACAATCACACCTCCAAACCATGTCACACATCAAATAATCATATCCAATCAATATCCACAATCTGGTTAGTAATATAGCCTAAATGCTATAAGCATATCGGTACGTACTCGGTCCTAGTGCTGCCCACTAGGTAGCACGTTCTATTGATATCCTTCATTGAAATATAAAGCATACATTCATAAAAGTAAATGATGCATGAATTTAAATATAATAGCAATAATAACCATATATATACTAGAAATACACCAAAAGTAAATCAGGTATATTTTGAGTATATATATACGTCAAATAAATCCAATATAATTACAAAATAAGCTAGAAATATATTCAAAAAATATTTTAAGCAAAATTCATTAATAAGACATGCATATAGTTTAAAATATACAGAAAATAAACCAAAAATAAACTAAAAATAAACTTAAGTAATATTTAAACTATTTATGCATATTTTATCAAAATAAAACATATATTTCTAAAATCATGCACCCTAGAGCACATATATATAAAATAGTAACTCACACTTAGTGCGCTCCTCGAGATGGGTCCGACGGGCCTGGTCCACTAGGCCTCGGTCTCGGCGCAACTAAACATACAAAAATAACAGACATCATAATAAACCTAACAAAAAATCCTATAAACTCAATCTAGAATATTAGACACAGAATTAGAATTAGGGTTCGACCGGACATCACGTTTTATGAGAATTCTACCGAAAATCCGGCAGAACCTCCCTTGTAAAATGGACATCTCTCTACTCAAAGAGTAGAGCCGGCCCTGCAAAGAAACACACTTCAAAAATAGACACAGAAACACAACCACAACCCATCGGTCGAACTCCAAACTACAGTCTACCGACCGGGGTTCACAATTCACAGAACAATATAAAAATACCAAAAATAACCTTATATCACATAATTACATTTTATAAGTAGAAATTACATAATTAACCTTAAAACATATTAAAAACCAATAAAAACTCATTTATTTAGAAAAATCGTATATTATATATATAATTGAAAATAATTCACGAAAAATAGTTTTAATTAATTAAAAATACTAAATAATTTGTAGAAATCATTTTTATACCTTAAATAATTATTAAAAGCAATTAAATTACATTTTTAGTCAATTTAGGGTAAAATTACCAAAATACCCCTATATATATATATATATATACTAAAATTACTCCAAAAATTCACCAAAAATAATATAATTATCAAAAATTAATTTTCTCAACATTTTTATCAATAATATCAATAATTAAACTCAATTAACCAATTAAATTCAATTAAATACATAATTAACCTAATTTTCCAAAATTACATAAACCTAATTAAATTCAAAATAAATACATAGAAATTCATAAAAATTCTAAATAAATTTCTATAATTCATTTTAACACCTATATTTATCATAAAACACAATTTCATAATTTATTTAATTAATTTCCGAAAATTAGAAAATAATAATAAAATATTTAAAAATACCCAAAAATCAAAATAATTCCCAAAAATTCTACAAAAATTCACAAATGTAGATTAAGCTAAGGGGAAAACATTTGTGAAGGAATTTTTCATGAATCAATCATTTGAAGCTCAAAAAAAATCAAAAACCCTAAGATGGCCGAATTGAACAATTGACAAAAACCTTACCAAATCAAGTTTTAAGCTTAAACAAAACTTGGAATCATCTTCTATGGCTTCAAGGGAGTCCAACGACACAGGAATGAAGGAATTTGATGGCCGGAATAGTGAGGTGTGAAGAAAATGGGACTTTCGGCCAAAAATGGTGGAAGACAAGCTAACCGGCGCCGGGGAAGACGACTGGGACGACGAGGCAGCGGAGGAGGACGGTGACATGCAGGGGAGGCACTCTGAACGACGGCGAACAGACGGCGAGGGTGAGGGGATGGGTTGTCAGGGGAAGGAGAAGAAAATGGAAGAGAAAAGAAAAGAAATAAAAAAAAAATTTGTATATATATATATATATATATATATATATATATATATTATAATATTAATAATAGTTTAATAATTTATAATATAGTATATTAATATAATACTTAGAAAAATTACCCACCACACACATAATTCAATATTTTAAAATTTAATACTAAATAAAAATAATTAAATAACAATAAAACTAATTAATAAATAATAAAATATTAGGGTAATTAATTAAACCCTAATTAAATAAACAAGTACACATATATACGTTATTTAGTATTTTAAAAATATATATGAGTTCATGCAAGTCCGTAAATCTAATTAAAATAATTAATAGTAAATTATTTACGTGAAAATTTCCCTGAAAATGCAAGTCCCGAAAAAATTTTACGTAAAATACTATAAATAATATAAAATAATTAAAATATGTTTTAAATACATATCAACTCGTAAAAATATCATAATTATATACAAAATTATTAACACTGCATATCCCGATGCAGTATTAAAATATTTAAAAAATACGGGATATTACAAGTCACTATTATTGAAGAATGGTCTAAGTGAAGAAATGTTTTGTGATTCACTCCCCATGATCTTGTATTTTAGCAATGAAGTTTCTAAAATTCAATCTTTGATACCAATTGAAAGAGTCATGGAGGGGGGTGAATAGGATTATCGAACAATAATAAGAAATTAAAAAATTTAAACAAGAATTAAAAAGAAAGTTGAGAAAGAAGAATGATGAATACAAGAATTTAAGGAGTTCGGATTCTCAACAATCCTACGTCTCTACCTAACTTATCTCCAAGTTAAAATTTTAAATCACTACAATCTATTTGCCTAGATTGATTTTTACAACTTGAGTTTTAGGCTCAATTCTTTTCAAGACTCACTCAAAAATCAATTTACAATTGTTTTTAAGGTTTACACTAAAACTGAATTCTCAATTATTTTAATGGCTAAACATTTAAACCAATTCCTTTAGAATAGAACCTCACTTCCCGTTTTCTTAACCCTAGAAAATAGAAGAATAAGAATTTATATTCTAACACTCACAAACTCTCATAAGAGTATATAATAATAAAATAAATTTTGAAAAAGTTTAGAGAGTTTAATTGAATGCTTGAAAGTATATAATAAATAAACAAATTTCTTAACCTAAAAATAATCTTTATAAGTTATATTTATACTTGAGTAATTCAATCATAGCTTCAATCATAGCTGTTGGAAACAATAATTTCGTTCCCAACAAAATCAATGTCCATTTGAATGAAATTTAAACTTTTGAGCTGCAAATTATTAGGTCCCTATCGAGACGAGCATTAAATAGCCATTATGAGTTGTTGCATTTGAATTTTTACATTGGTCCTAGTCGGGATATCTTTGTCCTGGTCGGGACTACCTTGTCCCGGGCAGTGTCCTGGTCAGAATATTGGAAGAGGATCAATTTTTCCAAAAATTGAGTTTTTTTGCAGAAATTGATTTGCATTGGTCCCGATCAGGACTACCCTGGTCCCAGTTGGGACCATGACAAGATTTGCACTTTTTTGTACAATTTAGTCCTTATATTGAGTCCAATCAAGATAATGCTTGTGATTTCTTTCCGAAATAATTTTTCTTTGATGGTTCTTCACCATTTTGACTTTTACATAATTCCTAACTTATATACACTTGAAGCAAACATATTAATTGCTCAAAATTAAGTTTGTTAAGATCAGAATTAAGATTGATAACTTGTTAAGGTCATGTTATAACCCTAATTTTTAAATTATTTTATTTTAAAATGAGATATGCAGTGTTAATAAGATTTAGAAATTTTATTGATTTATTTTCATTATTTGCAATTAATTACCATTATTTTATGTTTAATTAAATTTCCTATGTAAATATTTTATTTTAAAGACTTATTATTTTAAACATTAATATATATTATTGCTTTATCAAATTTCATTATTATTTTGATATTATTATTTTTATTAAAATTACGTTATTGATAATATCTATATAATATAGTTAGGGTTTATGTTAATGTGTGTGTGTGTGTGTTTATTATTATATGTGTGAATACATACATACATACATACATACATACATATATATATATATGTATGTATTGTGTGGTGGATATTTTTTAACATAAATTTTTATTATTATATTATATTATATTATATAGTTTATTATTAAAATATATACATATACAAACAAATAAACATACAAACATACATTCATAAAAAACACACAAGAACCTACTGTCATCTCCTTCATCTCCCCGCATCATCCTGTTTCGAGCTCGTCGGTGTGCCTCTCCGGCGTCCAGTAGCTCCGCCCTCCTTCCAATCGCCTTCCATTGTCCCTCTTCCTCTTCTTCGGCACCGGTGGCTTGCGAAACCGAAGGAGACCAAATCTTCACTTTCCAGCCAACCTCCCTTTTCCGGCCACCATTTCTTGAGCTTTTGGTCTCTATTGACTCTCTAGACTCCAGTGAGCATGAATCCAAGCTTAGTGTAAGCTTTAATCACATATTTCTTGAGTTTTCTTGAATTTTTGTTTTTGGAGTTTTAGGGTTTTCAATTTTTTTTAAGCTTGATCTTGATGATTCACATAAACTCCCTTCACAAAATATGATCTTGGTAGTTAATCTACATGCCTATATTTTTTTTTGAATTTTTGGAATTTATTTTAATTTTTGTAAATTTTTGAATATTTTATTATTATTTAATTAATTTTAGTAAATTAATTTATTTAATTATAAAATTTATTGATTTAGTGTTTTTATGAGTTATTATTAATTTTAGTGTTGAGATTATAATTTTTGTGATTTTTATGTAATTTTTATAAATATTTTTATATTATGTCAATATTACAAAATTAGGTTATATTAGAGTTTTTGTTGAAATTATTGTTTAATAATGTGTTTTAGTTGATATTAGTAATATATATGTTGAGAAAATAATTTTTATGCATTTATAGAATTTTTTAGTAATATTAGTATATTATTTGTATTTTTGTATTATAGGGTTAAATATGTAATTTTGTTAAGATTATAGCTAAATATTATGTTTTAGTTGGTTTTATAATTATTTAAGGTATTAAAATGATTTTCATAAATTATTTACTATTTTTAACTAATTAATACTAATTTTTTAAAATTGTTTTCAAATAATATATTATATATTATTTTGGTAATAAAATGGGTTTTAGTAATTTTTAATATGCATTTAGACTATTTTAGTTATTTGAATATATAAAGTGAATTTTTACTAATTTATATTGAATTATCGGGGAATTGGATTTTTAATAATATTATATTATTATTTTGAAATTTTTACGTAATTATTGAGAAAGTAATTATTTTTGATGTTTTAATGTTAAATATGTTATATTTTGCTATTTTAGGGATATTTGTGTAAATTATTGATTTTTGATATATTTATTATATTATCTGAAATTTTGGTGAATTGTGGACCTCGGTTGGGGAAATTGTGTAGTTCAGGATCCCAACCGAGGGTTGTATGAATTTTGGTTTTTGAAGTGTATTTTTCTTGTAGGATCAACTCTACTTTTTAGTAGAGAGATGTCCGTTTTACAGAAGAGGTTCTGTCGAATTTTCGGTAGAATTCTTATAAAACATGACATCGGATCAATTTTAAAATTATGTGTTTTGAAATCTTAGATCGAGTCTCTATAAAGCTTAAGTTAGATTTATTCTGATTTTTATTATTATTTTATTTATTTAGTTGTGCTGAGATCGAGGCTTAGTGGACCGGGCCCGTTGACTAATATCGAGGAGCGCAAACCTGTGAGTTGTTATTTTATATGTACATTGCATTTAGGATTCATGTTTTAGCACATATTCATGTTTTAATTGAATTTATTCATAAATTGTTTTATTAAATGTTTAGTATACCTTAGGTATATTTTTAGTATATTTTTTATATATTTATAAATAAATGCATATTTTATCTTCGATATATACCTAGCATGTTTTTAGTATATTATTGATTTATTTTTGGTATATTGAATTTATTATATATATATATATATATATATATATATATATATATATATATATATACTTGAAATATAGTTAGTTTATTTTAGGTATATTGCTGGTATATATATGATTTATTTTGTTACAATGAATGACATTATGCATTATTTATTTTTTCAAATGTATGTTTTATTTTAAATGAAGAATATTAATAGAACGTGCTACCTAGTGGACAGTACTAAGACCGTGTACGTACCGGTGCGATAGATTTTGAGTTGAGTGAGAATCCTTGTGGTAATTATGATTTGATTGATTTGATTGAGATGTGATGTGATTGATGGTGTGATTGCTGGAGTTCGGTTGACCAAGTGTCTTGGGGCCAATCACACTTACAGTCAGACAGCTGGAGGTCGATTGACTTAGTGTCTCAGAGCCAGTCTACTGTCCATATGGAATAAGTGAATTTATTTGGAATTAAATGAGTCTGTATGGCTAGAGTGATGTTATTGTTGATTGAGGTTGAGTTAAATAGAGTTCTATTTGATCCTTTATAAAACTATGATTTCTCCGTTATATTGAGTTGCTTGTATATATATATTTATTATATATGAATGTTTGATTGCATTTGACATATAAGATATGCATGTATATATATTATAACAATTCACTCAATGAGGTCTGACTCCACTTAGTTGATATTTTTACAGAAGAGTCTTCTTTTTCAGATCTCAGCAATAGATCCATTCGCTGAATTTCTTCTGACCCAACTCTTTTATGTAAATTATCTACTTAATTTTATATTGTACTCTAGAAAACTGTAATAGTCATATTTTGTATCAGTAGTGAATTGTATTTTATATTTATTGTATGTGATTTTAATTCAAAGGTCTTCTCTGAATATTGTATTAATATATTTATGTTATGATATAAAATAAATTATATTTATTTCATTGATTTATGATTTTAATTATGATGCATATTTATTTACTTTAATTATTGCATATTTTTATTATTTCAAGGTTTGTTACGGATTTTGAATTTGAAAAAATTCTCATTTTCTAACGTTGAGTCGTGACAAGTAAACAAATGTTAAAAGAGGTGAGCCAAAGAATGATAATTTGAGTATGTCGATGTGATCATAAAAAAGGCGTAAGCAATAGGAATTTCAAGGGGATTAGATGTGATTGTGTCAGCAAGCAATTGGCAACATTTTGCTTGTGGTTATGTTTCGCGTGATGTTGTGCACTGCAAATATTTTTAAAGTGATTAGAGAATTCATAAGATATAGCCGGATTATGCTAATACAAACTAACCAAACTAAATCGTTTTTTGCAACAATCAATTAAACTTACAAGTTACTCTGTCTCATTGGTGTACGGCTTATATGAGATTAGTGCGATAAAGAAAATAAATGTGCTATAATTTTTTTTTTATGAGAGAGGAAGTTTTGAATTTATAAGAAATTAGTCTATGTTTACGTGTTGTATAAATTATTTATTTATATTTTAATATATTTTATTAGTGAAAAATTTAAAATTATAGAATATATATAAATAATAAGAGAGTTTATATAGATTAAAAATTTTTAGCATAAAACATAAAGTTTCAGAAATAAATATTAAAATATAATATTAGTTATAAATATAATTTTTTACCATAATTTTTGTTAGTTATAATAAAGTTAGTTTTTAAAATTATTATATTAATATTCGAGTATATATAGTAGTATTTTAGTTAAAAAATAATATTAAATAATTATTATATTATTGTACTTTAAATTTTTTTAAAAAATAAAATTTCTAATGGTTTAAAAAAAATATTTGAGTGATTTAAGGTAAAAAATATGTAGTATATAAATATATTTAGAATTTGAATAGTATTAAAATATATATAATAATATTTTAATTATAAAATAATATTTTAATATTTTATTTTTAATAAAAAATTAAACTTTTTAATTTAAAATAAATATTCAAATATAAAATTAGATATTTATCAAATTTTTTAACTTAATAACATCAAAATTCAAAATTATATATATATATATATATATATATATATATATATATATATTAGTTTTAGATAAAGGAGATGACTTCTTTTAAAAATAAATAAAAATAAAAAATAAAAAACTCTATAGAATATATTTAGAATTTGAATAGTATTAAAATATATATAATAGTATTTTAATTATAAAATAATATTTTATTTTTAATAAAAAATTAAAATTTTTAATAATTTGACACATTAAATTTTAAAATAAATATTTAAATATAAAAATAAATATTTCTCAAATTTTTTAACATCAAGATTCAAAATTATTTATATATATATATATTAGTTTTAGATAAAGGAGATGACTTCTTTTAAAAATAAAAAAATAAAAAAAATAAAAAACTCTACTAATGAGGTTAGTCTATATCCATCACACGACAGGTTTGGTCCGTGAAGAATTATCTCACACATTATACGGTACAGTTTTGTCCTTCGGAAAAGACGCCTTACGAAGAGAAAGAAAATATGGAATTTATAAGAATTTAAGTTTTTTTTTTTTTGGTCTTTTTAACCAATGTGAAATTTTAACATCATCAGTACCTATATTGATCCAAACTAAGCTCTCAAATTTGAACACATGTGAACCTATTTAATCTTCCAATTGAAAAAAACAAGGGTGCTTTTTTTTTTTTTTTTTTTTTTTAATGTTTATTTTGGTAAATGGAGTAGCCAATTGAGTGGTAGAATCTGTTGACAATTTGCAGGAATACATTCGTGCTTTTTCTTTTTTTTTTTTGGTGAAAGTAAGTGATTAACCTTAGAATTGATTTGCCTTTTTGGGTGGCTGCAGCTGAGGTATAGTCTGGTAGTTGTTTGTCTACACAAACATTTGAAATAATTTTTGTTTTTATATGTACAGACAGAAATGCATGAGTTGGAGTGTGGCTCCATCTGACGATGAAAAGAGAGAAAAAATAAAAATAAAAATAAAAATAAGCTCAAACAAGATTATAATGTTAAAAGCCATCCCTTTTGTCTGCTAAAGAAACCACCAATTCAGTGCTGACAGTATTAAATTAGAATCATTGGTTTGATTTCTAAACACGACCCTCTTAAGAAAAAAGACAACATCCTAAAGAAAAAAAAGAAATTTAAAATCATATATTTAGAATTGATTCGATCTAATTATGAAATTAACACCTTTTAAAAATCATAAATTAGAACCATTCCTCCCTTCATCTCTAAAAATGATAATAAAAAAAAATAAAGTACTTCTTTTAAAAATCCTGTGCTTCACTGTTAATTTTTTCACTCTTATGTTAAAATAGTAATCATTTTATTTATTTTTTTTTGCCGGGTGAAAAACACCAATTTTTTTTTTTTAAACAAAACACAATGGCATTAATAATATGAAAGACTATCGCTAATATGAAAGGCTATCGCTGGTCAGAATGTTAACAACAACAGCAGGAGAAAAAAAACATTAGAGGAAGTAAAATTTTAAATATGAGACTTTACAAATCTGTGAATATGGCGTTGGACATCAAATCAAGCGTTTACGGCCTGATAATCATTTTATTTGTTTGGCACATCAACAAAAAAAAAACAAACTAATAAAAATGGCAATCCCTTCTGAACAAAATCATACTAGGTTAAATATAGAATATCAAAATAAACATTATGTCGCACTAATATTTGGGGTTTTTTATATCCCTTTAAATAAAAAATTGAGAAAATTTATACCTCATATACTCAATTCAAATTCAGAAATATTATAAATTTTATAACTATTAAATACCAAACATGGAAAAAATTAATCAAATAAGTATTAATAACTTTATTTTTAGAAAAACATCATGCGAATTCAAACTATGGTAGCTGTAAAGACCAATCAAGCAACTATACCGTTGCACTACTCCGTATAGGCATAAATAATATATTTCTAAAAAATATTTTTTTGATAATTAGAGAGAAGGATGAGGAGATTTGAAGTTTTTCTCCTATAAAGATATCAAAACTTTTTGTCACTCAATTTAAACGAAAAAGATTAACATATTTCTAAAGGCCAAATACTCCTTTTTCACCCCAATTGCCTTTTTGTTACTTCTACTTTTCTCTCGAATTCCTCTTCCTTTTTTTTTTGGTATATATTCTATCATATATCTTTAAAATAAATCATAGACTCTCTCAACTTAAAGATTTATCCCTCTTTTTCTTTCCTTTAATGGAAATTTTGCTCTCTTTCTTTGAGAATCTTCTCTATATACAATGAAGGAGTGGTATCCATGAAACTTTTGAAGTAGGGAAAGAAGATGATGTTTTGTTACTTAGGAAGAGTCTTGAGTTGATTTATCTAAAATTCAAGGTCTTCCTTCTAGTTTTTCAAATGGGTTTTATCATGCTCATTCTTCTTGCACGGAGGATGTTGGAGTTTTATTCTTCATACCAGATTTTGGCCAAATATCAAATTCTCACTATACGGTACTGATGTACCGGTGTTTATGTGGCTGTTTTTAGTTTTTTATGTTGTTTTTTTTTCTTCTTCTTTATGTGTTTTTTAAGAGCAAGATTAGTGGTATTGCTAGAATTAGTGTTTTTAAAATCTTGTTCTCTTCCTTGTATATTCATGTTTAATTAATGATGTAGGCGGCGGGGTTTAGCGCGCGCTCAAGTGTTTAGCGACCACGGCACTGTGTAGGCTCAAAGCCCATTAGGAAATACGATATAGGTCTTGGGCCTATTAGGAGATGAAGTCACCACCCAGATAAAAGTCGAGACACATTGTACAACAACTAGATCCCACGAAGCTTCCCAGAAGCCATCATCAGAGATCGGGTTTGAAAACTGGGTATGAGCGTTTAAATGCTCACCCAACCTTGCGGTTGGCCTCCGTTTGTGTTTTGCATTTTATTACCTCTAATTATTTAATTATTTCCTCATTTACATTCAGAATTGCACTTGTCTTCATTTACTTTCCAAATTTTACAACTAAGTTCAAGTTTGCACATTAATCCAATTTCATGCTTTTGAATCTTAACGTTCAACAGAAATAGAATATATAATAATTTACAACCATACATTCAAAATCAAATGGGGGGAAGGGATTGGATATTACAACGCTTTTAGGCAAAATAAAAAATAATATACGAAAAGTAAACCAAACATATACTGAAAGTAAACCCATGATAAACATAAACATAATGATATAAAAGGGATAGCTAACGAAGGCGACTACTCAATGATGAAAATCATCAAGTAACTCCTGCAATAAACACACAATTAGTTTCCTCTTTCAAAATACGAAATCATGTATCACAATACTTACAAAGAAATGTTCTAAAAAAGGGTTTTCATATTACAGACTAAAGAAATCATCAAATACTCTAAGTGAACATCATCATGCAATTAAATTGTATTTTGGATAATTTATTTATGTTATTCATATTTATTACTTTGAATGTCATTATTTTAACAGTATTTAACTTAGTGTATTTTATTTTTATATTATTATTATTTTATTAAAGTACATTATTTACATGGATATATATTGTATTATTATTTATATATATACACATATATTAGGGTTTAATATTATTTTAATGTATGTTATTATAATGTGTGAATATATATGTGTGTGTGTGTGTGTATATATATATATATATATATTAAAATATATGTGTGTGGATTATATTTAAGTTATACATTATTTTATTATTAAATAAAGTTTATTGACTATATAATATAATATTATATACATAAAATATATACATATAATACATTAAACATAAAAATCAAAACACATACCCATTTCCCCTTCTTCTTCCCCGAAACCACCCACCACCATCCCTTCCCGTCGCTGCCACGCCATCCCCTCACAGTCAGAATGCCTCACCACCATCCTCCCCTGTCTTCCCCGGCACTGGCAGCAGCTCCTGCAATAGTGAGAAGTCGAAAGTTGACCTCTCCTTCATTCCCCATGATTCCGGCCACCATTTCCTTCGATTCTAGTCTTATTTTCTTCCTCTCTTACTGGTGAGTGTGAATCCAAGCTCCTTTTAGCTTGAAAACTCGATTTGGTGAGGTGTTTTTCATGTTTTTGAATTCGGTCATTTAGGGTTTTCGATTTTTGTTGGGTGTTAATGGTTGATTCATAAAAAATTCCTTCACAAAAGTTGATCCTAGTAGCTTAAGCTACTCCCATGAATTTTTGTGTGATTTTTGGAAATTATTTTGAATTTTATGAATTTTTGAATATTTTATTATTATTTTATTAATTTTTGTAAATTAATTATATAAATTGTGAATTTGTTATTTTTGATGTTATTAGTAGTTATTATTAATTTTAGATTTGAGTTTATAATTTTTTTATTTTTGTATAATTTTTATAATTATTTTAGGTTTATGTCAATTTTGAAAAATTTGGTTAAATATATATTTTGTTAGAAATAATTGGTAATTATATGTTTTTGTTGATATTATTGAGATATATGTTAATAAAATAATTTTTTTATATTTATATAATTTTTATTGAATTTTTGAGTATTATTAGTATAGTATGTGAATTTTTGAATATTAGGGTTAATTGTGTAATTTGGTGATAAGTTTAGTTAAACACTATGTTTAATTGGTTTTAATATTATTTGAGGTATAAAAATGGTTTTTATAAATTATTTACTAATTTTAACTAATTAATACTAATTTTCAAAAATTATTTTCAAATAATATATGATATACTATTTTTGTAATAAAATGGATTTTTAGTAATTTTTAATATGTATTTGGACTAATTAAGTTATTTGGATTTATAAAATGAATTTTATTAATATGTGTGTAATTATTGGAAAAGGGATTTTTAATAATATTATATTATTATTTAGGGTTTTTAAGTAATTATTGAAAAAATAATTATTTTTGGTGTTTTAATGTTAAATATATAACATTTTGATATTTTAAGGGCATTTATGGTAATTGTTGATTTTTAATATATTTTATTATATTATGTGTATTGTGGACCTCGGTTGGGGAACTTTGTAGTTGAGGATCCCATCTGAGGATTTGTGTGAATTTCGGAATAGAAGTATATTTTTCTTGCAGGATCGACTCTACTTTTTAGTAGAGAGATGTCCGTTTTACAGAGTAGGTTCTGCCGAATTTTTGATATAATTCTCGTGAAATGTGACATCGGGTCTAATTCAAATTATGTATCTGGTTGTGTTTAGTAATTCTATATCAAGTCTCTAAAAGTCTAAATTAGATTTATTCTGATTTCGTGATCGTTTTTATTGTTTAGTTGCGCTGAGACTGAGGCCTAGCAAACCATGTCCGTCGGACCAGTCTCGTGGAGCGCATCCCTATGAGTTGTTATTATATATATACATTACTTTAGGTTGCATGTTTTAGAAATATATGTTTTAAATGTAAAATTTTGCATAATTGTTTTATTAAATGCTAAAGTATATTTTAGGTATATTTTTAGTATATTCTTGGCATATTTTGAAATAAATGCATGATTTACCTTTGATTTATATTCAAATTATTTTTAAGTATATTATTGATTTATTTTGAGTATATTTTATGAATTAATTGAATTTATTTTACATATATATACTTGAAATATACTTAGTTTATTTTAGGTATATTTCTTGTATATATATGGTTTATTTGATTATTATGAACGATTTTATACATTATTTGTTACTTGAATGTATGACTTATTGTAAATGAAAGATATCGATAGAGCGTGCTTCATAGTGGGCAGTACTAGGACCGAGTACGTACCGGTGCGATAGATTGTAGGTTAAATTACTAACTTATTTGTGGAAATTATGACTTGATTGATGTGTGATGTGATTGATGGTATGATTGCTAGAGCTCGATTGACCAAGTGTCTTCGGGGCCAATCACATTGACAGTCAGACTGCTGGAGCTCGGTTGACTTAGTGTTTTAGGGCTAGTCTACTGTCCAGTTAGATTAAGTGAATTTATTTAGAATTAAGTGAGCTAGTATGGCTAGAGTGTTTTCTACTGATAATTGAGGTTACGATCATTAGGGTTCTATTTGATCCTTCATAAACTGATGTTTTTTAGTATTATATATATAAGTTATTTTCAGCATCTGTGTGTACATGTCTGTACATATATATATTATATACATATGATTGTTTGCATTTGTCATTTAGTAATACGTGTATATATATTATAACAATTCACTCAGTGAGGTCTGACTCCCCTTTGTTGATATTTTTACAGGAGAGTCTTCTTCTTCAGACCTCAACAGTATGCCTATCCGCCCCGACTCTATTATGTAAATCTTTTACCTAGTTTTATTATTGTATTCTAGAAAACTGCAGTAGTTGTATTTATATTAGTCAGAAGTTGTACTTTGTATTTATGTATGTTGATTTTAGTTTAGAGAGGCCTGTCTCTAAATGTTGTATTAAAATATTTTTTTTTATGATATGAGGAGATTATTTGGTACATAATTATTGAGATTTAAATTCTGATGTATTTTTAGTTATTTTATTTTAATTATTATTTATTTTTATTCTTTTGAGGCTTGCTACGGGTTTCGAATTTGAAAGAATTCCCATTCCCTAGCGCTGGTCATGGCCCCCGGTTTAGGTCGTGACAGAAATAGCCATGCATAAAGTCAAAAGGAACAGGTTAAGTGGTCATCTCGATAAAAATTAATGAAAGGAGTAAAGCTAAAAGGCAGGCCAGCCTGTCAATGTGGCGATTGCCACATTGGCAAGAGACGACGTCTCTGTGATGAGGCATCGCCTCATCAACAGTCCTCCTTGATAATTTTAAGGCAAAAAAGATTACATGAAGACGTGTAAACGATGAAGACAAGCTCCTTTGAGGCCTATTAATGTGGTGATCACCTCTATGATGAGGCGATCGCCTTATTGACAAGAGGCGATGCCTTTATGAAGAGACAATGCCTGATTAACAGGCTAGTTTGACTCTCAAAACGATTAGACTTCTACTTTAAGCAAACAATACATGCATATATACATTCAAAAAGCACCTAATCACAACTACATGCAGAAGTCTAAAGGATCACATCAATGAAATGAGACATTAAGCAAAATAACTAAAAATATACCTAAAGTATACTAACAACTTAGTTATGCACAAGCAAAAACATACAAAATGATGAATATGTTGAGTTTAAGTGCAAGTTTTTACGAAAAATGAGAGGCCCTCAGATATGTATCCTTGATTGTGATCCTCACTAAGATGTGATTTCTACCTTGATAAAAGCTTCCTCCTTCTTCTCCTAGGAAATGTGGACTTCCTTTAGCTTGGATCTACCCTTTTTTCCTTAAGGACGTTTTTCTTTACCTCTCTCTTCTTTCAGAGCTCTCCTCTTCTTTTTTCTCTATTCTCTTCAATGGTCCATCCTCCTCTCTCCCTTTTTTCTCTCTTTTTTTTTCCTTTTATCCCTTACCTTACCCATGCCCCTAAGCCCTCTAACTCATCATGTGCCTCCATAGCCTTTTTCTTTCCCTCAAACCTTTTCTCAAGCAAAAATAAGTATGGGGTGTGGGGCCCACACCACTTGGCCACTATGGTTGCAGTTGTAAGTGGTTTACCATAGAGGCGGTGCCTCTTCGATAAGGCGATGCCTCTTTGGCCCGGGCTTGTGTTGGGCCAGGCAGGCCTGGGCCGATTCCAGATAATTAGGCTAAGTTTTAGGCTTTTTAGGTTTTTAGGCTTTCAAGTCCACTTTCCATTGAAGATTCAGGCTTCATTCTTATGTCCAAGTTTCACACTCTCATCATTGGGCTTGATAATGGGCCAGTCAAACCGTGCGCCCCTAATTCGTCCCCTAACACGGGTTGACCGAATCGGGTGTCTACAGTTTGCCCTTTGATTATGCACAACAACAAACAAACAATAAGATGAGCAGCATACCTAACTCTCAGGTTTCACCTAAGAGATGAATCCTTCAATTCTAAAATGTGACTGTGATCCTCAGGTTTTTCTAGCCCGATCAGCCACCCATTAATATTTGATAAAGTATTCAAAGACTATTAACCTTGGGTTTTCCTGGCCCGATTACTATTTTATTGGGGACACAGACTTATGGGTTTTCCTGGCCCAATCATCAATTATCTTAAACATGATTCTTAGGTTTTCCTAGCCCGATCGTCACTACTCACGAAACCTGATTCTTGGATTTTCTTGGCCCGATCATCACAACATTAAAACTTAATTCTCTGGTTTTCCTAGCCCGATCATCATAACACTGAAACTTAATTCTCGGGTTTTTCTGGCCCGATTGTCACTACTCACGAAACATGATTCTCAGGTTTTCCTGGCCCGATCATTACAACACTGAAACTTGATTCTCAGGTTTTCCTGGCCCGATCATCACAACACTGAAACTTGATTCTCGGGTTTTCTTGGCCTGATCGTCACTATTCATGAAACATGATTCTCGAATTTTCCCAGCCTGATCATCACTTAACCTTGATTTTGGTCCTTTAGTTTTCCTGGCTCGATCATCATTAAGGATGTGGTTCTCGAATTTTCCTGGTCTGATTATCACTTCTCTAGGGATATAGACTTTCAAGTTTTTTTAGCCCAATTGTCGTTTACTTTCAACTTTGGGGATACTATCCGAACAGTCATCTCAATCTTTGAGCTTCAGGGATTCAAACCCGAACAACACTATCTTTGAACTTCGGGCATTCAAACCTGAATAACCCTGTCCTTGAGCTTCGGGGATTCAAATTCAAACAGCCCTATCCTTAAGCTTCAGGGATTCAAACCCAAATAGCCTTGTCCTTGAGCTTCGGGGATACTACTCGAATAACCCTTATCTTTGCGTGGTATGGGTTTTCCTGGCCCACTCTTCTTGAAACTTTATTTAGACAACCTCTATCCCTGAATTTCATCATCTTAGCATATGATAATAACCCCCCCCCCTTTTTTTTGAAAAACCCTAAACTTCTGCCACTATAAAAAGTAACCTCTCTCTTATTTTCCTCCATTTTCACTTTTATCACTTTTCCTTTTTTCTTCTCTCTTATTCCCCTACACCTTTCTTCTTTTCACAGATAATGGGGAATGAAAGAACACCTCAAGTGCCTGAGTGGGATTATATCCCGCCTTTTATTAGCGCTTCTAAAAGTCTGAGACTAACACGAGGAGGCTTAATTCCCCTCTTAGCGGATCTAGGGTCCCATATCTATTTGTTTGCATCTGAAGAGGTTAGTACCCAAATTTTCCTACAAAGTCATATTGGGTGAGTGATTATTCTAGCATATTTATAATTTTAGAGCATTATTTGATTAAATAAATATGAAATTTACCATTTTAATTGTCAAAATCGAGAACCATCATTGTCTGCGTCTCGTAGAGGCAATCGCCTCTTTGATGAGGCAATTGTCTCATCAATGAGGCGATCGCCTCATCGATGAGATGATGGGCTTCTTATGAAAAGGTGATAGCCATTCTTATTAATTGAAAGGTTATCGCCTTTTTAAAGAGCCAATCACCTTTATGATGAGGCAATTGCTTCATCCACAGGGCGATCCATATTATTTACGTGCTTGTTTATTCTAAAATTTTCTATGATAATAAGATGCATAAATTTCACTTCCCTATTTCTTTGCTTACAGCATGATGCTCAGACATTTAAAGGTGCTGGGAATTTTCATGGAGCCTAAGTTTATTACAGTGAGTTGATTGATGATTAGAGGGATCGGATTTAAGAGACTAGATCTGAGGATTTCATACTCTCGCTTCCTTTTGAGTAGGGACGCACAGATTATCAACCACTACACACTCTGATGGAGAGGTGATGTAATATCCCGTGTTTTTAAATATTTTTATACTGCATCGGGATATGCAGTGTTAATAATTTTTGTATATATATTATGATATTTTTACGAGTTGATGTGTATTTAAAACCTATTTTAATTATTGTGTATTATTTAAAGTCCTTTACGTAAAATTTTCTTGGGACTTGCATTTTTGGGGAAATTTTCACGTAAATAATTTATTATTAATTATTTTAAATAGATTTACGGACTTGCATGAACTCATACGTATTTTTAAATTACTAAATAAAGCCTATGTGTGTATATATTTATTTAATTAGGGTTTAATTTATTACCCTAATATTTTATTATTTATTTATTAGTTTTATTGTTATTTAATTATTTTTATTTATTATTAAATTTTAAAATATTAAATTATATGTGTGTGGTGTATATTTAATGTGTGTAATTTAATATTATTTTATTATATAGTATAAAGTATATATATATATACATATAATATGTCAAAAAACAAAACTTTTGGAAAATTACATTTTTGCCCCCGATCGAACTCCTTCTTCCCCTATTCCCTTCATCGCCGTTCCGCCACCTGTCATGCCAATTTCTTGCCTTTGGTGTGCCTCCTGGTGTGCCACCTCCTTCCCCAGCCTCTCCCGCCGCCTGTTGCAGCCGTTTCCGGCGTCTGGAAGTCATTTTTGGCCGGAGAAGCCGAAAGTTGGAGCAACGTCGTTCACGACGTTTCCGGCCAGCATTTTTGACACTGCTGGTCTCTTTCTTCTCCTTGAGCTCCGGTGAGTGTGATTCTAGCTTTGGTTTGAGCTTAAATGGTCTTGATTTGCTTAGGTTTTGAATTTTTGAATTCGGCCATTTTAGGGTTTTTAATTTTTTGAACTTCAAATTGTTTGATTCATGAAAAGTACCTTAACAAATGTTGATCCTAGTAGCTTAATATACATGTATGAATTTTTGTGGAATTTTTGGAGATTATTTTGATTTTTAGGTATTTTTGAATATTTTATTATTATTTTCTAATTTTCTAAAATTAATTAATTAAATTATGAAATTGTTTTTTATGATAATTATAGGTGTTGAAATGAATTATAGGAATTTATTTGGAATTTTTATGAATTTCTAAGTATTTATTTTGAATTATTTGAGTTTATGTAATTTTGGGAAAATTAGGTTAATTATGTTTTTAATTAAAATTAATTGGTTAATTGAGTTTAATTACTGATATTATTGATAAATATGTTGAGAAAATTAATTTTGGATAATTATACTATTTTTGGTGAATTTTTGAAGTAATTATAGTATATTTATATATAGAAGGGCATTTTAGTAATTTTACACAAAATTGGCTAAAAATGTAATTTAATTGGTTTTAATAGTTATTTAAGGTATAAAAATGATTTCTACAAATTATTTAGTATTTTTAACTAATTAAAACTATTTTTCATGAATTATTTTCAATTATATATATAATATACGATTTTTCTAATAAAATGAGTTTTTATCGGTTTTTACTGTGTTTTAAGGCTAATTATGTAATTTCTATTTATAAAATGTATTTCCATGTTATAAGGGTATTTTTGGTATTTCTAAATTATTCTGTGATTGTGGACCCCGGTCGGTAGACAGTAGTTTGGAGTCCGATCGAGGGGTTATGGATTTGTTTTGAGCTTATTTTTTGAAGTGTGTTTCTTTGCAGGGTCGGCTCTACTCTTTGAGTAGAGAGATGTCCATTTTATAGGGGAGGTTCTATCGAATTTTTGGTAGAATTCTCGTAAAACGTGATGTCCAGTCGAACCCTAATCCTGTTTCTGTGTTTAATATTCTAGATCGAGTTCTAGGATTTTCTGTTAGGTTTATTCTGATTTCTATCATTATTGTTTGTTTAGTTGCGCCGAGACCGAGGCCTAGTGGACCAGGCTCATCGGATCCATCTCGTGGAGCGCACTAAGTGTGAGTTACTATTATATATATATATGCTTTAGGATGCATGATTTTAGAAATATATGTTTTATTTTGATTAGATATGCATAAATAATGTGATTAGTATTTAATTATATCTTTAGTTTATTTTTGATTTATTTTCGGTATATATTAAATTATATGCATGTTTTATTAATAAATTATATTTAAAATATTTTTAAATATATTTCTAGCTTAATTTATAATTTAATTGGATTTGTTTGACGTATATATACTCGAAATATACCTGGTTTACTTTTGGTATATTTCTAGTATATATATGGTTTATATTGTTATTTTATTTAAATTCATGCATCATTTATTTGTGAATGAATGTTTTATATTTATTAATGAAGGATATCAATAGAACGTGCTACCTAGTGGGCAGCACTAGGACCAAGTACGTACCGGTGCGCTTATAGCATTTAGGCTATATTACTAACCTATTTGTGGATAATGATTGGAATTGATTTATCTGATGTGTGAGATGTGATTTGGGTGTGATTGCTGGAGCTCGGTTGACCTAGTGTCTCGGGGCCAATCATACTGACAGTCAGACTGCTGAAGCTCGGTTGACTTAGTGTCTCGGGGCCAGTCTACTGTCTAAATGGATTAAGTGGATATATTTTGGAATAAGTGAGCCTGTATGGCTAGACCTCAGTAGCAGGCCTGTACGCCGGATTTCTTCCGCCCCGGCTTCTTTGTGTAAACTGCTTCTCTGAGTCTTGGGTTTATTTTATCTAGACACTGCAGTAGTCGTTAAATATTTAAAGAGATATTGTATTATATTTGAACTGGATTTGTATTAAGATTTATATATATGGAAATGATGAGGATTTGATTTAAATCCAGTTGGTGCATATGTTATTATTATATTTATGATTTTTATTTTTGCTGCATTATATATTGTTATTACTATTGCATATTTTATTTTATTTTTAGACTTGCTACGGGTTCCGGATTTGAAAGAATTCCCGTTCCCTAGCGCCGGTCATGGCCCCTGTTTTGGGTCGTGACAAAGTTGGTATCAGAGCGGAGTTCTGTGTCAGGGCTTAGTTTTATGAGTTGTGGCCCTAGTTTTCAGAGTTGTGTTTTCTTTTGGTAACTACTGCAGTGAATTAGGTTCGAGTATGTCTTGATGAGTATTCATTGCTTTAGTTTTCTGTGTTATTCCTCCGTTGTCTGTTTTATCTGAATTGTTCTGTTGTGTTTTCAGAATGAGGAGGCGAGCGCGTGTCGCTCCATCGGTCATTGAGGCCGAGGATAACGAGTCTTTTCAGGATAAGGTTTTACCTCCTGAGCAGCTAGTTAGACGTAGAGGTCGTGGCAGAGGTAGACCTCGAGGAGCGGCAGGTCACCGTAGGCAGAGAGAGTTACAAGACGAGGAGCCTGTTGAGCCTGAGTTTGATGTTCCTGTGCCTCCAGTTGTTCAGCCTATTTAGCCTGTCTATCAGCAGGGTATGTTTGACCCTGAGGTAGCTTTATTTTATGCCCGAGTTAGCCGGATTGCTTTTGATGGGACTTTTGATCCGTTAGATTTTCTGCATGCGATTGAGACTAGGACTCGGACTGCTCATACCGAGTATCAGCGGATCATGACCGTCGAGCTTTCTGTTGAGGGACCAGCCCTAGATTGGTTTATTCAGATGATCCAGCCTTATATGATGACGATGACCTGGGCTCAGTTCCGAGAGTGATTTTTGAGGAGATTCTGTCCAGAGCCTCTCCGTATGAGCTATCGTCTCCTTCTGACCAGCATTTCTCATGGTGATCGATCTGTAGAGGAGTACACCCGAGAGTTTCTTCGACTGGGTAGATATACATAGGATCTAATGTGAGACCAGTATTTCACAGTCACTACATATGTCACCGAATTGGGTTCAGCTTTTATTGGTATGCCTACAGCAGGCCTTACTCTGGAGTCTGTGATTGAGTTGACCAAGGAGATTGAGCTGAGGCTAGTTAGGCAAGGAGCGATGCCTGATTATTACCAGCTGGGAGTTCAGTCGAGTGGATTGCAGGCTACTCCGTATTCGAGTTTTCATGTTGGTTCGAGTAGTCAGCAGCGAGGTCCGACTCAGCAGAGTCAGAGACAGCAGCAACGAGTACATCGGAGCAGTAGACATGGCCGTGGAGGTCAGCGTAGACCATTCAGATTTTGGTCAGGTGCTTCGAGCAGCAGCAGTGGTCGTAGTTCTGGATCAGTGGCCAGTGTTTGCCAGACTTGTGGTAGAGTCCATCAGGGACCGTGTTACCTGACACCACTGACATGTTTCAGATGCGAGCAGACAGGACATTTTTCCAGATCGTGTCCTTACTTCGGGTATCAGCAGTCGCAGATTTCGTGATTCCCACAGCAGTCGATTGCTAGTGCTGCACCAGTGCCATTTCAGTTACCACCAGTTCAGCATCAAAGTTCCACTCAGCTTGTTCCATAGCAGAGTAGAGGTAGAGGTACTAGAGGAGGTGTCAGAGGTGTTGGCCAAGCTTCTACCAATCAGCAGGGAGGTCAAGGACAGGCCAGAGTCTTTCACCTTACTCAGCAGGATGCTCAGGCATCTAATGCAGTCGTGGCAAGTATTGTTTCTGTTTGTTACCTGGATGCATGGGTTTTATTTGATCCAGGTGCCACGCATTCATTTGTTTCTCCCATTTTTGCTTCTAAATCTTGTTGGCAAGCTTCGAGGATGGCTTTTCCTTTGTCTGTTGCCACTCCTCTAAGTGATTCCTTGGACACCGATATTGTTCTTTTTGGTTGTCCAGTTCTCGTGGGAGATAGAGAATTACCCGCTGATTTGATCTTGTTGGATGTGATGGAGTTTGATGTTATTTTGGGAATGGATTGGTTATCTCAGCACTATACCGTGGTAGATTGCAGGAATAAAGAGGTGACTTTTAGAATTCCTGGTGAAGAAGATTTTAAGTTTGTGGGTGATAGGAGTTCAGCACCTCAGAATCTTATTTCTGCTATTACGGCTAGGAAGTTGTTGAGGAAAGGTTGTCAGGGATATTTGGCATTGGTCAGGGATACTTCAGTGGAGAAGTTGTCACTCACAGATGTTCTTATTGCTTGTGAGTTTCTTGATGTTTTTCCCGAGGAGTTGCCAGGTTTACCACCTCACAGAGAGATTGAATTCTATATAGATGTGGTTCCAGGTACTACTCCTATATCTATGCCACCCTACATAATGGCTCCTGCAGAGTTAAAAGAGTTGAAGGAGCAGTTGCAAGAGTTATTGGATAAGGGTTTTATCAGACCTAGTGTTTCTCCTTGGGGTGCACCAATCCTGTTTGTGAAGAAGAAGGATGGTACCCTGAGACTGTGCATTGACTACAGAGAGCTGAATAAGGTGACAGTGAAGAACAAGTATCCTCTCCCAAGGATAGATGACTTGTTTGATCAGCTACAGGGTGCACAGTTCTTTTCTAAGATTGATCTGAGGTCGGGTTATCATCAACTGCGGATTAGTGAAGCCGATATTCCTAAGACGGCATTTCGCACTAGATATGGCCATTATGAGTTTCTGGTGATGTCTTTTGGTTTGACTAATGCACCAACAGCTTTTATGGACATGATGAACAGGGTATTCAGACCATATATGGATCAGTTTATGGTAGTCTTCATTGATGATATACTGGTTTATTCTAAGAGTATGGAGGATCATGTATATCATTTGAGGATTGTACTACAGACACTGAGAGATCATCAGCTTTATGCTAAATTCTCGAAGTGTGATTTCTGGATGGAGACTGTTTCTTTTCTTGGACACGTAGTGTCTAAAGAAGGTATTCAGGTTGATCCACAGAAGATTGAAGCAGTGTCTGAGTGGCCTAGACCGACTTCTGTCATTGAGATTCGGAGTTTTCTGGGTTTAGCCAGGTATTATAGGCGGTTTGTGCAGGATTTTTCCAGAATAGCAACCCCTATGACTCGCTTGACTCAGAAGAATGTTAGATTCGAGTGGTCAGAAGCTTGTGAGAATAGTTTTCAATTGTTGAAGGAAAAATTGACCACAGCGCCTATGTTAGCTTTGCCTAATAGTGTGGATAAGTTCACAGTTTATTGTGATGCCTCTAGAATTGGCCTTGGTTATGTGTTGATGCAGAATGGAAGGGTGATAGCCTATGCTTCAAGGCAGTTGATTGTAGACAGGTTCGAAGGATGGATATGATTCCATCTGGGTGATTGTAGATAGGTTGACCAAGTCTGCACATTTCTTGCCTATGAAAGCTACTTATTCTGTAGCTAGATTGACGAAGCTATATGTGAAGTATATTGTGTGCCTTCATGGAGTACCTGTGTCCATTGTATCAGACAGAGGTTTGGTGTTTACCTCTCGTTTTTGGCAGAAGTTGCAGGAAGCGATGGGCACTAGGTTGGATTTCAGTATTGCTTTTCATCCTCAGACAGATGGTCAGTCTGAGAGGACGATCCAAACGTTGGAAGATATGTTGAGAATGTGTGTCTTGGATTTGGGAGGTAGCTAGGATGATTATTTGCCACTCATAGAGTTTGCATATAATAACAGCTACCATAGCAGTATCGGCATGGCACCATATGAGGCTTTGTATGGAAGGAAGTGTAGATCCCTGTTGAGTTGGGATGAAATTGGTGAGAGAGCTTTGACTGGACCTGAGATGGTTCAGGATGCTGCAGAGAAAGTCATCGTGATTAAGCGCAGATTAGAGACTGCAGTTAGTAGGCAGAAGAGTTATGCGGATCCTAGGCGCAGAGATATGGAGTTTCAGGTTGGAGATTTTATTTTTCTGAAGGTATCTCCGATGAAGGATATGATGAGATTTGGTAGGAAGGGTAAGTTAGCACCGAGATATATTGGACCGTTTGAGATTCTGGAGAGAGTTTGCACTATTGCATATCGGTTGGATTTACCTCCGAGTATGTCGCAAGTGCATTCGGTGTTTTATATCTCGATGTTGAGGAAGTATATCTCAGACCCTTCACACGTGTTGTACCCCGACAGTGTAGAAGTGAGTGAAGATTTGACGTTTGTGGAAGAACCTGTGGCGATCGTTGACTATTAAATTCGACAGTTGCGTTCAAAGGAAATTCTGATGGTCAAGGTTCTGTGGCTTAGCAACAAAGTTTAAGAGCATACGTGGGAGACTGAAGCTGAGATACGAGCTTCTTACCCATATCTCTTTCCTTCTTGATCCTGTTTTTTGGAATTTGGGGACGAATTCTTGTAAGGGGGGAAGACTGTAATATCCTGTGTTTTTAAACATTTTTATACTGCATCGGGATATGTAGTGTTAATAATTTTTGTATATATATTATGATATTTTTACGAGTTGATGTGTATTTAAAACCTATTTTAATTATTGTGTATTATTTAAAGTCCTTTACGTAAAATTTTCCCGGGACTTGCATTTTTGGGGAAATTTTCACGTAAATAATTTATTATTAATTATTTTAAATAGATTTACGGACTTGCATGAACTCATACGTATTTTTAAATTACTAAATAAAGCCTATGTGTGTATATATTTATTTAATTAGGGTTTAATTTATTACCCTAATATTTTATTATTTATTTATTAGTTTTATTGTTATTTAATTATTTTTATTTATTATTAAATTTTAAAATATTAAATTATATGTGTGTGGTGTATATTTAATGTGTGTAATTTAATATTATTTTATTATATAGTGTAAAGTATATATATATATACATATAATATGTCAAAAAACAAAACTTTTGGAAAATTACATTTTTGCCCCCGATCAAACTCCTTCTTCCCCGATTGCCTTCATCGCCGTTCCGCTGCCTGTCACGTCGATTTCTTGCCATTGGTGTGCCTCCCGGCGTGCCACCTCCTTCCCCAGCCTCTCCCGCCGCCTGTTGCAGCCGTTTCCGACGTCTGGAAGTCGTTTTTGGCCGAAGAAGCCGAAAGTTGGAGCAACGTCGTTCACGATGTTTCCAGCCAACATTTTTGATACCGTCAGTCTCTTTCTTCTCCTTGAGCTCCAGTGAGTGTGATTCTAGCTTTGGTTTGAGCTTAAATGGTTTTGATTTGCTTAGGTTTCGAATTTTCGAATTCGGCCATTTTAGGGTTTTTGATTTTTTTGAACTTCAAATTGTTTGATTCATGAAAAGTTCCTTAACAAATGTTGATCATAGTAGCTTAATCTACATGTATGAATTTTTGTGGAATTTTTGGAGATTATTTTGATTTTTAGGTATTTTTGAATATTTTATTATTATTTTCTAATTTTCGAAAATTAATTAATTAAATTATGAAATTATGTTTTATGATAATTATAGGTGTTGAAATGAATTATAGGAATTTATTTGGAATTTTTATGAATTTCTAAGTATTTATTTTGAATTATTTGAGTTTATGTAATTTTGGGAAAATTAGGTTAATTATGTTTTTAATTAAAATTAATTGGTTAATTGAGTTTAATTATTGATATTATTGATAAATATGTTGAGAAAATTAATTTTGGATAATTATACTATTTTTGGTGAATTTTTGAAGTAATTATAGTATATTTATATATATAAGGGCATTTTGGTAATTTTACACAAAATTGGCTAAAAATGTAATTTAATTGGTTTTAATAGTTATTTAAGGTATAAAAATGATTTCTACAAATTATTTAGTATTTTTAACTAATTAAAACTATTTTTCGTGAATTATTTTCAATTATATATATAATATACGATTTTTCTAATAAAATGAGTTTTTATCGGTTTTTACTGTGTTTTAAGGCTAATTATGTAATTTCTTTTTATAAAATATATTTCCATGTTATAAGGGTATTTTTGGTATTTCTAAATTGTTCTGTGATTGTGGACCCCGGTCGGTAAACAGTAGTTTGGAGTTCGACCGAGGGGTTGTGGATTTGTTTTGAGCTTGTTTTTCGAAGTGTGTTTCTTTGCAGGGTCGGCTCTACTCTTTGAGTAGAGAGATGTCCGTTTTACAGGGGAGGTTCTGCCGAATTTTTGGTAGAATTCTCGTAAAACGTGATGTCCAGTCGAACCCTAATCCTGTTTCTGTGTTTAATATTCTAGATCGAGTTCTAGGTTTTTCTGTTAGGTTTATTCTGATTTCTGTCGTTATTGTTTGTTTAGTTGCGCCGAGACCGAGGCCTAGTGGACCAGGCCCGTCAAATCCATCTCGTGGAGCGCACTAAGTATGAGTTACTATTTTATATATATATGTTTTAGGATGCATGATTTTAGAAATATATGTTTTATTTTGATTATATATGCATAAATAATGTGATTAGTATTTAAGTATATCTTTAGTTTATTTTTGGTTTATTTTCGGTATATATTAAATTATATGCATGTTTTATTAATAAATTATATTTAAAATATTTTTAAATATATTTCTAGCTTAATTTATAATTTAATTGGATTTGTTTGACGTATATATACTCGAAATATACCTGGTTTACTTTTGGTATATTTCTAGTATATATAAGGTTTATATTGTTATTTTATTTAAATTCGTGCATCATTTATTTGTGAATGAATGTTTTATATTTATTAATGAAGGATATCAATAGAACGTGCTACCTATGATGAAGATCGGACTACCGATGATCATTACAAAGTATGGGTTTATTTGCAATAGACAAAAAGAGATGGATTTATTAGAAACAAAAGGATAAGGGAGTTACAATGTTGAGCTTTCAGGGTAAGCAATAAAAGAAATAAAACCAAATTAGCTCATGCAATTAAATAGTCATTTCCCTTTTTGTTAGATGTAGTTTCCTTTATTATTATTATTATTATTATTATTATTAGTTAAACGACTTGTAAGAAACACATCATACTATATTTAACAATAATTGAAGCAATCCGTTTCATTTCATTTAAGCACAAAATGCACATACATTTCGCTTTTAATACATCTCATGTTATTAATTGGTTTGCCCTTACAAGTTTTCCAACTAACCATTTTGTATCTCTCTCTCTCCTTTTACATGTCCTTAACTTTTGTTTGGACCGCATCCTTTGAGTTTTTCCATCCAGTAAGCCTTTTTTTTTCTTTTTTAGTCTTTACCTTTTGCCTAGATAGCCTTTTTTCGAGGTTTTCTCCCTAGCGAGACTTTTTACATAAAGTATTTCTTGACTTTGTCTAGGTTGACAGGCTCCTTGAACTCATTTCCCTCAATGTCAGACAAAATGGCGGTGCCTTTTGAAAATAACTTCTTTATTAGATACGGTCCTTCCCAGTTGGGCTTAAATTTCCTTCAAGGGTTGGTCACGACTTATTTTGTAAGCTTCAATACCAAATCCCCTTCTCGAATCTTCCCCTACTTAATCTTCTTATTGTAGGCACAAACTATTCTGTTTTGATACAGTTGAGAATGATACATAGCTTTCATCCTCTTTTCATTTAGCAATGTCAATTGAGCTAATTGACTTTCGACCCATTAATACTTGGGGAGTTTAGATTCTAGAAGGACTCTCAACGACCTTATCTTAACCTCCACGGGCAAAATGACCTCACACACATAAACTAAAGAGTATGGAGTGGCCCCTGTTGAAGTTCTAGCAATGGTTCAATACCCCCACAATATGAATTGTAAGTATTCTGCCCAATATCGGTAATTTTTCAGCATTTTGGCCATGATCTTTTTCATATTTTTATTAGTTGCTTTCACTGCTCCATTTTCCTATGGCCTATACAAAGATGACCTGTGGTGCTTAATCTTATAGTCTCTCAGTAGTGTAGCCGTTTCTACTCGAAATTGAAAGCCATTGTCCATAACTATATGGTGCGACAAACCATATCTATAGATTATGTTCTTTTCAATGAACCTCATCATCTGTCTCAACCCCATAGTAGCATAAGATTAAGCCTTAACCCATTTAGAGAAATAGTCGATAGCCGTAATAATATACCAATGACTGTTAGTCGCTTTTGGCCTTACCTCTCTTATGATGTCAATCCCCCATATAGTAAATGGCCAAAAAGAAGTCATTCCCTGAAGCTCCATAGATGGTAAGTGGCTAACATCACCATAAGTTTAGGCAATTGTGACATTTCTTCACAAATCTAATAAAATTTGCCTCTATGGTGAGCCAAAAGTACCCATGATGGGCTATTTTCTTTGCCAAGACTGTCCCATTCATGTGTGGCCCGTATATCCTTTTATGAATTGCTTCTATAACCTTTCGGGATTCATCTTTATCGACACACTTGAGGTGTACCTTGGCTGGCATTCTTATGTATAGCATCCCATTGTGACTTATGAACTATCGAGATAACATTTATAGGGATATCCTTTCTTTCTTATCAGCGTCAGCCAAAAATTGCCTAGTTTCTAGATACCTTTGTAAATCATAGAACCAAGGTTTTTTAGTAGCATCAACTGGTGTCACCCTCACCCCTTCGTAACAGGGGGCTCAAGATTTTGTTAGAATTAAGGGCCTGGCTTCTGGCTGTTTCCCACAGGGAGGCCAGTGTGGCTAAGGCATCTACTACCTAGTTTCCTTCTCTCGGTAAGTGAATAAACTTACACTGAGCAAATAAGCACAAGATAGTGGTCAAGTATTCTCAGTACAGATGCAATCTGTCTTCCTTTATCTCTCATTCTTTGGTAGCTTATTTTATGACTAACATGGAATCCCCGTAGATAGTAACATTCTCTACCCCCGTGCTACATAATGCCTTTAGACAAAAAATGCAGGCCTCGTATTCTACTTGGTTATTGGTTGCTTCACACTCAAGTCTTTTTGCCATTGGGATCATTTCTCCCTTTGGCGTAACCAAAATCACACCTATTCCAACCCCCTTGTTGTTGACAACTCTATCAAAGTACATTTCCCAACCTTGTATCTCTATTACCCCTAGATGTTTGTCAGGAAACTCTAACTTCCATTCTTGGTTGTCATCCACTGGACTCTGTGCCAGGAAGTCTGTTACCGCCCTTCCCTTCACCGTCTTTTTAGCTACATACTATATATCGAACTCTATGAGTAGAACGAGCAACCTAGCCAACTTTCCTATAAGAGACGGGGTATGTTGGAGATACCTGAGGGGATTGTGTTTAGAAATTGCCTGCACTTTGTAAGACTAAAAATAATATCAGAGTTTTTTTGTTGCCCAAATCACTACTAGGCACATTTTCTCCACTAGGCTATAAGTAGTTTCGTAAGGCAGAAGTTTCTTACTCAAGTAATACACAATATGCTCTATTTTCTCTTCACCTTCTTGTGCCTACATTGCCCATATTGTGACTTTTTTAATTGCTAGATACAGGATTAAGGCTTTACCCGGTCTTGGCAGTTACAAAACAGGAGGATTCATCAAATAATCCTTAATAGCTTCAAAGTCTTGTTGACACCTTTCATCCCATACAACAAGTTGATCTTTCTTTAAAAGCCTAAAGATGGGATTGCAGACAACTATCAATTTGGCTATAAATCGACTGATATACTGTAAATGCCACAGAAACCCTCAGACCTCTTTTTCATTCTTTGGTCTGAGCATATCCCTGATTGCTTTGACCTTATTCGGATCTACCTCTATTCCTTTTTGGCTGACAATATGTCCCAATAGTTTCCCAGATGTAACCCCAAAAACACACTTCTTTTGGTTCACTCTGAGATTATACTTCTCTGCCCTTGCCAAAAACTGATCTAGCACTTTAAAATGCCATTCCTTGGTTACAAATTTCACCATTATATCATCCACATACACTTCTACCTCCTTATGGATCATGTTGTGTAGCAAAGCGATCGTCATCATATGATAAGTGGCTCCTGCATTCTTTTAACCCGAAAGGCATCATTTGGTAATAGCACATGCCCCATTTGGTGATGAAAGATGTTTTTAACTTATCTATCACTGCCATTATGATCTGATTTTACCTTAAAAATCCATCCATGAAAGAGTACATCGCATTGGAAGTCACACTATTAATTAACATATCAATGTGTGGTAGCGAAAAGTCATCCTTGGGGCAAGCTTTGTTCAAATCTTGGTAGTCCACACACACTCTGACCCTTCCATCCTTCTTAGGAATAGGAACTATATTTCCCAACTACTGGGTGTCCTCTATCACTTTTAGAAACTTTTCCTTCAATTATTTTTTGACCTCTTACTTAACCAAAAGAGCCCATTCTGACCTCAACCTCTTTTGCTTTTCCTTTATTGGTGTTATGTGGGGGTATATGGGGATCCTGTATTTTGAGATCTCCCTGTCAATTCCGGGCATGTCTTCATAACTCCAAATAAATACTTTCTGTCTCTTTTTTAAAATTTCGTTCATTTTTTCTCTCTCATTATAAGTTAAACCAAAAGTAAGCAATATATTTTTAGGATTATTATTTGTGCCTAAATTAAATGACTCAGTTTACGTGGAATTAATGTCAAACATATGCATGAAATGATCAACACAAACAGAATAACCATTAGGAAACACATAACACAAATAAGCAAATTCAGACTTCATTACATTCATTTTTTAAAAGAAAAGATTACCAGTCTCAAACAGAGAAGCAAAAGAAACATCATAGTCATTATAAAAGGTATCTATGATAGAGTTGAGGATGTAGGTTTCAAAATCAAATCTTTGCTTTGATCATTAACGCCTTTATGCTCCAAAGTAGCTTTATCCTCTTTAAACTCCTCTTCAGCCAGCACCAGCTCCTCAGTAGGGACTTCTTCAATAGTAACACCCTTGGCTTTATTCATGAATTTAGCAAAGATTTCAAACCTTGGAATGACTTCCCTAGCTATCAGGAGAGGTTCTGGAGTCCCACTGTATGGGTACCCAGTGCCTTCTTTTATAAAGATCTCCCATAGAGTTTTCTTTTCAGCCATGGCTTCCTTTTCCTTTTCTTCAGACTGGCCCCAAACATCTATCTCTTCCTTAGCTCCGTCAGCCTCTTTGAACCCTAACCCGTGCTTCAAAATAGGCACCTTGTTTCCCACAAACTTTGAAGGTCCGCTCTGATTTTTTCCCAACCCCATGCCGGGCAGAAACTTTATGATGCCCATCATTTTTAGAACATTTTCATTTATCTCATCCTCATAAATTACACAGACCTCAAAACTGGGACTAAGGGAGACCTCTTTGGGGATCAACTTTAGTGCAACCACAACTTCAGTTTCAGTTGAGATGGTGACAACCCTTCCTTCATGAGGGAATTTAATTTTTTGATGGACAGTGGATGGGACACCACCCAGGGGGTGAAACCATGGCCTCCCCAATAAAATGGCAAATGTCACCGAGATATCAATTACTTGCAAATCAACCCAAACTTCTATAAGTCCCGTTTAAACCAATGCCTTGAATGTTCCTTCTACAAACTTTTTGGTGTTATCATAAGCTTTGATAACTACCTCAGAAGGCTTTAAGTCGGCCACCGTCAACCCTAACTTTATTAGAATCTTTAACGGACACATATTGATGGCAGAACCATTGTCGACCATCATTCAGTAAGTTATTTTCCATTTTACCTCAGCCTTGATAAACAGAGCTTTGTGGTGATCCCTCCCCTTTAGAGGCAGATTATCATTAGAAAATGTTATCAAGGGTTTCCATTAGTGACTTGACCATTTGCTCTGGAGTAGAATTAGTGGAGATCTTTTTCTGATCTAGTGCTAGAACCAGGGCCTCCCTGTGATCCCTAGAATGCATAAGTAATTCCCAGACACTGGCAATAGTCTCCTTGCTTTGCTCTATTTCTTTCCCTTTTTTTAAACTTTTTATTTTTTTGGGCTTAGACTTAGCAGTCTCGGGTTCCTCTTTTTTTCTTCAACCTTCCTCACATATTGACTTGGTTCACTCCCCTCATTGTCCCATAAGTCAACCTGCTTCTCACCTTCATCATCAGAACTCCATAT
Source organism: Mallotus nudiflorus (assembly GCA_947683625.1). Classification (NCBI taxonomy): domain Eukaryota; kingdom Viridiplantae; phylum Streptophyta; class Magnoliopsida; order Malpighiales; family Euphorbiaceae; genus Mallotus; species Mallotus nudiflorus. Next base: position 683,456 of record CANTUR010000857.1, read on the forward strand.
GTCTAAGACATGTACCTATAATTCCATGGGTTGTTTGCTTGGTTTTAAATTTTCAAGTTTGATTTTTAGGGGTTTATGGGAGACATCAATGAAGGAGTTTAAGAATTGCTCCTCTGTTAGACCAGAGTTGACCTTAAAATGGGTGCATTTGGTGGCGGTACATTTCAGTAATTAGGTAAGGGGTTGGTTTGTGTGTTTGGCTTTCTGGTTTATGGGTCGGTAATTTTGCCTGAGTCTATTAGGTCTTGGATTTCATGTTTTAATCAGGCACAACTATTTATGTCATGTTCGATGGTCTAATGAAATTTACAGAAAAGCTTTAGGTTGGTACCAAGTAAGGGTTGTTACGAAGGCAAAGGCCATAGCAGGTTCTTCTCAATGAGCTTATTAAGGACCTTAGACATGGGACGTCCCAGATTCAAAAATCTTTGAGGTTGTCTAACTACATTAACCTGTACATTGTTGCTTGGTGGTCGAATGACATGAATCTGAAAATTACTGCTTGAACTGGCTCCCTCTTTTACCCCCAGACCCTCTTCCAAAGAATTTCTTCTCTTGAGTCAAATCTGACTCTTTTTGGACCCCAAACCTATATAATTCTTTAAAGCTTCTGATTCCTAAATCCCTTAACTTTTTAGACAGTGTTGGGACACACCCTTCTATTGCCAGGACTAGCTGATTTGCCTCAGCAGGCCTATGCCTCATTAAAGACAATTTTCCCTTCTGACGAGTTAGGTAATCAGTAAAAGACTCGTTAAAGTTTTGGTTGGTGTTCTGCAGATCTCTCAAGGATACCTCTAATTAAACATTAAAACCATATTGCTTGATAAAGGCAGCACACAATTCCTTCCAATTTGATTGAACATGTGATTCCAAGGTGTAGTACCAACAGATCGGTGCTCCCTCTAATGAAATAGGGAGTTGCTTAATGATTTGGCTTTCAGTCAGCTCGGTAGCCTTCATGTAAGTCACATACTACTTCAAATGCAAATGGGGATCTTTGGCGCCAGTGTACTTCTTCATATCAGGGAATTTGAACTTATAAGGCAGCAGTTCATCTTCCTTTTCCAGATTCATATCATAATCCAGGGGAGCGATAATACCTTTCTCCTTTATCATCATCTGCATCTGATTCATTGCCTTGGTCATGCTCTTAGCCCAATTAGTTTGACCCACATCTTCGGCTGGGTTCATATTTCTTTGATTTATCGGATTGGCCAACACTGTTATGTCATCTTCCTCCTTTCCTCTAATTGGGATTTCCTCATCGAGATCCACCGAATTGATTGGTGGTGCATTAGATGGCTGTGCTGGGTGGTTTTCCCTGATGAGCTCAGTAATTTCCCCATAATCTCCCTCATTATAGACTGAGTTTCTGCCATTACTTCATCTTTTAACTATACTCTAAATGCTTCTGGATCAAACCCTCATGCCATTCTCACTTCTGAATTTCTGACCAAACAACCTGAACTATTTCAGACCCACCCTGTTAAGCTCGAAAGATCTATAATGCTGCAAAATCATTAGTTAGAATAATGCATGACGTGTATGCATGATATGCAAGTCCATTTTATTTTAAGAAAATAATCACAAAAAAGAAGACACACAAAACCAAAATGCGAAGCTTAAACATGCAAACTTCCGCCCTTATTTCTCCTACACACGTATTCAATAGTGAGTATTTTGTCCTAGGATTTTTGGCCTGAGTTTTAATTATCAATGGGGGATAACAAAACCAATGTATGCAAGATAACTCTCAAAATGATCCACACAAGTAATGGTTCCTTTAAATAAAGCCCGAGTCCATTTCCTATAAGCCAGGATCCTTAGCACCATAAACTCACTTGTCAAGACCCGCTTGAAATGGGTCATGAATAGGCATGAAAGGCCCTTATTGACTAGCTTGTTTATAATGGTCTTTCGTTGGACATGAGAGCCCAATTTTCCTTGGATCGCTCATTTAATGGGCTCAAAATTTATTTAAGGGTCCATTATATGGCATAATACACATGAAAATGGGAAAATTCCTAAGGATAATTGCTAGGTCATTACATGGGCTTGAGTCTTAGGTAAAAAGGCTTCAGTTCTCATAACGATATACATCCATATACGTCTTCCCACTCAAGGGTCAAACATCACAGATTAGTATGTGTTATGAGTGACAATAATCAAATATTCTAGCACTAGGTTTGAGTGAAACGTAGGTAGCGAAGTACTGACTATTGTCGAGTTAATTCGGGACTGAAGTGCTCATTGTGTGTAGAATGTATAGTGAATGCATAAATGCAGGAAGAAATAAGAAAATAATTAAAGATGATAAAATGCAAAACATTGGAATCAGTTTCTCTATCCCTAGTGGAGTCGCCACTATAGGCGGTGGGGTTTAGTGTGCGCCTAAATGTTTGGCGACCACGACATTATGTGCACTCGAAGCCCACTAGGAAATACAATATAGGTCTTGGGCCTATTCAGAGATGGAGTCACCATCCGGATAAAAGCCGGGACACACTGTACAATAACTGGATCCCACAAAGGTTCCCAAAAGCCGTCATCAGAGATCGGGTTCAAAAATTAGGTATGAGCGTTTAAATGCTCACCCAACCTTGCGGTTGGCCTCCATTTGTGTTTTATGTTTTATTACCTCTAATTATTTAATTATTTCCTCATTTACATTTAGAATTGCACTTGCCTTCATTTACTTTTCAAATTTTATAATTAAGTCCAAGTTTGCACATTAATCCAATTTCATGCTTTTAAATCTCAACGTTCAACAGAAATAAAATAAATAATAATTTACAACCATACATTCGAAATCAAATGGGGGGAAGGGATTACAATGCTTTTAGGCAAAATAAAAAATAATATACAGAAAGTAAACCAAACATATACCAAAATTAAACCCATAACAAACATAAATATAATGATATAAAAGGGATAGCTAACGAAGGTGACTACTCAATAATGAAAATCATTAAGTAACTTCTATAATAAACACACAATTAGTTCCCTCTTTTAAAACATAAAATCATGTATCATAATACTTATAAAGAAATGTTCTAAAAAAGGGTTTGCATATTACGGACTAAAGAAATCATCAAATAATCTAAGTGAACATCATCATGCAATAAAATAGCCATGCATAAAGTTAAAAGCAACAGGTTAAGTGGTCATCTCGGTAAAAATTAATAAAAGGAGTAAAGCTAAAAGGCAACTGGCCTGTCAATATGGCGATTACCTCTATGATGAGGCGATCACCTCATTGGTAAAAGGAAGAGGCGTCGCCTCATCAACAGACCTCCTTGATAATTTTAAGGCAAAAAGATTACATCAAGACGTGTAAATGATGAAGACAAGCTCCTTGGAGGCTTGTCAATATGGCAATCATCTCTGTGATGAGGCGATCACCTTATTGACAAGAGGCGATGCCTCAATGAAGAGGCGTCGCCTGATTAACAGGCAAGTTCGACTCTCAAAATAATTAGATTCTACTTTAAGCAAATAATACATGTATATATACATTCAAAAAGCGCCTAATCATAACTACATGCAAAAGTCTAAAGGATCACATTAATGAAATGAGACATTAAGCAAATAACTAAAAATATACTTAAAGTATACTAACAACTTAGTTACGCACAAACAAAAACACACAAAATGATGAATATGTTAAGTTTAAGTGCAAGTTTTTTAAAAAATGAGAGGCCCTCAGAGATGTATCCTTGATTGTGATCCTCACTAAGATGTGATTTCTACCTTGACACAAGCTTCCTCTTTCTTCTCCTAGGAAATGTGGACTTCCTTTAGCTTGGATCTACCCTTTTTTTCCTTAATGACGTTTTTCTTTACCTCTCTCTTCTTTCAGAGCTCTCCTTTTCTTTTTTCCTATATTCTTTTCAATGGTCCATCCTCCTCTCTCCCTTTTTTCTTTCTCTTTTTTTTTTCTTTTATCCCCTACCTTACCCATCCTCCTCTAGCTCATCATGAGCCTCCATAGCCTTTTTCTTTCCCTTAAAAACCTCTTTCTCAAGCAAAAATAGGTATAGGGTGTGGGGTCTACACCACTTGGCCACCATGGTTACAACTGCAAGTGGTTTGCCACAGAGGTGGCACCTCTTTGATTAGGCGATCGCCCCTGTGGCAACTGCCAAAGAGGCAATTGCCTCATTACATTGAGGCGTCGCCTCTTTGGCTCTAGCCTGGGCCGATTCCAGACAATTGGGTTAAGTTTTAGGCTTTTTAGGTTTTTAGGCTTTCAAGTCCACTTTCCATTGGAGATTCGGGTTTCATTCTTATGTCCAAGTTTCACACTCTCATTATTGGGCTTGACAACGAACCAGTCAAACCGAGCACCCCTAATTCGTTCCCTAACACGGGCCAATCGAATCGGGTGTTTACAAATGACTTTTTTTATCTTAACAAAAAAAAAATACTCCTTTTCATTTATGAACTTTACCTTTTTGGTTTATTGCATCCTTTAACTTTCAAATTTGCTTCTTGTATATCTCAACTTATATTTTGTGTCTATATCACCTATGATTTAGAGCATTAGAGTGCGTTTATAGAACATTCGCTAATGTGTCAAATATCATGCCAACATGGACATATTTTAGTAGAATAAAAGCTCATTTTTGCCCTTAAACTTCATCATTTTAGTCTATTACACCCTCAATTTTTAAAAAAATTATTTATTGTACATTTCAACTTCTATTTTATGTCTATATCGCCTATGGTGCTACAGTGACAGATGCACCTACATTTTTTTTATTTCAATTGTTTATCCACGTTGGTAATGCATGTGTTTAATAGAAAATTAAAATGTTAAATCATGGGTGATAAAGACATAAAGTAAAAGTTGAGATATGTAATAGATAATTTAGAAATACAATAGACTAAAGGGTAAAATTTAAGAGTGAAAAAGAGCAGTCGGCCTATCTTCTAAATGGATAAATCTTCCTAATATAAGTTATCTAAACTTTTTAGCTAAAAAGAATGCTTTAGTAAACGCACTTGAGACCATAAGGTTATAAGTGAAAAATTAAAAAGGTGCAATACCAATATTGTCCAAATAAAAATTTTGTAAGTTATATTTGAATAAAAAATTATGAAAAGATTTTTTCCTCGTTTGCCGTGACTAATAGATAGAGTCAGGGGTCCACTCTTTCTTTTTACCCTATACCAATTCTTGCTTACTATTATTCATCTCTTTAATATCCCTTTTTTGATCCTACTTTTTTTTGCCAGTTTTGAACGGGAGAGTTTTTTTTTTAAATCCATTTTATAGAGAGACGGCAAGAACTTGCCAACATGGCAGTTTCCTGTTTCTTCTTTTTTTCGTCTCTCATAGATAATTTCACAAACATATGAAGGACGTTAATTTTCTAGGTGGAAGGTGTGATGGTCTTGTTAGTGGTTGCAATGAAGTAGGGAGGATCTTGAAATCATTATTTTTTGTTCCATAAACTTAGTCGATTACTATCAATTAACATTTTCTTTCCTTTAACACCCATATCAACATCAAACATCAATACATATATCTCTAGCCGTATGTATATATATATAGCTCGATCAATCATATATGATATGGGATATAAACACAAACAAGAATTAAAAAAGGAGTTAAAAAAAATTAAGGAAGCAAACCAAGTTGAAAGATAGAAAATTTGTATGACAAACTATATTGGGTTTTAAAGAAATCAAAGAATGAAGCAGAATTTATATACTAAAACTCTTGTTTAAAGAAAGCATATATAAAATATATAAGAAAACTAGCTATAAAGTACTTATCATCATGTAGCAAGTAATGAACTCTAAATAGAGTAATATATGGAGAGAGCTAGCAAGAAAAAGAAGAGAATGTGTGGAGAAGAGAGGGTTGCAAGAGGCAGAGAATGTATAATGGTAGGATTTTGCCTTAGGATGGGAAGGGTGAATTGAGAAGGTGAGTGGAATGACGTCAAAGGGAGCAAAAGAAAACTGCCTTGGATTTTCTATAATGGCCAGATAACTCTTCGTATAGTGATGATGCTCTTCAACCCCATCACCATCTCCTTTCCCTTTTTTATTGTTGTTATTATTCTTCTCTTCTGCATTTACGCTTTTGTCACCACTCTTTTTCATCGACATCAAGAACATGAACGTATCTTTTCTGCCATTTTTGTTCCTATAAAGCAAGTCTCTAAACTTCCATCTCTTTGAAGATCCCTATGGAGCCGCTTTTCTTGTAAATATTGCCGCTTGACTTAGCCTATTGATACCTTGATAGTGCTTTTTTCAGAGTCCATGCGTTGTATGTCTCCGGTGACAGGCTTTCAATGTCATATGCCTTCAAGGAAGAACATGACTCCCTTTCCTCCTTGCTGAAGAGTTTTCTCAATGGCAATTGAATCGGCTTGGCAAGAGTTACAATAGAGTTTACCATGTAGAATTATTGGAAAATGCTATTTCCCCCCTTTCCAACACAAGGACTACAAAGTCTTTTCACTACTATTGATTTTTTCCTAGTTAAAAAAATTGTTTTTTTTTTTAAATTATAATACAAAATTATAATTTGGGGTTTGGAATAGAAGTGGTACTCCAAAGGTAAACTTAAGCATAATGAAACCGGAAGAAAAGATAATGAAAATTCCTCGCCCACCGCTTCACTCAATTATTGCACCATGCCCCCTTTATCTTCCTTTTATTATTCTCTTCTTTATCATTATTCGTTTATTTTGTTAAAATATTTATTAAATATATAATTTATTTTAATTTTTTATTATAAATGTATAAATTATTATAATATAAATAAAATAAATTGTCAATACTAAATGATATATATTAGTATTAATAATAACTCAGGTAAAATATTTATACATTTTAATAGTTATTATAATATAGATACTGATATTCAATATAATTATTTAAAAATATTCACATATTCATAATAGTGACAGTACTAACCATTATATATAAAAGTTAAACATATAATTATTTATAAAAATTAATATTGTGTTTAAAAGAGTAATATCACTTTATTTATAATCAATTTATAAATTTAAAATAAATATTACTTATATTAAAATAAATTAATTAAAATATTTAACTTATATAAAATATAAAATTATTCAAATAAATTTTCTTTTCTGACACTTTTTAAAAAATAATTTTCTTTATAATTGATTAGAATTAATTGTTAAAAAATAATTGTATCTTCTCAATCATTTACCTGCAAAATACAATATATACATCTCATGAAATAAATCCTTCTTGTTCATTAATTCATAAAAGTTTAAATTTTTTATAATTTTCTAATTACTTCCATATGTATTAGAAATTATATCCAATTATATAAATTAAACCAATAACAATAATTTTAATTTTAATTATTAATCATAATACTAATTCTTATAAAATAATTATATTTAAATCTTATAATAAGTTATATTTATTTAAATTTAAAAAGAAATATAATAAAATTATTTAATTTTTAAATATAAAATTTTACATTTCAAAATACAAACTAACCTATTTTCACCGACTTTAAAAATTTTCAAAATTAATTCATATATATATATATATATATATATATATGATGCGTTATTTTTATTTTTATTATATTCTTGCCCCCCAAAACAAAACCTCTGAAAAAACCAGAAACAAATGAATTTGCAATGAAATGAACTCAGAACTGATCTCAATCAATCAAATTCAATTTTCAGCTTCGAAAAAAAATATCAATGGCAGAAAGCTTGATCAAGCTGCACGATTCTCTCTTCGAAGAGAAATTGTCTCCTGCCGATCTCTTCCTCAGGCTCCGTTCTGATAATTCAACCAAACACGGCCTTCAACTCTTCTACTCCATCCTCAAACGCGCTGTTTCACCTGTCGAACATAATGATCGCGATCACAAGTTAGGGTTTCAATCATGGACTGATTTGCAGATTCAGTCTCTTGTTTCATTAAGTCTCGCTGTTGTTTCTGCTTCCAGATCTCTATCAGGTTGATTATTGTTGCTATTTGATTGAGTTTTGTTGATTCTATTCCTTTTTTTTCTTATGAAATTTGATTTTGTACGGTTGTGGTTTGCATGAATAGTTGAGCAAGCGGAGCCGATAGTTGTTGGAGTGGTGCAACAGTTGTTAGAGTTTGCTGTTTGTTTCTTGGAGAAATCGGACTTTAGCGGCAGTGGTGATTTCACTATGCAGGTTAGTTTTGTTAGTGGAAATCATGTTTGATTTATGTCTACTCATTTACTTACTGGTGAAGTATTTTATTAAGTATGATTTTCGAGTTTAATTGATAATTGTGTTTTTTGTTATTTTACTTACAAGTTTTTGAAATCACCTGCTTCTACTTGTTTTTTTTTTTTTTAAATTGAATCATTAACGGACGCAGTTTGAATTCTTGTGTTGCCTTGAAACAAGAACTTCAATTTGTGCCCATTTGTTGAATTTATTGAATTGGTCCACAGTAATTTTGATTTGTAAATAAGTATTAAAATATGTAGCATGAAAATGGAAATGCTGAAATGAGGAAGTGCAGAAATGGGTATGGTGAAACAGTGTTTGTCACAAATATTGGAAACAAACACATTGGAAGCAAGGGGAGGGGCTGGAATTTGTAAATTTTGATGTCAATAATTAAGCTCCTTTGGAATGATTACTCTGTTCAGTGAAATTGATCTCTGTGGCATTATTTCGTTATGCCTGTGTTTGGAATTTTTCTCCTGTCCTCCTGCCAATTTTATTAATCTGCTGTGTCCTATGCCCATGCTGCCATCCATTTGTCTGTACACATACTTTTCCTGTATTATATGTAAGCTGAATGTGTTACCTACAGCAGTATATGCAATTGCTTTGTTGGGAACAGTGCTTTATATCATTGGACAGAAGCTGCTATTTGGCTAGTTTATGCATGAGTTTTCTCTCAAATTGTTCTCTACAGCGATTATGCTTTTAAAATGTTAGGTCAAATGACTGTTTTGAATACCTTTCAGTTTCTGTACTTTAGTACTACTGAAATATACTGGTTACTTGTTTAATGTTTTGCTCAGGGTAATGTGGTACTACTTTTGGAGTTGGCATTGGTTGATGGAGTTGATAAACTATCAGATACTTCCCAGTCTTGCTCTATAAGTTGTCTTCTGGAACTATTGCCAACAGATTCTGGTGATTATTGCAGTATTGAGTTGGACAGGAACATAAAATGTAGGCTTCAAGGTATTGTTTACTTATGCTCCCTTTTCTTTTCCTGATGGTTTATTTGTGCTGGCGAAACACTTTCTAACTTTTCTTTTTGCCCTCTTGAAGGTGCCAATTGCTCAAAGGGAGATAAAGCAGTGGATCAGCTACTGATGACACTAGCATCTGAAAGCATTCAACCTGAATGGCAAGTACTTGGCTTCCATGGAGCAAACCAAGATTTGAACAATTTGATTTTCCTATGTCAGCACTGGGCTGTTGTCCATGTTGATTGTGTTTGCCGTCTGATGTTGTGCTGCAAACAAGTAATCGACTTGCCATATATGCATGAGGAGAAAATGGCAGTTTCTGATTTTTGCAGAAGATTGTCCTTTGGGTTGAGAATTTTGAAGTTACTCAGGACTCTCGTGAAGGACATTCCATATGTTGGAAATGATACTCCACTGTTACAAGAAGTTGCTTCATGTGCTGGCGTGTTACCCTCCTTGTTTAGAATTGATTTGGAATTTGCAAATAACCATGCTGCTGTTGACGGTAGTTTGGAGGGTCTCATATTGTTGCTGTTAGAAGAGTTTCTTCTTTTTGTCCGAGTTGTTTTTTGCAATAGTAGTGCCTGTCAGAATATCCAAGTATGCATAGTTGCTTGTTTATTGGATAACTTGGATGCTTCTATATGGAGATACAATAAGTCTACTGCTAACCCAAAGCCTCCTCTAATATACTTTCCTCGCATTGTCCTTTACATCTTGAAACTTATTCGGGATCTCAAGAGGCAAGCCGCTCAGGCTCTTGATTCAAAGGGCTTTGATGCAGATCTGATTGGCAGCTCTACTGATTTGCAAAAAAGTTACCCATTATGCCATGTACGTTCTGAGAAGGTTCCTTTGCTTCAAAGGTTTAAATATGAGGATTTGTTGAAAATTATACTTGATCCTTCAACCCAATGGGTGGACAATCTGATGCATCTTCTTTTTTTCCTTCATTGCGAAGGTGTTAAAGTAAGGCCTAAAGTGGATAGGTCCCTTTCTAATTGTTTGAAAGTTAGCCCTTCAGAATTGGAAAATGCAGTTTGCCATGAAGATGAGGCCCTTTTTGGAAACCTTTTCTATGAGGGTAGTCGCTCGGTAGGATCTACTGATGGATATGACCAGCCACCTGTTACTGTCAATTCTTGCTCCAGCAATTGCAATATGCCAATGCAGGCTGCTACGGAATTATTGAGTTTTCTTAAAGAGCATGTCTTTTCTCATGAATTGTCTCCTCTTTTTGAGGATGCCTGCAAAAGGCTAAGAGAGAACCACATGGATATATTGCTTTCTTTACTTAATTCCCAGGGCTGTTATTCAGAGGATAAGACTTTTGATAGATGTTCACCTTTGCATGAAGAGAAAAAGACTGGGCATATCAATGAACTTTGCTTTGAGATGTTGCTTAACCTTCTTATCAGTCGTGGTTTGCCTGATGCTCTTGAAGAGTACCTTGTTGAGCAAATTTTGAAGGTTGAAAATGATGCTTTTGTTTACAATGATCAGACACTAACCTTGCTATCTCACAGTCTTTTTTCTAGTGTGGGTTTGGCTGGTAATCAGTTAAGAAGCAAATTGTACAAAGGGTTTGTGGGTTTCATTGTTGATAAGGCTAAAGCAGTTTGTTCAAATTGTCCTGGAATTAAGGATTTTGTTGGGACTCTTCCATCAGTATTTCACATTGAGATTCTTCTAATGGCATTCCACTTATCATCTGAGGGAGAGAAGGCAACACTTGCAAACTTAGTATTTTCTTCCATCAAAGCAGTTGATGCTCCATCTTCTGGCTTTTCTAATGCACAGTTGTCATGTTGGGCCCTACTAGTGTCAAGGTTGGTCTTAGTACTTCGTCATATGGTGTTTTATCCTCATAACTGTCCTTCATCACTTCTGCTAGAATTAAGGTCAAAATTGAGGGAAGCTTCAGTTTGTGGTTCACTTCTGTCTCATAGTGTAAATCAGCAGATGTCATCTTGGGCATCTGTTACAGCAAAAACTGTGTTGGGCCAATGCGTTGACACAGAGCCTGGCATCAGTGCCTTGATCAATCAAATATTTGATATATCAGCTCTTCCTCCTTCACTTTGTAGAGATGAATTGGCTATTGAATCCTTATGTCTCAGCTGGAATGATTTATGTACAACCTTCTCATGGATTCTAGCTTTTTGGAAAGGTAAAAAAGCTTCATCAATAGAAGATCTTATAGTCGAAAGATATATGTTCTCGCTTTGTTTGGATATTCCTATTTTGAGCTCTACTTCGGACAATCAGCTTTCAATCTGGAGTGAGACACAGTCAATGGATATATGTAATATGTTAAATTTCTTTCACTTCAGTCGCTCACTTATAGCTCGTTGTGATGATGTTGGCAAAGGCATGAACCTTCCAGATGTTGTAATAGGTGTATTACAGCATTTGTGTGAGCTGTACATGCCAGAAGATGTTGAAGAACTAGGTTGGGATTTCTTCAGGAATGGGTTTTGGTTGTCTATGATACTCTCCTTATTTAATGTTGGGATCTGTCAGTACTGTATCAATAATAGTGTCCCTGGAGTGAGTCCGTCCTGGATTGTAAATACAGCTAGGGACAATCTATACATTACTGTTGCTGAAGGCTTGATTTCCAGGTTGATTGAGTCTGGTCGTGTCCTGTTCCTGCTGAGGATGTTATCATCTTTGTTGAACAAATACTTACAGGCATATCAAAAGGCTTTCCTTGCTACTGTTGCTGATGGCCAGTGTACTGCTAAGGGGTTTTCATCTTTGTTACTTCTCAAACACTCCAGTTTTGATAAATGCCTTCAGGATGAATTTTTTAAGCAGAGCAGCACTGCTTCTTATCACCTAGAGTCTTTTTCTGACATATTATCCAAGTGGGATGCTGTAGTTGACAAAAGAGCTCCTAGTGTTTGCTGCAAAGTGTTCTGGGAATGTTTATTGCATGGTTTTCCATTTCAGCTTAAAACTCCAAGTTCAATTCTTCTGTCTTCTATTCTTAGCATAAGAGGGATAGTTTTTGTATTAGATGGGTTGTTCAGACTAGAAGACATGAGAGAGAATATTTTCCAGGAGAGGAAGGTACTTTGTCAGATTCTTAGTTCACTGATGATCATCAAGTTTGATAGAATATTTGAAAGCATTGAAGGAAAATGTGAAGCTATTGTTAGAAACCTGAGTACTGGCATTAAACTTTCAGATTATAGCGATCTATTTTTATTGAAGCACATGGAAGGGTTTTTAAGAGAAATCAATGCCAGTGAAGAGTGTGATAACAATTCCCTTGAATGGTTAATTACCAGGACCATTGATACTGCAGATAGCCTTAGGAAAGACCCACTGAGATCTGCTATCTTTGAATTTTATCTTGGTGCAGAAGATGTGCCTGAACCTCTCAAGGAGTTCTATGGGTTGCAATGTGGTGATTTGTTAGTTCTAATTGACTCTCTGGATAAATGTTCCTCTGAATCTGTAAATGCAAAAGTGCTTAATTTCTTTGTTGATATCTTATCAGGAGAGTTCTGTCCATATCTCAAACAAAAGATTCAGGAAAAATTCTTTGAGATGGATGTGCTTTTTCTGTCCAAGTGGTTGGAGAAACGGCTGTTAGGTTCTGTAATGGAAGCTTCAGGTGGTGCCAGCTGTGCAAAGGGGAATTCTATTTCTCTCAGAGAAACAACTATGAGTTTTATTCAGACACTTGTATCCTTACCTTCAGAATCACATTTGACAGAACTGAACCATCATTTATTTGAAGCTGTACTGGCTTCACTGGACACTGCATTTTTGCTATTTGATGTCCATATTGCCAAATTATTCTTCCATTTTGTTGTTCAACTTTCTAGAGGGGAATATTTAATGAAATTGCTTCTGAAGAGAACTGTAACTTTGATGGAGAAGCTGGCTGTGGATGAACGTTTGCTTCCAGGGCTGAAATTTCTCTTCGGCTTTCTTGGAAATGTCTCGAGTGATTGTGGGTCCTATGAGAGCCCCTTGGAAAAGTTGTCAGGGAAGTCTTTATCTGGCAGTGGTTTTGGTATGAGTGCTGTTGCTTTAAAGCCCATAGGATCAAGGAAGAATTCAGATTCTATGGTTCTTTCTGCAAATCAAGGAGGGGCCACAGCCCTTGAATGTGATGCAACTTCTGTGGATGAAGATGAGGATGATGGAACATCTGATGGTGAGGTAGCTAGCATGGACAAGGATGAGGAGGAAGATATGAACAGTGAAAGGGCCCTTGCCTCAAAAGTTTGCACATTTACATCCAGTGGCAGCAATTTTATGGAACAACACTGGTACTTTTGTTATACTTGTGATCTGACGGTATCAAAAGGCTGTTGCTCTGTGTGTGCAAAAGTTTGTCATCGTGGACATCGTGTTGTTTATTCTCGCTCCAGTCGGTTCTTTTGTGATTGTGGAGCTGGTGGTGTTAGGGGTAGCAATTGCCAATGCTTGAAGCCTCGAAAATTCACTGGGAGTGACAGTGCACCTGTTCGCAGTTCTAGTAATTTTCAGTCCTTATTACCCTTTACTGAGGATGCTGATCAGTTGCCAGACAGTGATTCTGATTTGGATGAGGATCTATGTTCAGATACAGATAGCTCACTTAGGTTATCAATTCCAAGAGAGCTTCAAGAGGGTGTCACAGCATTGCTTGGAGAACTTGATGTTGAGGGTCGCGTGCTTCAACTCTGCTCTTCATTACTGCCATCTATAACAAGCAAAAGAGAATCTAATATTTCCAAAGATAAGAAAGTAATTTTAGGCAAAGATAAGGTGCTTTCTTATGGTGTTGAGCTGTTGCAGTTGAAGAAGGCATTCAAAGGTGGGTCTTTGGACCTGAAAATAAAGGCTGATTATCCAAATGCCAAGGATCTCAGAACACATCTCTCTAGCGGTTCTCTTGTCAAATCCTTGCTCAGCGTTAGTAATCGAGGTCGACTTGCCGTTGGGGAAGGTGACAAAGTTGCTATATTTGATGTTGGACAATTAATTGGACAAGCCTCCATAGCACCAGTAACGGCAGACAAGACTAATGTCAAGCCTCTATCAAAAAATGGTGTTCGCTTTGAGATTGTACATCTTGCTTTCAATTCAGTAGTGGAGAATTATCTAGCTGTGGCAGGGTATGAAGATTGCCAAGTCCTTACTTCGAATCCTCGTGGTGAAGTGACTGATCGTCTTGCCATTGAACTTGCTCTACAAGGTGCATATATCAGACGTATTGATTGGGTTCCTGGTTCTCAGGTTAAGTTAATGGTGGTGACTAACAGGTTTATCAAGATATATGATCTATCCCAGGACAACATCAGTCCCTTGCATTACTTCACATTACCCGATGATGCAATTGTTGATGCAACACTTCTTGTGGCTTCTCAGGGGAGGATGTTTCTTATTGTTCTTTCTGAGCAAGGGAACTTGTTCAAGTTAGAAATGTCTGTGCAGGGTAATGTTGGGGCCACCCCCTTGAAGGAAATTATTCAGATTCAGGACAAAGAAATCAATGCAAAGGGATCATCTTTGTATTTCTCTGCCACTCACAAATTACTTTTCATTTCCTATCAAGATGGCACTACTTTGATGGGTCGACTGAGCTCTGATGCGGCTTCTCTAACCGAAATGTCTTTTGTATATGAAGAAGAACAAGATGGCAAAATGCATTCAGCTGGTCTGCATAGATGGAGAGAGTTGCTAATAGGAAGTGGGCTATTTGTGTGCTTCTCCAGTGTGAAATCAAATTCTGCACTTGCTGTGTCTGTGGGGCCTCATGAATTACTTGCACAAAGCATGCGGCATGCTGTGAGCTCAACATCACATTTAGTTGGGTTAACTGCTTACAAGCCTCTGTCCAAAGACAAGGTCCACTGTCTTGTTTTACATGATGATGGAAGCCTTCAGATATATTCATACATCCCTGCAGGATCTGATGCTAGTGCAAGCTTGACTGCTGATAAAGTTAAAAAGTTGGGCTCTGGAATCCTCAACAGCAAGGCATATGCCGGGATAAAACCAGAATTCCCCCTTGATTTCTTTGAGAAAACAGTCTGCATTACAGCAGATGTAAAATTAGGTGGTGATGCCATCAGAAATGGTGATTCTGAAGCTGCAAAACAGAGCTTGGCATCTGAGGATGGCTTTCTAGAAAGTCCCAGCTCTGCAGGCTTTAAGGTAATTGCTTGCATAGGTTCTTCTAGTTTGTGCTATGTCTTCGGTCCTTAGTCTTTTAATATAAATGACATTAAAAAAAAGATGGAGATATCCATTTTATTTTGGTCTTGTTTGATTTTTCTTTTCTTGAATAGCATTTCACCTCTACACTGCATAGTAGAACTGAAATATCCCCTGATCTCTCTTGTGAATGTGGTGAAGGCATTACAATTCCTCTAGGTGCCTATATTAATGACATTAGTCCTTTAGTTTGTGCTATGTCTTCGGTCCTTAGTCTTTTAATATAAATGACATTAAAAAAAAAAAGATAGAGAGATCCATTTTTTCGTGGTCTTGTTTGAGTTTTCTTTTCTTGAATAGCATTTCACCTCTACACTGCATAGTAGAACTGAAATATCCCCTGATCTCTCTTGTGAATGTGGTGAAGGCATTACAATTCCTCTAGGTGCCTGTATTAACTAATGGATGCCTAATCTGAATATTCATCTAAAGCCTAGTTAGAATCTGGAGGCATGATAATATGAACTTGAAATTTATTTTAACTTCAAGCATATGCATTTGGACTGTAGGGAACGTTCAGGAAATGCTCAATAATACCTGATCTGAGGGTAAATTTGTGCCGATTTTTCCAGGAATAAATGCAGTTGATATTTTTTCCTGTTCATAGAATCAGTAGTTCATTCTTGTTAATGCTGTACATGGCTGGGAGTTTAGTGATGATAGTTAGAATTAGGAGTTTGCGAACCTTGGCATTTAGAGAGTATTCTGTTATTTATATATGTTTATGATTGCCTTATAGGTTCTGCTTTAAAAGTGCTTTATGTTATGTTTTCTGATTGGTCTGTTTGTAATTCTTTGTGTCTCTCTATGTGGGGCTTGAGTGTGTATGTGTGTGTGTGTGTGTGTGTGTGTGAGAGAGAGAGAGAGAGAGAGAGAAATAAAGTCATGATTATTATCTTATACGAGAAATTTTTATACAGTTCTTAAATCTGTCTTTGGGTTTTTCCTTTTTCAGATATCTGTCTACAATTCAAATCCTGACATTGTCATGGTGGGTGTTCGTGTGCATGTGGGCAACACTTCAGCAAACCACATACCTTCTGATATTACCATTTTCCAGAGGGTAATTAAGTTAGATGAGGGCATGCGATCTTGGTATGATATTCCTTTTACTGTAGCTGAATCACTTCTTGCTGATGAAGAATTTGTAATCTCTGTTGGGCCAACCTTCAATGGCACTGCCCTTCCTAGAATTGATTCTCTTGAAGTATATGGTCGAGCTAAAGATGAATTCGGTTGGAAAGAGAAAATGGATGATATGGAAGCTCGTGTGCTTGGTACCAATTCATTGCTTGGAGGATCTGGGAAAAAATGCCGGTCGGTGCAATCTGCTTCTGTTCAGGAGCAAGTGGTAGCAGATGGTCTCAAGCTCCTGTCCAAGTTATATTCATTGTGCAGGTCCGAAGAAGATGATGCAAAAATGGATCCAAGTGAACTCAAGTGTAAGCTGCTCTTAGAAACAGTTTTCGAAAGTGACAGAGAGCCCTTATTACAGGCTGCAGCTTGTCGTGTGTTGCAGTCTGTTTTCCAGAAAAAAGAGATATATTACCAGGTATCTGTCTTAAAATACTTATCCATAGTAGAGCTATGTTTTACCCTTTCTTTAACAGTCTCTGTTTAAGCATCTGTTCAAAGAGTTGTGTTTATAGAAACATATTTGTGTTTTGGTTTGTAATTAGGATTTTTTTCCCAGGTTAAAGATGTTATGCGCCTTCATGGTGTGGTGAAATCAACCTCCATGGTATCTTCAAGGCTAGGAGTTGGTGGAACTACTGGAGGGTGGATAGTGGACGAATTTACTGCTCAGATGCGTGCTGTATCTAAAATAGCATTGCATCGTCGTTCTAATTTAGCACTTTTTCTGGAGATGAATGGTAATCTTATTATAGACCTCTGTTGCACATGCATTCCTGGCACTTAGGTTCAGTCCTATAAGTGTGTGCTTGCGCAAACATGCTGATTGTATCTGCATGCTAGATATACCCCATGTTTGAACTCCAACTGGTTTGGCTTCGAATAAAAATCTAACCTTATATCTTTGATTGAAAAAAAAAAGTGCTGCAAGACCTTCCATTCTTTTTATTCATGGAAAGTGTTCAAACTAAAGCTTGTTTTTGCCTCTCACTAATGCTGAATGGTTTATTGAGATTAACCCTATTTATGATTCTAGTAAGTGGGATATGCTTTCCTTGCATATATGAATTTCACTAGTGACCATAACAAGTAGAACTTAGGGAAAAAAACATTTCCTTTTTCAGCCTGACTACTTCCTTCTTCCCTGAGATTACTAAATCTTGAGTTTGTTCCTCTCTGTATTTCGAGTTGGCAAAACGAGTGCTCAGTGACCACTTTATTCTCTTATAATATATACACAGGAAAAAGGGCTTTGGACTTTCCAATTATTTTTTTAAGCGTTTGAAATATAGGCCACACATATAGGTGCCCATTTATGCTGTGTTCTATTTTTAAGCTATTGAAACTGCTTTTTCCTCATCAATTTTTTTCTGTGTAGGTTCTGATCTGCTGGATGGACTTATGCAAGTTCTATGGGGAATTTTGGAGTTTGAACAGCCTGACACCCAAACTATGAACAACATTGTTATAGCCTCTGTGGAGCTTATATATTGTTATGCTGAATGTCTGGCCTTTCTTGGAAAGGACACAGTGGGACGTTCTGTTGCTCCTGCTGTTGAATTATTAAAGAAACTTATATTCTCTCCCAGTGAGGCTGTCCAAACTTCTAGCAGGTTGTAGTTGTCATTTTGTTTGTGTGCATGCCTGTGTTTTAAGGTTTTATTTTGCATCTTATGTATACTTCTTGTCCCTTTCAGCCTGGCTATTGCATCAAGGTTGCTCCAGGTTCCATTTCCAAAACAAACAATGTTAGCAACAGATGATGCTGTAGATTCTATCTCTGCCTCTGGTGCTGCTGAGAAAACTGGTGGAAATACACAAGTCATGATTGAAGAAGATTCTATTACCTCTTCAGTTCAATATTGTTGTGATGGCTGCTCCACTGTTCCTATACTAAGACGAAGATGGCACTGTACTGTTTGTCCTGATTTTGACTTGTGTGAGGCTTGTTATCAGGTACTAGACACTGATCGACTTCCTCCACCTCATTCTAGAGATCATCCAATGACAGCTATTCCAATTGAAGTGGAATCATTAGGAGGAGATGGGAATGAGATTCAATTCACCACTGATGATGCCAATGATTCCAACTTGATACCCACTGCAGCAGATGACAGCTTACAGAACTCTGCTCCTTCAATTCATGTCTTGGAACCCAATGCATCTGGAGAGTTCTCTGCCTCATTGACTGATACAGTCTCTATTTCTGCTTCAAAAAGAGCTGTGAATTCCTTGCTTCTCTCTGAACTTCTTGAACAGTTGAAAGGATGGATGCTGACAACCTCTGGTGTTCGTGCTATCCCTATCATGCAGCTGTTCTATAGACTATCGTCTGCTGTGGGTGGACCTTTTATTGACAGCTCCAAGCCTGAGGCCTTGAATTTAGAGAAACTGATTAGGTGGTTTTTGGATGAAATTGATCTCAACAGACCCTTTATAGCCAAAACACGGACTTCATTTGGGGAAGTTGCAATCCTTGTGTTTATGTTCTTCACTTTGATGCTCCGTAACTGGCACCAGCCTGGTGGTGATGGTTCCATTCCAAAATCAAGTGGCAATGCAGACTCGCATGATAAGAACATTATTCAAGTCACTTCAGCTGCTTCTCATTCTTCCTTGGATGGTCAAGAGAAAAATGACTTTACATCCCAGCTCCTTCGAGCCTGTAGCACTCTCAGGGACCAGGCCTTTGTTAATTATTTGATGGATATTCTCCAGCAGCTAGTCAATGTTTTTAAGTCCCCTACCTCTAGTTTTGAAAATGCACATGGTTTGAATGCTGGTTCAGGATGTGGGGCTCTATTAACAGTTAGACGAGATTTACCAGCAGGCAATTTTTCTCCATTCTTTTCTGATTCATATGCCAAAGCCCATCGATCTGATATTTTTGTGGATTACCATAGGCTTTTATTGGAGAATGCATTCCGACTGGTGTACACTTTGGTCAGACCAGAAAAACAAGACAAGACTGGGGAGAAAGAGAAGATCTACAAGATATCATCTGGTAAGGATTTGAAACTAGATGGTTATCAGGATGTCCTCTGCAGTTACATCAACAATCCTCACACTACTTTTGTAAGAAGATATGCCAGGAGGTTGTTCCTGCATCTTTGTGGAAGTAAAACCCACTATTATAGCATTCGAGACTCATGGCAGTTCTCTACTGAAATGAAGAAGCTTTACAAGCACATAAATAAATGTGGTGGCCTTCAAAATCCTGTTCCCTATGAAAGAAGTGTGAAGATAGTGAAATGCTTGTCTACAATGGCTGAGGTGGCTGCTTCACGGCCCCGAAATTGGCAGAAATACTGTTTGAGGCATGGAGATGTATTACCCTTCTTGATGAATGTGGTGTTCTATTTTGGTGAAGAATCTGTTGTTCAGACTCTCAAACTTCTGAATTTGGCCTTTTACTCGGGAAAGGATATGCTTCCCTCCTTGCAGAAAGTTGAAGCTGGGGACTCTGGAATGGGTTCAAACAAATTGGGGAGCCAGTCTGTGGATTCAAAGAAGAAGAAGAAAGGTGAAGAGGGAACTGATGCTGGTCTGGAGAAATCATATTTAGATATGGATGCAACGGTAGATATCTTCATTGACAAGGATGGTGATATTTTGAGGCAATTTATCGACTGCTTTTTACTGGAATGGAATTCAAGCTCAGTGCGCATGGAGGCTAAGTGTGTTCTTTATGGTGCATGGCATCATGGGAAGCATTCATTCAAGGAAACAATGTTAATGGCTCTCTTGCAGAGAGTGAACAATCTACCAATGTATGGTCAGAACATTGTTGAGTTCACTGAACTGGTTACCTTATTACTGGGGAAAGTCCCTGATAATAGTTCAAAGCAGCAGAGCACTGATCTTGTGGATCATTGTTTGACTCCTGATGTAATTAGGTGCATCTTTGAGACACTGCATTCACAAAATGAGCTTATTGCTAATCATCCAAATTCTCGCATATATAGTACTTTGAGTGGTCTTGTGGAATTTGATGGGTATTATCTCGAGAGTGAACCTTGTGTGACCTGCAGCTCTCCTGAGGTACCTTACAGTAAGATGAAGTTAGAAAGCTTGAAATCTGAGACTAAGTTTACGGACAATCGCATTATAGTGAAGTGTACTGGAAGTTACACAATCCAGACTGTGACTATGAATGTTCATGACGCACGTAAGTCCAAATCTGTGAAAGTCTTGAACCTGTATTACAACAATCGGCCTGTTTCCGACTTGTCAGAGTTGAAAAATAATTGGTCTCTGTGGAAGCGCGCAAAGAGTTGTCATCTTGCTTTCAACCAGACTGAGCTAAAAGTGGAGTTTCCTATTCCAATCACTGCTTGCAACTTCATGATAGAACTGGATTCCTTTTATGAAAATCTTCAGGCATTATCAGTAGAACCATTGCAGTGCCCCCGTTGCAGCCGACCTGTCACTGATAAGCATGGAATTTGCGGCAACTGCCATGAGAATGCATATCAGTGCAGGCAATGCCGCAATATAAATTATGAGAATCTGGACTCTTTTCTGTGCAATGAGTGTGGGTATAGCAAATATGGTCGTTTTGAGTTTAACTTTATGGCAAAGCCTAGTTTTACATTTGATATCATGGAGAATGATGATGATATGAAGAGGGGTTTGGCAGCCATAGAGTCAGAATCAGAGAATGCTCATAGGAGATACCAGCAACTTTTGGGCTTCAAAAAGCCCCTTCTTAAAATTGTATCAAGCATTGGAGAGAATGAAATGGATTCACAGCAGAAGGACTCTGTCCAGCAAATGATGGTTTCTCTGCCAGGACCTTCGTGTAAGATAAACCGTAAGATTGCTCTTCTTGGTGTCTTGTACGGTGAAAAGTGCAAAGCTGCTTTTGATTCGGTCAGCAAAAGTGTACAGACGCTGCAGGGCCTTCGTCGGGTTTTGATGAATTACTTGCACCAGAAACATTCAGATGATGCAATTACAGGATCCAGATTTGTGGTTTCCAGGTCCCCAAATAATTGCTATGGCTGTGCAACTACTTTTGTGACTCAGTGTTTGGAAATGTTACAGGTGCTCTCAAAACATCCTGCTTCAAAGAAACAACTTGTAGCAGCCGGCATCTTATCCGAATTGTTTGAAAATAATATTCATCAAGGTCCAAAAGCAGCTCGTGTTCAAGCTAGGGCAGTGCTTTGTGCCTTCTCTGAAGGTGATGTAAATGCAGTAACTGAGTTGAACAGTTTAATACAGAAGAAAGTCATGTACTGCCTTGAACATCATCGTTCTATGGACATTGCCCTTTCCACTCGTGAGGAGCTTTTACTGCTATCAGAAGTGTGTTCCCTAGCTGATGAGTTTTGGGAATCAAGATTACGTGTTGTTTTCCAGCTGTTGTTTTTGTCCATTAAATTGGGTGCCAAACACCCTGCAATAGCGGAGCATATCATTCTCCCTTGTCTGAGAATCATATCTCAGGCATGTACTCCTCCAAAACCTGACACGGTAGACAAAGAGCAGGCTGCTGGAAAACCTGTTCCTGCTGTGAAGGATGAAAACAGCTCAACCACATCTGGATCTTTGAGTGGGGTAGTCAATGGTAGCAAAACAGCACCAGAATTTTTGGAAAAAAATTGGGATACATCTCATAGGTCCCAGGATATTCAATTACTGAGCTATTCAGAATGGGAGAAGGGAGCATCATATCTTGATTTTGTTAGAAGGCAGTACAAAGTGTCTCAAGCAGTGAAAGGGGCGGGGCAGAGATCTCGACCCCAGAGACATGAATACCTAGCTCTCAAATATGCACTTAGGTGGAGGCGGCGTGGTTCTAAGATATCCAAGGGTGATTTATCTACGTTTGAACTTGGATCATGGGTGACAGAACTTATTTTGAGTGCTTGCTCACAATCTATCAGGTCAGAGATGAGCATGCTGATTAGTTTACTTTGTGCTCAGAGTTCATCGAGGCGGTTTCGGTTGCTAAATTTACTGATGGCTCTGCTGCCATCAACCCTCACTGCTGGTGAAAGTGCAGCTGAATACTTTGAATTGTTGTTCAAGATGATTGATTCAGAAGAAGCTCGTCTCTTCTTGACTGTGCGTGGATGTGTAACTACAATTTGTAAACTGATTACCCAAGAAATTGGGAATGTTGAATCTTTAGAAAGGAGTCTGCATATTGACATTTCACAGGGATTCATTCTTCACAAACTTATTGAACTCCTTGGCAAATTTTTAGAGGTTCCCAACATCAGATCCAGGTATTAATTGTGGCTTTTTGATACTGATTAGTTTTTTTTTTTTTTTTTTTCCCCTCATCCTTTCAACTAACTACATTTTGATTCCAGATTCATGCGAGACAATTTGCTGTCCGATATACTTGAGGCTCTCATTGTGATTCGTGGCTTGATAGTACAAAAAACAAAGTTGATTAGTGACTGCAATCGCCTTCTAAATGATCTTTTAGACAGTCTTCTGCTTGAGAGCAGTGAAAATAAACGACAGTTTATCCGAGCTTGTATCTGTGGTCTACAAATACATGGGGAGGAGAGAAAAGGACGAACTTGTTTGGTATGGAGAAATCACCTATGCTCTATTTCGTTCTGTGTTCATAATTTCTGAGTGCACTAATACTAGTTATAGAGATTTATTTGTTTTCTGCCCTGAAGTTCGAAATTTTTGAAAGGATGCTATGGTTATGCCACAGTGTACTTTCTGGAATTTTGTAAAGTCGGCCGGGAAGTTCCCATTTCCCCCTCACATGGAGGATTTTGTTTATTGGACAAATAATTATGTGCTTGCTTTTAAAGAATTGCAGTTGTTTTATTTTTGTAAAAAAAAAAAATTGAAGTTGCTGAGCATTATGCAATTGCAAGTTTCTGCTCAGTAGCTCTTATCTCATTTTCATTTTGAGCACTGATTAAGAATAATAGATTTTTTTCAAACTGTTAATTTGCTTTGGAATCTCCTGGTTTATGCAGTTCATTCTAGAGCAGCTTTGCAATCTGATCTGCCCATCAAAACCGGAGCCTGTGTATTTATTGGTTCTTAACAAGGCGCACACACAAGAGGAATTTATCAGGGGATCAATGACAAAAAATCCATATTCCAGTTCTGAGATTGGTCCTCTGATGCGTGATGTTAAGAATAAAATTTGCCATCAACTGGACCTGCTAGGCCTTCTTGAAGATGATTATGGCATGGAGTTGCTGGTAGCTGGGAATATCATCTCTCTTGATTTAAGCATTGCTCAAGTTTATGAGCAAGTCTGGAAGAAGTCAAATAGTCAATCTTCAAATGCAGTGGCTAATTCCACCTTGTTATCATCAAGCAGCATGACATCAGCAAGAGATTGCCCACCTATGACGGTGACTTACAGGCTTCAGGTTGGTTGACACCATTTCTTATTGATGAGTGTTTGATCTGTGTGTTTTTGTTGATAAAAATTGGTTCCAGTTGACGAGAGTATTCTATCATTATAGCATAGACAAGTTTCTCATAAGAGCTTCTTTCTGGAGATTGACCCTCTGGACACTATTTTTTGTATTTGTAAGCACTCATGTTTTCATTCCAATCTTTGCTGTTTTGCTGTTAGGAATATATTTAAGTGCCAAGAGTCTTTTTTTTTTTTCAATGATATTGAGCATTTCAGTTAGTAGTTTATTTCTTCCTCTTCTTTGTGCACGCATGCTGTCCTTTCTAAAAGAATTTCTACTCCTCTTTGCGAAAGTTAAAGTATATAAGTTTGGCATTTGCGTTATCTGGAAGAGATGAATGAATATAATTTTTGGGATAATTTGTAGGGATTAGATGGTGAAGCTACTGAGCCCATGATCAAAGAATTGGAGGAAGATAGGGAAGAATCTCAAGATCCTGAGGTTGAGTTTGCAATAGCAGGAGCAGTTCAAGAGTATGGTGGGCTTAAAATTCTATTAGGCATGATCCAGGTGAGCTTCTTAAATTATCATGGTGTAGAAAATGTCCTGAAACAGAAGATATTCTTTCTGTTTTGACTCTGAATTGGTCCTCATTGTTGCAAGTTTACTTTTTTTTTTTTTTTTTTACCTTTTTGCAATTGGTTTGAACTTTATATTTTCTTGGAATGGAACATTTAGTGAAGGCATGCACATACTGTGAAAGGTTTATTAGAAAGTTTTCATACTTGTTTTATGTATATTTGTTCCAAGACACTTACTTTTCCCTTCCATTATTCAGATTTTCTTTCAACTAAGAAAGAAAAAGTTTCATAATTGCTTAAATGGAGATGTTTTACTTTCCCTTCCATTATTTGATTTCTTTGAACAGTCATTTACAGTTGTTTGATCTGCCAAATGTAGGGGATTGTCCTGCAGAAACAGCATTTATCTTAATGTATATGTTTGTGATTGCTGGCATACATATTATTCTTTTGTTTTCAATTAATACACATAAATCACTGGCATGAATTTTAGCAGTGTTGATTAGGTGTCCTCCCCTACTCCCTCTTGAGTTTGCAAAAGAAGCTCTTGTCCACTTTTTAAATATGGTCCTTGATTAAAATGTACAGAGGTTGCGAGATGATTTCAAGTCCAACCAGGAGCAGTTGGTTGCAGTTCTTAATCTTCTTATGCATTGCTGCAAGATTAGAGAGAACAGACGGGCCCTCTTAAGCTTTGGAGCACTAGGTCTTCTTCTTGAAACAGCGAGGCGTGCATTCTCCGTGGATGCCATGGAGCCAGCAGAAGGCATTCTTTTGATTGTTGAGAGCCTGACACTGGAGGCAAATGAGAGTGATAATATCAGCATCACACACAGTGCATTTACCGTCACTAGTGAGGAAACTGGCACAGGAGAACAGGCCAAAAAAATAATTCTTATGTTCCTGGAAAGACTCTGCCACCCTTCAGGCCTTAAAAAGTCAAACAAACAACAGCGGAACACAGAGATGGTTGCAAGAATTTTGCCGTATCTGACGTATGGTGAACCTGCTGCAATGGAAGCACTCATTCAGCACTTCAACTCGTATCTGCAAGACTGGAGGGAGTTTGACCGGTTACAGAAACAGTATCAAGACAACCCAAAAGACGAGAACATTGCTCATAAAGCAGCTGAGCAGAGGTGTACTGTGGAAAATTTTGTTCTAGTATCAGAATCACTCAAGACAAGTTCCTGTGGGGAACGGTTGAAGGACATTATTCTAGAGAAAGGTATCATAGATGTTGCTGTCGGACATCTACAAGAGAGTTTTGCAGTTGCAGGGCAGGCTGGTTTTAAGTCAAGTGCAGAATGGTCATTGGGTTTGAAACTGCCATCTGTCCCACATATACTGTCCATGCTAAGGGGATTGTCAATGGGACACTTGGCCACTCAAAAGTCAATTGATGAGGGAGGGATCCTACCACTTCTCCATGCTCTGGAAGGAGTCGCTGGAGAAAATGAGATTGGTGCTAGAGCTGAAAACTTGTTAGATACTCTATCTATTAAGGAGGGAAAAGGAGATGGATTCTTGGAGGAAAAGGTGCGAAAGTTACGCCATGCCACAAGAGATGAGATGCGGCGTCGAGCTTTAAGGAAGAGAGAGGAGTTACTTCAGGTACTTCCTTGTTTCCCTGAGACGTTCATTTGTGTATGACCAATTTTTCACTTCTAGTAAAAAGGAGTTCATTACTCCCAAAATCAGACATATAGGGTTAAATACACATTCATTTCTTGTATTGCTTCATTTTTCATTTAAGATGTTTCAGCCAAGCAAACAAATCAATTATATTATGCGCTTTTTTTTTAAAAAAAAAAAAAATCAACAGTTATTTGATTACTCTTGTTATGTATCCTTCTGTTGCCTACAATAGGGACTTGGAATGCGACAAGAACTGGCATCAGATGGCGGTGAAAGAATTGTTGTTGCCCGCCCAATCCTGGAAGGTTTGGAAGATGTAGAAGAAGAGGAAGATGGGCTAGCATGCATGGTATGCAGAGAGGGCTATAGTTTGAGGCCTACTGACTTGCTGGGGGTTTATTCCTACAGCAAGCGGGTGAATTTGGGTGTTGGCACTTCAGGAAGTGCTCGTGGAGAGTGTGTTTACACCACTGTTAGTTATTTCAACATCATTCATTTTCAATGCCACCAGGAGGCCAAAAGAGCAGATGCGGCTCTCAGGAATCCTAAGAAAGAGTGGGAAGGTGCAACCCTTAGAAACAATGAATCCCTCTGCAATTCCTTATTCCCTGTAAGAGGTCCATCAGTTCCTCTGGCTCAGTACACTCGTTATGTAGATCAGTACTGGGATAACCTCAGTGCTCTAGGGCGTGCTGATGGGAGTCGGCTTCGGCTGTTGACTTATGACATAGTTCTGGTAAGCGCAGTGGTGTTAGCCTGTCTTATTCTCAATTTTATTTTTTTTGCTCGTGGCTAATCATTTGCTATCCTGCCATTGTCTGTTTCGCTATAGATGCTGGCTCGATTTGCTACAGGAGCATCATTCAGTGCAGAATGTAGAGGTGGTGGAAGGGAAAGCAACTCCCGGTTCCTTCCTTTCATGATCCAAATGGCTCGTCACCTTCTTGAACAAGGAAGCCCAACCCAGCTTCATAGCATGGCCAAGGCTGTGTCTTCATATATAATGTCTTCCTCATTGGATTCTAGACCTTCCACTCCTGGAACACAGCCTGCTCCAGGAACTGAAGAGACTGTCCAATTTATGATGGTGAACTCGCTTCTCTCAGAGTCCTATGAGTCATGGGTGCAACATCGCCGTTCTTTCCTGCAGAGAGGAATATACCATGCATACATGCAGCACACTCATGGCAGGTCAACAGCTAGGGCATCATCCACTTCAACCAGCATGGTCAGAACAGAATCAGGAAGCATCAGCAAAATTCCCCCAGAAACCGAGCGTGCTGGGGAGCTGCTATCTGTTGTTCGACCTATGCTAGTTTATACAGGCTTGATTGAGCAGTTACAGCATTTCTTCAAGGTAAAAAAATCACCTAACATGCTAGCGGCCAAAGCAGAAGGAACTTCTGCAGGATCAGAAGGAGAAAATGAGAATGGAAGTTTGGAAGGTTGGGAAGTGATAATGAAAGATCGACTATTGAATGTGAGAGAAATGGTAGGGTTCTCCAAGGAACTGCTGTCATGGCTTGATGAGATGGATTCTGCCACTGATTTACAGGAGGCCTTTGATATTATTGGTGTTCTAGCCGATGTCTTATCCGGTGGAATTGAACGGTGTGAAGACTTTGTGCATGCTGCGATCAATGCGGGGAAAAGCTAAGGTTTTTGACACCAAGTTGGGAGCATGATATGTTTCTTTGTTTGTTATGCTGTTTGGCTAGTCTCGGCAATCAGGCACTGCTACCAATTTTGCTTTCTATACAAGAGTAATATGATTGTGTTATATACTGTCGTGAACATGGCGGAGGTTTCCATCTCCCTCCATATAATATGTACCCTGAATATATGCTGAATACATTGTGCTCCTTTGTTATGAAAATCATTCTCTTCCCAAGACTTGTCTATTATGCTGCGTTGTGATTTGCAAGTTAAGGCAGGGTCGTGGTTTGAGATATCTAAGTTAAACCTGTGTGTTCTTAATCTGTGTTGCGAGTTTCATGGACAAGTTGATGAAATTCTAAGCAAATCACACGACTATTGTAATCACAGTTCATTCCACTTTGTCATATTTTAAAATAATGATGGTCGGTTTTCAAACAAGGTGAAAAAGAGAAATGATACTTACATTCGCTTCTGAATAAGCTCTCTAGTGCCACTACCGGAGGAGGTGGATAGAACAACGAAGAGGGTGAAAATCCGAGATGAAGAGATTGAAACGGAAGCAAACAAAGTTAAACGAGTAAAATCGATAGGAAAGGACAGGATGTGGACCCTTGGACCTGATAACTATCCCAACCAGCTCTTAAGCCGAACAAGAACTCCCCATGTCGGAAACCTTTGAAGGTGCAACTTCCCTTAACCCTCTAAACCATCAGGTGGTCTGTTATGCCCCCACAAATAATGGCGAGACTACAAGGAAAAAAGGACGGAAATATAAAGCAAGTAGCAAAAATGTAAATATTACAGAACCCAAGCAGCTCATTCATTTGCGAGGGAAAACCAAAATGAAGAGAACATCTATCAAAGGGAATCGCAAAGCCATTGATAACTTGGAGTTGAATGATCTGCTCAACACAATGTAGAGGGCAGAAGAGAATGATGAGATACAGGGAGTAAATCCAGATGCAAGTCTGGAATCCTGATTTTTTGTTCTTTTCTTCTCCTTAGCTGTTTAATGATGTATAATATTTGTACTTGGAATTGTCAGGGTGCTGGCAGTGCGGGTTCAGGCGAACACTGCTCTCTTATGTAAAGATGTACAACCCCGGCATACTAGTTCTTGTTGAACCGAGAATAAGCGGAATAACTGCTGATAATGTTATTCGGTGCACAAATTTCAGCCACTCATTCAGAGTTGAGGCTTCGCGATATTCTGGAGGCATCTGGATTTTTATGGAAGGATAAAATTAACATCCATATCTTAGTGAGTAATAGACAATATGTGCATATGAAGGTTTCGGGCTGTGGCGATCGTGATTTCCTATTTACCTTGAGGTCCTCTCTTTGGCCACACCTTTCCTCGATAGCTGAAACAGCGGATATCCCCTGGATCTTTGGTGGAGATTTTAGTGCTATTCTTTCATCTTCATCCAAGAGAATTGGAAGCTGCAACAAATTTCAGTTTTTTAGCAAACTTTACACCAAGGAGAACTATCAGAGACCTCTTCACCATACTAAGGGCTCCTTCCCAAAACTCAGTGAGGATGATTGCAATTCTTTAATTAGAAGAGTCACCATAGAGGAGGTCAAGAATGCCTTGTTTGACATAAATCCCTCCAAAGCCCCGGGTCTGGATGGATTTCAAGCTTTATTCTACCAAAGGCATTGGGAGCTCGTTGGGGAATCACTATTCATTACGTTAGACAATTTTTAGAAAATGGAATTCTGGACGCTGCCATGAACCAGACGAACATTGTTCTGCTTCCCAAAGTCAACAATCCGGAGACTTGGAGCAACTTCAAATTAGTCACTGAAGTCATTGCTAACCGCTTGAAGCCTCTAATGCACAAACTGGTGAATCCTCTCTATTAGTGTCAATTTTGCTAGATTTCAGAAGTGTGATGATAGCCTAACTTCAATAGTTGAAAAGTTATGGCTGTTCTTATTTTAGGTAACTAGTTTTCCTTAAATTATGTAAGTTTGATTGTCCTTTTGTCTATAATTAAACTGCTATATAAAGCAGCTCTTGTTAATGAAAAATATGTAGAATTAGCCAATTGGACTTTACTAAAATTTTTCATTTTTAGAACAACAAGAGTAGCAACAGAGGTTCTGCTATGCTTCAAGAGTTCTTGAAGCTCTTTTTTTCTCTTAGATCCAACAATGGTATCAGAGTTCTATTCCTTCAGGATTGTGAGGTTCTTTAACTTAAAGTTTAGCTGAGTGCAAACACTTGAGAGTTGAGTGTAAACACTTTAGTTAGTGAGATCAATTTTTATTCTAATGCCTTTAAATACATCAACTCCTCCAATATCTATGTTTAATGGAGAATTCTATCATGTGTGGGCTGTCAAGATGAGATTTCACTTAAGATCTCAAGGCCTATGGGACGTTGTGATGACCAATCGAGATCCTCCTCCATTGAGAGCCAATCCAATCATTGCTCAAATTAAGGAACATGAAGAACATAAGTTGAAGAAAGATAAAGCCATCACCTGTATTCATTTAGGTCTTATTGATCATATTTTCACAAAAATCATGGATTTGGAAACACCAAAGCAAGTGTGGAACAAGTTGAAGGAAGAGTATGAAGGAGGTGGTAGAGTGAAGAAAGTGAAACTTTTTACTCTCAAAAGAGAGTTTGAATTAATGAAAATGAAAAACAATGAAACTCTCAAAATCTATATCAAAAAATTAATGGATGTTGTTAACCAAAAAAGGTTGCTTGGAGAGAATTTTTCAGATCAGCTTGTAGTGGAGAAAATTTTGATCTCCATTCCCCAAAAATTTGAAGCAAAGTTCTCAGCTATCGAAGAGTCATATGATCTTGAAACTCTTTCAATAACCTCTTTGATCAGTAAATTGCATGTACATGAGCAAAGAGTTTCTATGATGAACTAATTAAAGGTGCTCTCCTAGCACAAAAGAAACATGAATAAGTTCAAATTCTAAGAAAGCCAAGGATGTTGAAGTTTATGAAAAGCAAGAGAGTCAAGAGAAAAAAGGAATTTCAGAATTAGTTCTTTCAACAAATTCAGCTTCTAGTTCAAAAATTTAAGATGTAAGTGTTGTTGATACTTCAGACAAGCTGAATTCTTTGAGTTTTCAAGCACAAAAAAGAAAAACAACTCAAGAAAAATGCTTATTTTTTTCACAGAATGTTCAAACCACAAAGAAAACAGCAACATTTAGAAAATGGCAGCAAAGAAGCACAGAAAATGCTCCAATATCATAAAAATATGAAGATATTCAGCTATAGAAGTTTGGTTCTAAAGGAAAATTGCAAATGGCTTATGAAACTCAAGCTTTAACCTCTCAAATAATGTTTTTAGACATGTCCAATTCCAAATTCAAGGAGGTCAAGTTCCATTTTTTCAGAGAAGCTAAATGGGACTAAGAGATTTGTCTTAAGCATTGCAAATCTAAAGAGCAAATTGCAAATATAGTGATGCAAACCAAATAAGCACCAACCATGTTGATGAGCATGATGATCTATCAAGTATGATGGTCCAATGACTAGAGCTTGCATGAAGAAATTCAAGAATGCTTTAGGAGTGTTCGTGAAGCAAAAGATAAAGCTTGAGTTGATTAATCAAAGCACAAGTTCAAATGGAGCTCAATTGAGTGAATTTGGAGAAAGTTTGACACAAGGAAAAAATTGTCCTTTTTGCACCTTATTATCATATTTTGACCCTCAAAATGAAGAATTTAGGTCAAACTCTTCAAGTGGAGTCATTTGCATTCAAAATAAATAAAGTGCAATTTTGAAGATTTTGGAAGATTCTAGAAGGTGCTAAAGGAATCTACAAGAATCAAGAATCTTTTAAGAATATTCTTTATAAATAAAACCCTAGATATGATGGAGAGTGGTTGCTACTCATTTAAAGACTTGGTTAAATTTTGTTTAGTTGTCATTAGTTGTCAATTAGACTTTTCAATGCTTAGTTGTCATATTTTTTAAGGGATTCATTTAGTAAAGGATTTTCTTTTATAGATGTCTTTAGGAATAAGTAAGAAAATCTATTCCTTCAAGGATTAGGATATTTACATACCTATATAAAGGCCATAACAATTTAGTTCGAATTTGAATAAATTTTTATCAATTAATTTTGAATTATTGTGAAGTTAAAGTCCTTCTCTTTTGTTCTTAAAAGAAATTTAGCGAATTTATCAAGTGAAGGCTTGGTACATTCAAACCTAATTTAATTTAGACTTAAAATTGACTTTGTTAATCTTAGGTTTATATTGAATTGACTTTGTTAATCTTAGGTTTATATTGAACAACCTTTAATTCTTTATAATTAAGGTTCTTAAGTACAAGTTATTTAAGGTCTTGTTGGAGATTAGGGTTTCTTTTTTTTTGATTTATGAATGATCCTTGGCAAGGTTATCAAGATTGAATATGGGTTTGGTATAAGTTAACCACGTTCGTATCATTTGGTATTAGAGCTTTGGCTCATTAATCAAGTACGTATCTTTGCTTTTCTTTATTGTTTGCATTTAATCCAAAAAAAATAATTATTTCTTATTTCATTTGTTCTTATGTCTTGTTTGATATCAATTCATTTTCTTTGTGATCATTGTGATCAAATTTTTTTTTTTAGTATCTTGTGTCAATTTCATTCTTTTCTTCATATTCCAACTTGTTTTTAGTCTTTAAAAAAAATAAAAAAAATCATTTATACTATTGTTGTTTTGCATCCTAAAAGTCTTGTTTAACACAAATACATATCAAATTGAAGTTTGTTCTTAATTTGGTCATTTTAGCATTTATTACCAAAAAAAAAAAGAGGTGTATTGATCAAAGTTAAATTCATTCGACCTATTACCATTCCAATTTGCTATTTTCATTCTAAATTTCATACCTTGTCTTATTTCAATTCTGAATATTGTGCTCTTTTTTTTAAGTTGTGTTTGGAGTAGTTTAAACACTTATTCCAAAATTTCTTATTTTCATTTTGTTTGGATATTGTCTTTATTTGTTGCGTTTTATTTGGCTCTTATAATCAAATTTGAGTTTAATTTTGCTTTTTTTGTTTTGTATTGAGCTTAATTTGATAATTAGTAACTTAAGTTCCATAAGAACTATAAGAAAGGAATTTAAGAGGTAAAAGGCAAGTGGTGAGCTCATAAAAGGGTAAAAGCCTAATTGAGTGAAACACGAGCATTGAGCAATATTCTTTGAGTGTAAACACATAAGGGAGTGTTACTTGTGAGGTTTTCTTTTCTTTTCTTTTCTTTTATTTCTTTATTTATAACATGTTAGGTTCAAAAGAGGTTGAGAAAGATCCCGAATGGAAAGTCTTTATAAAGGTGATACAAGAACAAATGAGTCAATCAATGAATAGACATAAAAAGGTTTAAGAGTGAATAGGGAGAATGGAGCAAAGTCAAAACACAATAGCCACTATAAATCAAATTACACTAATACAAGCTCGTATAGGGAGGTGGCATGAAGATGAATCCATTGATGAAAGCAATCAAGGGCGTTGGAGGAAAGATAACAACCTTAGGAGCATAAATATGAAGACACCTACTTTTCATGATAGAAGCGATCCTGAAGCATATCTAGCATGGGAGAAAAAGGTGGATTTCATGTTCAATTTTCACAACTACTCTAAGGAAAAGAAAGTTAAGTTTGTAGTTATTGAGTTCATGGATTATGCCTTAGTTTGGTAGGACCAACTAGTGGTTTTAAAAAGGCATTGTAAAGAAGAACCAGTCTCTACATGGCAAGAGATGAAGACCATTATGCAAAAGAGATTTATGCTAAATCATGACTATAGAGATCTACACAATCAACTTTAAAGTCTTAGACAAGGTTCAAAGAGTGTTAAAGAGTACTACCAATAAATGGAGATGACTTTGATTCGTGCTAAAATTAATGAAGACCATGAACAGACTATGACATATTTCTTAAATGGGCTAAACAAGGAGATTGCTCATGTACTGAAATTACATCCATACGTAGAGCTAGAAGACGTATGCCTTATGGCACTCAAAGTGGAGCAACAATTGAAGGGGAGAACTCCTAAGTCTCATATGACAACAATAATATCCAATTGGAAGTCAAAGTGGAAAGAGAGTAACAAAAGCACTTCCAAACCTAAATTTGACAAAGGAGGCAAGGAAGGAGGGAATTAAAGTAAGTTGAAGCACCTAAGCTCAAAATAAGCTCCATTGAATGTTTTAAATGTAAGGGAAGAGGACACATGCAACGTGATTTTCCAAATAAGAAGGCCATGATCCTTAGTAATAGAGAGTATAATACTGAGAAGGAAAAGGAGGATGATGAGATGTACCCACTTGAAGATGCAAGCAATATTGAAGAAGATCTTAAAAAGGTTGACTACAAAGATTTTTTAGTTATAAGGCGAACATTAAGTACACAAACCAAAGTAGAAGAGGAAGAACAACATGACAACATCTTTCATGGAAGATGCAGAGTTAAAGGAAAGGTATGTTGTTTGATCATTAATAGAGGTAGTTGTACAAATGCGGCTAGTGCTTTGTTAGTTGAAAAACTTAATTTGCCCACTTTGAAACATCCTAGACCCTATAATTTGCAATGGCTAAATGATTGTGGAGAGGTTAGGGTTACTAAACAAGTACTTGTTCCATTTTCTATGGGGAAGTATGTTGATGAGGTCCTTTGTGATATTGTGCCCATGCAAGCTGGTCATATTCTTTTAGAGCGTCCATGACAATTTAATAGAAGGGTTATTGATGATGGTTTTACAAATAAATATTCTTTTGTCATGGATGGTAAAAATATTGTACTTTCACCTTTATCACCTAAAGAAGTATATGAGGATCAAAAAATAAAGAGAGAGAGAGAGAACGTGCGCATGAGAGAGAAAAAGAAAAGAATGCACAACAAAAGGAGAGTTGTGAGAAAAAAAATGAGGGGTGTAAGAGCAAAGAGTGGAAAAAGGAGAGCTAAGAGTGGATGCGTAAAAGAAATAAGAGGCGTATGCAAAATGAGAGATTAAAGGAAAAAGGAAAGAGAGGCAAATGAGTTTTTATGCAAAAAGAAAGTGATGTGAAGAGGGCATATTATTCTCAAATGCCAATGATTGTGCTTGTGTATAAAGAGGTGTATTTTACTACTAATGAACTTGACATTTTTTTGCCTAGTGTTTTTGTGTCTCTTTTGAAGGAATTTGCATATTTGTTTACTGAAGAAGTGCCAAAGGGTTTACCACCCTTAAAGGGAATCAAACATCAAATAGATTTCATCCCTGGTTTTTAAATTCCAACAAGCCACCATATTGATGTAATCCTGAAGAGACAAAGGAGTTACAAAGATAAGAGGAGGAGTTAAT
Source organism: Mallotus nudiflorus (assembly GCA_947683625.1). Taxonomy (NCBI): domain Eukaryota; kingdom Viridiplantae; phylum Streptophyta; class Magnoliopsida; order Malpighiales; family Euphorbiaceae; genus Mallotus; species Mallotus nudiflorus. Next base: position 718,572 of record CANTUR010000857.1, read on the forward strand.
GGATAAAGGGCTGATTAGAGAAAGCATGAGCATATGTGTTGTACCCATTTTGTTACTACTAAAGAAAGATGGTTCATGGTGTATGTATGTTGATTGTAGTGTTATCAATAAAATAACAGTTAAGTATCGCCATCCCATTCCTCGTCTAGATGATATGTTTAATGAGTTGCATGGTGCATGCATTTTCTCTAAAATTGATCTTAAAAGTGGTTACCATTAAATTAGAATAAGAGAAAGGGATGAATGGAAAACTGCTTTTAAAATAAAACATGGGTTATATGAGTGGTTAGTTATGCCTTTTGGGTTAACTAATGCACCTAGTACTTTCATAAGATTAATGAACCATGTTTTGCATGCAGTTTTAGGGAAGTTTATAGTTGTTTATTTTGAAGATATACTTGTTTATAGTAAGTCATTAGATGAACATCTTGATTATGTACATTTAGTTTTTATTGTTTTGTGCAAAGAAAGGTTATATGCTAACCTGAAGAAATGTTCTTTTTACACAAGTAAACTCATTTTCTTAGGGTTTATGGTGAGTGCACAAGGCATTGAAGTGGATGAAGAGAAGGTTAAAGCGATCAAGGAGTGGCCTACACCTAAGTTTGTTAGAGAAGTTTTGGCAAGTTTTTATAGAAGATTTGTTTAAGACTTTAGCACAATTGTTGCACCATTAAACGAAGTAATTAAGAAGTATGTGGGATTTAAATGGGGAGATGTGCAAGAGAAAGCGTTTAACACGCTTAAGGATAAGTTGATTTTAGCACCTTTACTTTATTTACCCAACTTTTCTAATACTTTGAAATTGAATGTGATGCCTCAAGTTTGGGTATTCGGGCTATTCTCATACAAGAAGGAAAGCCAACTGCTTACTTTAGTGAAAAGTTGAATCGAGCTGCCTTGAAGTATCTTATATATGATAAGGAGATGTATGCATTAATTCAAGCCTTACAAACATGGCAACATTACCTATGGCCCATAGAGTTTGTGATTCATACTGATCATGAGTCCTTGAAGTATTTGAAGGGATAATAGAAGCTAAACAAATGTCATGCTAAATGGAGTGAGTTTATTGAATCTTTTACATATGCCATAAGGTATAAACAAGGTAAAGACAATATAGTTGTTGATGCATTATATCGAACGTATGTGCTTCTTTTTATTTTTAATGCTAAGTTATTGGGTTTTGAGTACATCAAGGAATTAATATGAATGGCCATGGCTTTAGAAAATTTTATCATGCATGTGAAAAGGTTTCATTTGATAAGTATTATAGGCATAATGGGTTTTTATATAGAGATAATCGTTTATGTGTGCCTATAAGTAGTATGCGCGAACTCTTGGCAAGGGAAGCACATGAAGGTGGATTAATGGAGCATTTTAGTGTTACTAAGACTTTAGATGTTCTACATAATCATTTTTATTGGCCTAATATGAGAATGGATGTACAAAAAATTTATGATAAGTGCATTGCATGTAAGCAAGCTAAGTCTAAGTTTAAGCCTTATGGATTATATATGCCATAACCTATCCCTAGGATGCCTTAGGTTGATATTTCTATGGATTTTGTTTTAGGTTTACCTAGGTCAAAATATAGTAATGATTCAATATTTGTGGTTGTGGATCATTTTTCAAAGATGGAACATTTTATTGCATGTCATAAAACTAATGATGCTTTTAATATTGTTAATCTTTTCTTTAGGGAAATTATGCATTTACATAGTGTGCCTAAAACTATTGTTAGTAATAGGGATGCTAAGTTCCTTAGCTATTTTTGGAAGACTTTGTGGGGTAAATTGGGGACTGAGTTGTTATTCTCTACTACATGTCACCCCCAAATTGACGGTCAAATTGAGGTAGTAAATCGCACATTAGGTCAATTATTGTGCACATTAATTAAAAAGAATTTGAAATCATGGGAGGAATGTTTGCCACATATTGAATTTACTTATAATTGTAGTATGCATTCATCTACTCACTATTTTCCTTTTGAAGTTGTTTATGGTTTCATTCCTTTGAGTTCATTTGATTTATCGCCTTTGCCTTTACATGTGCGAATTGATATAGATGGAAAAAGGAAGGTTGATTTTATTAGGGCATTACATGAAAAGGTGCGCTTCAATATTGAACAAAAGAATGCAAAAATTGCCCAATAAGCTAATAAAGGGTGTATAAGAGTGATATTTGAACCTGGTGATTAGGTTTAGGTACATTTAAGAAAAAAAGGTTTCCTAGTTTATGCAAGTCAAAGTTACATCCTAAGGGTGATAGTCCTTTTGAAGTTTTAGAAAAGGTCAGTGATAATGCTTATAAAATAGACTTACCTGGTGATTATGGTATTAGTGCAACTTTCAATGTTTCTGATTTATCTCCTTTTGATTTTGATGAGGTTAATGATTCAAGGATGAATCTTCGCAAGGAAGGAGGGAATGATGTAAACCAAATAAGCACCAACCATGTTGATAAGCATGATGATCTACTCAAGTATGATGGTCCAATTACTAAAGCTCACATGAAGAAATTCAAGGATGCTTTAAGAGTGTTCGTGAAGCAAGAGATGAAGCTTGAGTTGATTAATCAAAGCACACGTGCAAATGGAGCTCAATTGAGTGAATTTAAAGAAAGTTTGAAACAAGGGAAAAATCATCCTTTTTGCACCTTATTATCATATTTTGACCCTCAAAATGAAGAATTCATGTCAAACTCTTCAAATGGAGTGATATGCATTCAAAATATATAAAATGCAAATTTGAAGATTTTGGAAGATTCTAGAAAGTGCTAAGAGAATCTATAAAAATTAAGAATCTTTCAAGAATATTCTCTACAAATAAAACCCTAAATGTGATGGAGAGTGGTTGCCAGTCATTTAAAGACTTGGTTAAATTTTGCTTAATTGTCATTAGTTATCAATTAAACTTTTTAATGCTTAGTTATCATGAGTTGTCAATTTGACTTTTCAAAGCTTAGTTGTCATATTTTTGAAGGAATCCTATTTAATAAAGGATATTCCTTTATATGTGTCTTTAGAAATAAGTAAGAAAACCTATTCCTTCAAGGATTAAGATATTTACATGCCTATATAAAGGTTATAGCAATGTAGTACGAATTTCAATGAAGTTTTATCAATTAATTTTGAATTCTTGTGAAGTTAAAGTCCTTCTCTTTTGTTCTTAAAAGAACTTTAGTGAATTTATCAAGTGAAGGCTTGGTACATTCAAACCTAATTTAATTTAGACTTAAAATTGACTTTGTTAATCTTAGGTTTATATTAAACAACATTTAATTCTTTGTAATTAAGGTTCTTAAGTACATGTTATTTAAGAGTCTTGTTGGGGATTAGAGTTTCTTTTTGCTTGATTTATGAACGATCTTTGGCAAGGTTATTAAGATTGAATACAGGTTTGGTACAAGTTAACCACGTTCGTATCACATAATCACTAAAGCACTGCCTTAGGCTAGATTTGAAGAACTAAAAAGAAGACTTGGAGTCTCAAAACAAAGTCTCAAGGAGGAGTGTTAGTGTTATGAGACTTTGCTTAGGTACTTTAATCAAGATATTTTGTTGTATTTTGCTAGATTTCTGGAATGTGATGATGGTCTAACTTCAGTAGTTGAAAAGTTATGACTATTCTTATTTTAAGTAACTAGTCTTCCTTGAATTATGTAAGTTTGATTATCCTTTTGTCTGTAATTAAACTGCTATATAAAGCAACTCTTGTTAATGAAAAATATGCAGAATTAGCCAATTGAACTTTACTAAAAATTTTCATTTTTAGAACAGCAAAAGCAGCAACAGAGGTTCTGTTGTGCTTCAAGAGTTCTTGAAGCTCTTTTTCTCTTAGATCCAACACTCTCCGATCTAGCTTTGTCAAAGGCCATCATATAACGGATAATGTGATCATCGCTCAGGAGATTGTCCACTCTATAGAAGCTAAAAAAGGGAAGTCTGGCTTTATGGTTGCCAAGATTGATCTTGCAAAGGCCTATAACAGACTTAGCTGGAACTTCATCCTTGATACTCTCTTAGATATTGGATTTCCTAAATCTCATTATGAAATGCCTGACTACCACTTCTATGCAGGTTTCTTGGAATGATCAGCTCTCCAATTCTTTCCATTCGACAAGGGGCATTCATTAAGGAGACCCCATGTCTTCTTACTTATTCGTGTTGTGCATGGAGGGACTTGCTCACTCTATAGACATGGAGGTTCAAGCTAAAGTTTGGAATCCTTTCAAAATCACTCGTCAAGGGCCCTCTATTAGTCTATCTTTTTTTCGCATATAATCTTCTTTTATTCACTCAGGCAGATAAAAAGAATGTCCACAAGGTGTTAGAGAATTTTTATGATTTCTCTGGTCATTTAGTAAGCAAGGAAAAGTCCTTGGTGTTCTTTTCTAAGAATACCGATCCACAAATTCAAAAGGAGATTTTGAATATTCTTCATTTTTCAGTCACTGACACGGTGGGGATTTATCTCGGAACCCCTATCATCTAAGGCAGAAGGTGGGGCGGTAATTATCACTACATCTTGGACAAGATAAACAGTAAATTGAAGAGTTAGGAAGCATCAAAGTGCTCGCTAGCTAGTAGAGTGACCTTAACTAAAGCAGTTTTATCCGCCATCCCGAGCTACCTAATGCAGACTCATTTGTTCCCCAGTGGCATTTGCAATAAGATTGATGGGATCAGTCGTAATTTTATTTGGAGCAGCCATAACAAAGATAGAAAGACTAATTTAGTGCACTGGAGCCAGGTTTGTAAACCTCGTAAGTTTGGCAGGCTTAGAATCTGAGAGGCTAGACTGACCAACCTTGCTTTCATTATGAAGCTAATATGAGGAATGGTTGCTAACGAAGATGATCTTTGGTCCACTATCCTAACTCCTAACGAAGCTGATCTTTACTAACAAATATTCTCCCAACATGAGTGACAATGGTGAGAGAGCTGAGCTTCAGCTATTTGGCAAGGCATAAGAAGGGTATGGTAGATCACCAGAGATGGATTGGGTTGGAGCCTAGGGGATGGGAAGTCCGTTAAGTTCTGGACTGTTAACTGGATGGGATGTGATAAATGTTTGCAAGATACAACTAACAGCGATATTCTGGAGAATTTGTCGAACATGACAATGCATCAGGCGATGGATACTTACGGTAAATGGAACTAGCAGCTCTTTCATAATTATCTACCGATGTCCACCTTAATGTAGATAGCAGCAATCAAACCTCCTCAATTCATGAATGGCCCTGATACTCCCTATACTCTCCAAGCGGAAAGTTTATAGTCAAATCTGCCTACCAGATGCTCACAACCATTTCTCTCTCGCATCCTGACTCTAAATGGGATTTGGCTTGGCACTGGCAAGGTCTTGAACAAGTTCGAATTTTTCTTTGGCTTTGCCTCCACGGCAAACTTCTCACTAATACGGAACACCATCGCTGGCACATGACTGATGATCCTAATTACGATGTCTGCGGTTAAGAGGAAGAAACTCTTGTCCATGTGCTAAGGGATTGTAAACCCTTTGTTGATTTGTGGATGAGATTGGTTTCGGCTTCAAAGCTGATTCATTTTGCTTTGCTTAATAATGAGGAGTGGGTAACGATTAACTTACAAAATGGCCTCTGCATAATAAGGAGGTGGATTTGAGGATTATCTTTGATATAGCTTGTTGGACCTTATGGTGAAATAGACCCAACAACTGTTTAAGGATAATTACAAGGCCCCCATGATCTCCCGTATTTGGTTGAGGCCGGAGTCAAGACTTTTGTGGAGGTTTCTCTCCGAAAACAGCAAATAGGAGACAGGAAGTCCATTAGCAAGCTCCAGAGCACCCTTGGATCAAAGTAAACATTGATGGGTGCTTGAAGCAATATTTCAAAACTTCAGCTGCTGGTGGTATTCTCAGGAACAATAGGGGCAGTTGGATTGGTGGTTTGTAGTCAATCTTGGTTTCTGTAGTGTGTTAGTAGCAGAACTTTAGGGGGTTCTCCAGGATCTTCGAGTCGCATGGGATCTGAACTACAGATATATCATATTGGAATCAGACAACAAATGCATACTGGACTCTCTACATGGGCAGTATGATATGCCTCTAAAATATTTGTCTCTATTCAACAAGATCAAGAGTTTGATTCAAAGGAATTGGGATGTCAAAGTGGTACATAGCTTGCGGGAAGGTAATCATTGTGCAGACTTTATGGCAACTCAGGCTCTAACATATCGTATTGGTTTCTCAGTGGTAGACAATCCTCCACAAGCCTTACTGCCGCTGCTTCTTGCGGACAGAATGGGAGTTTCAGTCCCTAGATATTAACTCTGTTTTTTCCCGGATTAGGCCTTCCTTTTAATGTAAAAATAATAATAATAATAATGATGGTCGGTTTGGGGTTCTTTTTTTTTTTTTTTTTTTTTTTTTTCGTGTTTCCATTACAATAACATATGCAGTTTGCACCAACGATGGAATAAAATTAGTGAAAGAAAATAGCAGCGATTCCAAACTTCAATAAGAAGAGATTAAAACTGGGACCTCCACAGGTCCCCTTTTCTCGTTAAAATCAAATAAAGCAAATCTTATACATCGGAATGGAAGGTCAGAAAACATAATACTAATTTATCTTTGAAAAAAAAAAGAAGAGTAAAAATTCATCCATCACCTCAAGAAAAAACAATGGCACCAGACATGGCGTTCTCGCAAACTTCCAGTTGCTGTAGATTAAGCAACATCTCCGTCTCTCAACATCATTGCCATATTAACTCCCTAAAAGACCCAATAATTCTTTTACATCATTAACTAGACCCACATGAACAGGGAAACCATCACCGCTCTCTTCAGTTCATTGCATCATAATCATCCAACTTCTGATTGTACTCAAGAACCCTCCTCTTAATCTTTGATGTGTCTACCCATGTGACAAAGTCTTCCATATTTCTGGTTACTAGGAATGCCGGGTCAGTGACTGTCTCAGGACCAACTCGAATGTGCCCCTGCTCAATGTATGTGACAGCTTCTTTTAAATGTTCAGCAAACTTCAATCGCATCAAAACAGTTGCAAGCCTTCGTCTGAAAGCAAAGATACAATATTAAAGAAAACAGTACACCGCCAAATAGAAAATTTGGCATGAAGAGTGATTGTTTGATACTTTTTCAGAAAGTAACAATAATCAACCATCTAGCATTTAAGTATTATGAAAATTGATGGTTTGCAGTTGGTTGCACATATTTGTGAGATAGAGGCTTTTGCCTACCTGCAAAATGATGACACTGATAAGCGGTCACACAATGCCAAGCTTTTCCTGCTTGGTATCACTCCCATATTATAGCTGTCGTCCACAAAAAAGTAACCAAAATATCAAACTACTAATTGAAAAAACAGCAATTATCTCACACGCGCAAATGCAATTGGAAACTTAGAAAATTAAAAGTTGATATTTAGAATTTAGCTGCCACAAAAACTGTTCCCCATATCAAGCAAATACCAAAAAAATTTTGCCGTTATGTGTAGGAGAGAATTAGTTGAAAATCCAGAATACAGAATTTACAATTAGGCTGTCTTGCTTGCCACACCACTTAACAATACCATAGTCCAAAAAAATTGCGAAAACAATAGGTTCAATAGACTGCTTAGATCAAAAAGTGAATTGCACACAGATTCACACAGAACTTTATAAAATGAAAAAAAAAAAAATCCCACCATAACCACCAGAAACATTAAAATCCAAGTAATCCATACAAAAAGATCACAAAGAATCAAACACGGTATTTAATCCTACTCAAGTTACAAACCATTAGTGCAAATTTAGATTTATCTAAAAGAAAACTTACAGCTTCTCCAAAAGCATATCCGTCATTTCAACCCGAAAAGGGTCTCTAGGATCCATCTGCTTCAATACATTGACCAGCTTCTGCACCATCCTGCACAAACTTGAATACCTGTTTTTTTATTTCCCCCATTTTCAAAGAACACAACAAAGATTAGAAACATACCCAAAAACAACAAACCAATTCAAGAATCAACCAAAACCATTCCAATAATAATATACTTTACTTAAACCCAATTCAAGAATCAAGAAGAATATGTTAATATACATACTTTTTGTAGTCGTCTCGCTCCACTATGTGGTAACGATGCATAACATCGGCTTCTCTCTGATTTGATTCTCTCTTCCATGACAAGAAATTTACTTTCTTTAGTAACTTCTTCTCATGAAACTTCAGCTTTCGCATCCTTCAATTCCTTTCCCAGACCGTCAGACCTCAAAAGATTGTAAATTTATGGCCAAATTTAATAAAAACCCTAAAAAGATTAAATCTTTGGGTACTTTATGGGAAATTGGTAACAATGGCTGAAGCAACTGAATTGAAGTTTTTTTTGTTTTTTTTAAATGTTTCTGAAGACTTAAACCCTAACTTCAATGGGCAATTAGGGTTTAGGTTTTTCAAAATGTTGGCCCACTTTATTTGAGACCCATTTTACTATCATGTTGTTGGGCTTGAGCCCATATTCAACACTCAGAAAAAAAAATTAATACGATATAGCCAAGGTGTTTATGATTCGGTTTGGTAGTTTAAACTAAAAATTTCTAATCAAATTAATAAAATCGATTTTTGAATACTTCAATTATTAATCAAATCAAATCAAGTAATACTAAAAATATCTAAATCAAAATTATTTAGATTCGGTTTGGTCGGTTTCACAAAGAAATGAATGAATAAAATAAAAAAAATAAACATATCACAAAAATTAACTTAAAATTATATGGTCAAAATAACAATATAAACATCATCCAAAATATAAAAATTCAACATATTACTTTAACTTCTAAAAAATTCAAAATATAATCTGTAAACCAGTAAAGTAAATTCTTGCTAAATCACGTATTTCAAAACATTTATTCATCAATGATAACTTGCTCCAAATTAAATTTAATACTTGATCCTGAAAATTCTACAAACTCAATAGTACCTTACTCCAAATTGGATTTAACATTTAATCTTAAAAAATTCTACAAACAAAAGAAAAAAATAAAAAATAAAATTTTATATGTAGAATTATAAGTAAAATGTGAAACTACTATACATGAATCTATATTTGACCATTGAGTATAACTTCTTTTCTGCTTAAAAAAAAAAGTATATATTCTTCTTTTTCATTTCATGTAAAATGTATATATATACATGCGTATTTCAGAGCCAACACAAGGCATAAATAGCTAGAACATAGCATTAATTGACACCCTTTTTTCTTGTTTTCTTTTTTTTTAAAAATGAAATATTGGATTATAATTTCTTAACAATATATATATGTATACTCTTAATTTTTCAATACCATTAGAAGTATATGAAATATTGCAATGATCATTTAGAAGAATATTCATCATTTATAAAATTATTTTATTTTTTGTTAAAAATTTATTCTATATATTTTTAAGTTGTATTAATATTTAATTAAAAAATTTATATATTTAATTTTGAAGATTGGTAATTTTAATGTGAAATAAGTTGCACTATGTATATTTTATGATTTTAATTTGATAATAAAAAATATATGGATTTTTTTTAATTCAATATCATATGAAATAAAATTATTACAAATAAAAAATCTAAAAAATCAGTATAATTGAAACAGTTTAATTGGTTAATCTACTTATTGGATAACCAAGATAATTGGTTTGATTATTGTTCTAGATATGATTAAACCAATAGATATGGCTCAATTTAAAATTTTACTATAATTCAGTTAATCAGTTCATACTCACCCCTAAATTCAACCAACTGATTAGCCACTGGTTAAGGAATTGGTTATTTCTCTAGCTTTTGGTCTTTTTGGTTTCATATCAGTGTTAGTCAAGATTATTACTTCTACGCAGAATCAAATGTAGAAGTAAAACCGGTGACTTCACTTCAGGATTAAATCCTATCTTTGTACTCATCTCCTCATGAGACTCTTGATGTTTCTTCAATGAAACAATTTAGTTAAAGAAAAAAGGATTTAACACTTGATCCTAAAAAATCTACAAGCTCAGTGTAGTTTGCTCCAAATTGAATTTAACACTTAATTTTAAAAACTCTACAAGTAAAAAAGAAAAAAAAAAAAGCAAATTAAATAAAATTTTATATGCAAAATTTTAAGTAATATTTGCAGAATTTTTCTTTAGAATTTTACTGTATGCAGAATTATAATTACAAGTAAAATGAACGCATCAAATGAAAGAGAAAAAAAAGAATAGCTTTCTGAGATAGCGATAGTTATCGATACGAGAGTCATTGGCTTTGTGTGTTTTGCTATGGCTATAGCCATAATATTTGTGCATCTCACACTGCTTGTTTCAATTGTGATTACTGAGGAGAAAACAAAGCTTTTCTCCTTTGTTCCATCTCACCACAGTCAATCATTTTACCACTGTCCAGCCACCAACACGGCCCTAATCTACAAGTTTGTGCTCTTGTCCATTTTATAACAAGCTTATCTTCACTAGACCAATCGCTAAGCCATCTTAGAAAGGTCCATGGCTCTCCTGCCGATGGTCCCAAAATGTCAAAATGCTGCAACTACAAACTTTGCAGAACTTAAAAATTAGGGGAAGTATTCTTTCAAAGAGTCTTTAGAAATAGAAAAAATATAAAGCCTCCAGTGTTTGGTCAATGGATCGGTGTTGCTCTATTGAAGAAAGCTATTACTCGTTTCCCTTTGCCTTCTAGCACCGGAAATGCAAAAGCTAGTTTATCAAATGGGCAGAAACTTTCTCTCAACATCACAGGCACAAAGAAGGCACGTACATCTCAGCAGCCTTTCAGTGCGAGTGATTGGTTCTAGCTCCTCGACGAGTCAATCACGCATGATGGAGATGTGCCTACATCTGCTACTGCAGTTGCTCAACTTAGAAGCTATGATAAGCCTCGAAAATTTAACACTAGTCATGCCTTGATATTTCAGCCTACCTCTCTATCTAGGCTCCAAAGGAAGAGACCCAAGAACATAAGCCCCACAGCAAAATGGGCTTTGATGTGGAAATAAAAATTTTATTTAAGCTGAATTTTAACAAGCTTTGTGACGAAGTAGGCCCACCAATGCTCAATCTTGCTGAACTCAAAGACTAATCAATGATCATCTCTATGCCCTTGGCAATGCCTCACAATGCAATGTTTGATGTTATTATCCTTTTATAGGCCCTGTTTTGGAAATGGTTTTTGTGATATCTAATTAAGTGAGATTTTACCGATAGTTATCCCTTATGTGATCACTATATAATTTTCTCTCTTTCTAGTTTATCCATTGGGGCCTCTTACGTATTGAATCGTGGTTTTCAAATGCAACGTTCAATTTGGTAAAAAAAAAAAAAGAATTATAAGTAAAACGTGCATAATAGTTATACATAATTTTACTATTTATAAAATTAGTACTAGGTCAAAGTTGAGATGCTTGTTTATAAAAAGTAAAAGGAAAGTTGAAGAGTTTAGGACTCTAGGTAATTAAAAGTCTATAATTTGAGAAAATTAGAAAATTATTAGTATTAATATCTCTAGTATATCTATGCATTTTTTTTTAAAAAAAAAGATAGCTTTACAATATATTGTTGGTTCGGTTCGATTTTATTGGAGTGTTATTTTCTTAATTCAAAACCAAACCAAAAAATCGATTTATAAAAATTTCAAAACCATAGTCATCCATATAACCACTTGAATCATGATTTTCGGTTTGACTTGAATTGAATCAATTCGGTTTAGTCAGTTTGATTAATTTTTATATAGCCCTACTTGCATCCATTACCTGTTATTTTTGTGATTCTATCCTAATTAAATTAAATTAATTAAATTATATCCAAATTAAATTAAATTAATTAAAGTCGACAATTTAGATAAAAAAAAATGCTTCCATCAATAAATACAATACAATATATGCTCTTGCTATATGTTTTAGATGAATCCTAATGCACTTGTGGTTAAACTTTCACATTAAGAAGATGGATTAGCCCATAAAAATTTTAAGATAAACATATGGGAGAATTGTTATTTCTCATTGTGTTTTAACCTATTACACTACTTCATCCCTGATATTTAAAAAAATATTTATTCATCCCTAATATTTGCAAATTTGTATACTATTTCATCCCTACAGAAGGATTAATGAGTGTTAATGAAAGAGTCATAGAGGGGGGGTGAATAGGAATATCAAATAAAAATGGAAAATTAAAAGAATTATTTGCAAGAAGTGAGTAAGAGTAGAGAATGAAGAATGATGAACACAATTATTTAAGGAGTTCGGATTCTCAAATAATCTTACGTCTCCACCTAACTTATCCCCAAGTTAGGATTTTTTAATCACCCACAATCTTATTACCAAGATTGAAAATACACAAGAGTTTTATGGCTCACTCTTACAACCTTACAATCTTGAGTTTTCAAGGCTCACTCAAAAACCAAATTCCCAAGTGTTTTAATGGCTCAACACTTAAACCAATTCCTTTAGAATATAATCTCACTTCCCGTTTTCTAAACCCAGAAAATAGAAGAATAAGAATGTCTATTCTAATCACTCACCAAATCTCACAAGAGTTATACACAAAGAATTTGATTGAAAGGAAGTTTTAGAGCTCAATTGAATGTTTAAGAAAATGATGAATGATGAACAAGTTTTCTTAACCTTTCAATTGAATTCTAAGTTGTGTTTATATAGACAAACACTCAAAAATGTAGTTTTTGGATGTATCAATCATGTCTCCAACGTTTAGAATTGATTTTGAATCAATTCTTGAGTTTATGGCAGCTCAAGGGCTGCTCACGACCTCCTTACGAGTGAACAATGCTCGTGAGGGGTGAAAATATAGCCGTTGTCCTTAAAAATTCCCGTTGGAATGCTGTCAGAGGTGCGTTCACGAGCGGGTCACGAGCCACCAACTCGTGAGGAGCGCTCGTGAGGAGTACTGCCATTTTTTGGCAAGAGTGTGCTCTAAATGCTCCTTTGACGGACTGCTCGTGATCATTTCTAAAGATGCTCCTTAACGAGACTGAAGACGATCGATTTAGATAAAATGTTCTTCATGAAAGTTGTAGATAATTGTCTTATATTTTCATAAAACTTTGAATCACCTCATTTGGACATCTGTAGCTCAAGATATTTCTGAATTACCAAGATCTGTGCAAACTGAAATGCAAGCTGCATATGCTGACTTCGACTGAAGATTTGCATACCCAAATGAACTTGGATTCTGATGATCAAGTACAATTTGGAAAGCTTAAGATGTCTAATTCAAAAGTAAAGAAGCTCATTTTCACATTTAAGAGTTCTAAATATGTCAAAAGTCTTCTTCAATCTCAGAGGTTCAAACAGCCCAAAAAGTTACTATTCACCCAAAAGTGTATATGCTTGGTATATGTTTGGTATATAATTCCCTACACACTTAATTGAAATTGTTAGTATAAAAATTGTTTGTCAAAGTCCAAAATTAGGAGTTTGATCATGCAAATGGTCAACAATCTCCCCCTTTTTGGCTTTGACAACCAATTTAAAAAGATGATAAATGATATGTGTGTGTGTGTAAAAAATAAATAACATGTATAAGCATATTAAATAAAAATAGCTCCCCCTTTCAAATTGAACAGATGCAAAATAAGAAATAATTTTGCTCCCCCTTAATATGTGCATAAATTCAATATTTATCATGTATCAAAACGTATAAATAAATGAATTATCATAGCATGTATAAGAGTTTAACAAATTTATTTCTTTAACAAAGAATATATTTCTTTATTTCTTCTCCTTTTTGGACATGATAAGAAATATAAAAAATTTCATCATCCATCTTGTCAAAAATAAACATAACAAGTTATTAAACAACATGAAGGAAATAATTTCAAACATGTAATGCATCACAAAATAATATGTATGCTATATCAAAAACATCACATGATCATGTAGAGTTTAGCTATTCAATCATACATAATCATGTGATACTTAGCATATCTTAAACACAATTATTTATCCCCTAAGCACATAGCTTCTTTAGCTTCTTCTCCCCCTTTGTCAAAGACAAAAAGATAAGAGAGAGATATAAGGGGAAAATAACCTAAGGGAGCCAAAAATACTAAAGGGAATAAAAGATCAAGAACCAAAACAATGCAAGCAAAGATATTCAAAATCTTTATGAAATACATGTCATTTTAAAAGATAAAAGCCATTTAAAAAAAATGTATACATGAATGTTGCATGAATAAGCTCAATTAATAGTCATGCAAAAAAAAATTCATGTAATACAAAAACAAAGTAAGCAAAACAAGGCTATTTATCACAAAGACAAAACTAGTCACACTTGCATTGTTACTATGCATGCAAAAAATATTTATGTGAAATAAATTCAAACAATTTTCTCCCCCTATTTAAATGGATTTAAAAAAATATTGATATTAAGGACACACTATCACATAGTTATGTCACTTACATAAACACATCTTTGAAAAAAAATTTCTCTTAAAAGAAATTAACTAAGTACGCATGCAAACTCAATTATTTTTTCTCCTTTGTCAAAATGCAAAGATAGACCAAATCTTAAAAATATCCATGCATTATCAAAGATAAAAATAATTTATAAGAAAACACAAAAATTAAACAAACTCAAAAATTTTCTATCCCTTTGTCAAAATGCAAACTTTTATAGGTTTGATTCCAATTGAAAACTTTTATAGGTCATACCTAACCTATATCACCTTTCGTCAAAATGCAAATAAAATTACAAAAAAAAAAATACAATGATATTAAAATACCAATTATAAACAAGATATAAAACTAATAGCTCATGTCTTATATCCAGAAAATATCTAGAAAATAAACTGAGCATAAACTGTCATAAAATAAACAAACAGCTCATGGCTTATATCCAGAAAATATCCAGAAAATAAACCGAACAGAAACTGTCATAAAATGAATTAAAAAATAGACTAACAGCTCATGGTTTATATCTAGAAAATATCCAGAAAATAAACTGACGAAAAACAGTCATAAAACACACTTAACAGCTCAAAACTTATATACGAAAAGTATACTGAAATTAAACCAAACAGAAATTGGTATAAAAAATAGATTAACAGCTTAAAATTTTGATACTGAAAGTATACTGAAAATAAACCAAACATAAACTGTCATGAAAATACACAAAAAATTTTGTTAAGGAGGAGGAATATTTATGCAAAATTAAAATAATTAATTAATTGAATTTAGCTCAATAATTAATTATTAATTTGCAAAATAGGAGGGTTATTAAAAAAAATTAACGAATCCAAATAGATTCAAATCAAATAAAATTAGCACAAAGATCATGCAAATGGGAAATACAATATATCATGTATATGAAGTAAATTTGCTAAAGCAAATACTTTTAAAACAAAACATATACATGATGTTGAAAATAATTTTTCTAAAGAACATGATCACATAAAAATCCAAACAACAATTAATCAATTTTGCACATGATCAAGACAAACTTGACCCATCAATCATACCAAGTTCATGCTTAATAAAATTCAATCTTTCCTCACAAAGAGGCTTGGTAAAGATGTCTGCTAATTGATGTTTGGTGTCAACAAAATCAAGAAAAATATCACCATTTTGCACATGATCACGTAAGAAATGATGTCTAATATCAATATGCTTAGTTCTAGAATGTTGAATGGGATTCTTACTAAGGTTTATAGCACTTGTATTATCACACTTAATTGGAATGTGATTAATATCAATGCCATAGTCCAAAAGTTGTTGTTTTTGCCATAGAACTTGGGTGCAATAATAACTAGCCGCCACATATTCTGCTTCAGCGGTGGACAAAGCAACAGAAACTTATTTCTTACTAAACCAAGAAACTAAGCAATTTCCTAAAATTTGACAAGTTTCGGAAGTGCTTTTTCTATCTAGTAGGCTACCGGCAAAATCAGCATCAGAATAACTAATCAAGTCAAAGGAAGAACTCCTAGGATACCAAAGTCCTAAATGCAATGTACCACAAAGATATGTAAAAATTTTTTTGATAGCATTTAAATGAGACTCTCTAGGACTTGATTGAAATCTAGCACATAAGTAAGTAGCAAACATAATATCAGGTCTACTAGCAGTTAAATAAAGAAGGGATCCGATCATACCTCTAAATCGCTTTTCATCAACCGGTTTGCCATTCTCATCCTTCTTGAGTTTGGTTGTAGTACTTATTGGAGTTTTGCTTGATTTAGCTCCATCCATTCCAAACTTCTTGAGAATGTCCCTTGCATATTTGGTTTGATTGATAAAAGTCCCATCTTTAAATTGGTTGATTTGAAGTCCAAGAAAGAACTTGAGTTCACCCATCATACTCATCTCAAATTCTCCTTGCATTAGTTTAGAAAATTCCTCACACAAGCAATGGTTAGTAGCACCAAAAATAATATCATCAACATAAATTTGAACAATTAATAAATCATGCTTGGATTTCTTTATGAAAAGAGTTGTGTCAACCTTTCCTTTAAAGAAACCTTTCTCTAATAAAAAGTTACTCAATCTTTCATACCAAGCTCTTGGAGCTTGTTTCAATCCATATAATGCTTTTGATAATTTAAAAACATGATTTGGAGAGTCAAAATTTTCAAAACCCGGAGGTTGTTCAACATATACCTCCTCTTCAATAAAACTATTTAAAAATGCACTTTTAACATCCATTTGATAAAGTTTAAAATCCATGTATGATGCAAATGCAAGTAACATCCTAATAGCTTCTAACCTTGCAACGGGGGCAAAGGTTTCATTATAATCAATTCCTTCCTCTTGATTATAACCTTTAGCTACTAGTCTAGCTTTGTTCCTAGTTATGACACCTTGTTCATTCATCTTATTTCTAAACACCCATTTAGTGCCAATAATAGGATGATGTTTAGGTCTAGGAACCAAGGTCCAAACCTTGTTTCTCTTAAATTGATTTAACTCTTCTTGCATAGTAAGGACCCAAAATTCATCACTCAAAGCATCATTAACATTTTTGGGTTCAATTTGAGAAATGAAAGCTAAATTAACAATAGACTTGAGTTTAGCTCTAGTAGTTACCCCTTTTGTAGTGTCACCTATAATGAGGTCTTGAGGATAAGCTTTCTTGAATTGTCAATCCTTTGGAAGTTCATCCTTCAAGCTAGGTTGAGGTATCTCCTCATTTTCCTTCTTGCTTGGATCTTTAAGTTCCAAAGGCTTACTAGCATTTTCTTCTTGTATTTCCACAATCTCATTATCACCTACAAGATCATCAACACTACAAACATCCTTTCTAGGATCAAGTGAGTTTGATTCATCAAATACTACATGCATTGACTCTTCAACTACTAGAGTTCTCTTATTAAAGACTCTATATGCTTTGCTAGAGTTGGAATAGCCTAGGAAAATTCCTTCATTGGCTTTGGAGTTAAATTTCCCAAGATTATCCTTGGTGTTCAATATAAAGCACTTGCATCCAAATACTCTTAGATATGAGATTTTGGGTTTTTTATTGTTTCATAGCTCATAAGATGTTTTATTTAAAATTGGTCTTTTGAAAACTCGGTTTGAAATATATCAAGATGTGTTAACGGCTTTCGCCCAAAAGTATAGAGGCAAATTATACTCATGAAGCATTGTTCTAGCCATTTCCACAAGAGTTCTATTTTTCCTTTCAACTACCCCATTTTGTTGAGGAGTTCTAGGAGATGAAAATGTGTGAGAAATACCATTTTCATTACAATAGTTTTTGAAAATTTCATTTTTAAATTCGGTGCCATGATCACTTCTAATATATGAAATACAAAATCCTTTTTCTTTTTGAACTCTTTTTGAAAAATTTTCAAAAGCTTTAAATGCATCATTCTTATGAGCAAGAAAACACACCTAAGTGTATCTAGAGTAATCATCAACCAATACATAAGCATAGTGCATTCCTCCAAGACTAGCAACTCTTGTTGGTCCAAACAAATCCATATGTATAAGTTCAAGTGGTCTAGAAGTGGACACTACATTTTTTAGCTTAAATGAAGACTTAGATTGTTTTCCCTTTTGACAAGCATCACAAGGTTTATCCTTAATGAATTCAAGCTTAGGTAAACCAATCACAAGTTCATGTTTACAAAGATCATTCAAAAGCTCAAAATTTGCATGTCCTAACCTTCTATGCCATGTCCATGTGTCATGGGAAATTGACATTAAGCATTTTATATCTTTGTTATCAATTTTATTCAAATCAATAACATAAACGTTATCTACTCTTTCACCACTAAAAATTACTTTGTCTTCATCAAGACTACTAATAAAATAATTTTTAGGATAGAAAGTCACCTTATTTCCCATATCACATAATTGACTTATACTTAGCAAATTATGTTTAAGACCATCAACAAACAACACATGATGTATAGATAAAGATTGAGGATTACCTATTTCTCCAATGCCAATAATTTTTCCTTTTGCATTGTCACCGAAAGTAACGTGGCCTCCATCCTTAGCATCAAGTTTGTTGAATTGCTCCTTATCTCCCGTCATGTGCCTTGAACATCCACTATCGAGATACCACTTGCTTTTTGTTCTTGCGGATTTCAAGCACACCTACATAAAGCATTTTAAATGTTATTTTGAACCCAAACCTTTCTTGGTCTAGGTTGGTTAGTTTCAAGATAATCTAAAGGAAGCAAATTCATGTGCAGTTTTCTATAAAAGCACACATTATTGGTATGTCCTTTGATCATTTAATATGAACATACAACATTTTTAAATTTATTTCTCCTAGTATGAAATGCATTCCTAGTGTGTGTAGCATGCCTTTGGTGTGGTGTGTAACTCTTATTATTTTGTGATATTGAATGATACATACATTGGCAATGATTATGAGCATTTCGATAAGTGTGTGCAATAGGCTTATGTGCATTGTGTTGTGCAGCATACTTATTATAATTTTGTCTAGTGTACATATAAGCATGCTTAGGTTGAGGTGCTCTAGTTTGTGGCTTACCCCTTTGTGTTAATGAAGGGTTAATCTTGTGAGACTTTGCCTTGCTAATTAACACATGAGATTTTTTAGCTTGAATCTCATTAGAGGTTGAAGGAGTAGAATCATGTGAGGCTTTAACAAAAGTAATGTGTGATGAGGATGATGAAGACATTCCATTTTTATATCCAATTCCATGGGTGTCTCCATGAAATTTTTGAGAGTCAAGAAGACTATCTAAATTTTCTTTTTCTCTCTTAAATTTAGCAATGGAATTTTTTAATTCTAAGACTTCCTTAGAAAGCTTATGATTTTCATCATTTGCTTTCTTAAGTTGGTCTTCCAAAGAATTACAAGATTTAGCATCACTAACAAGTTTTTCATTTGAAGCAATAAGTTTAGCAAAATCAATTTTTAAACATTCAAAATCCTTACTTAAGCTAGCTAACTCATGCTTATATTTTTTCTTCTTAGATAACAAACTTTTGCATTTAGCAAGCAATTTGCTCACAATAGAGCTCTCATCATCATCATCATCATCATCATCATCATTACAATATTCATCACAATCATCAAAAGAGGAGTAAGAAGTGGATGGTACCTCATTTTCATTTTCAATGGCCATGAAGCAAAGATTGGCAACTTCTTGTTGTTCCTCTTCCTTTTCGGATTCGGAGGAGTCATCCCAAGTAGCTTTGAATGCCTTCTTCTTATCTTTTGCTCCATTGCTCTTGAATTTGAGTTTGGGACATTCATTTCTAATGTGTCCCAATTTCTTGCATTCATAGTAAGTAACCTCTTTTAGTTTCTTCCTCCCATCTCCTTCGAACTTCTTGTTGAAGTCCCTCATTCTTGAGAAATTTTTCTTTCTTAAGAACTTCTTGAAGTTCCTAGTGAGCATGGCGATGTCACCATCTTCATCACTAAAGTCTTTAATGCTTTCCTCTTCACTATCTTCTTGAAGAGCTTTTAGAGCAATGCTCTTTTTCTTTTCTTCTTTCTCTTCTTGTTCTTCACCTCTTTGCTTGATGGTGAGCTCATGTGTCAAGAGCTTACCAATGAGCACATCGGTTGATAGAGTGGAGAGGTCTTGAGCTTCCTCAATTAAGGTAACACGAGATTCCCAATCCTTCTTAGGTAGGATTCTTAGAATCTTGTTGTTTACCTCTTCCTTGGAGAAATATTTTCCAAGTTTCTTGAGGGTTGTGAGGAGAGCATTGAGACGGTTTGTCATCTCCGTGATTGATTCTTGAGGCTTCATTTTGAAGAGTTCATATTCATACATATGAAGTTGAACCTTCTTGCTTCTCACTTGAATGTTGCCTTCATAGTGATTCCCCAAGGTCTCCCACATTTCTTTAGCCAAAATGCAATGTTGAAGCTTGCCTCCTTCTTCTCTTATCATGGAGGAGACTAGAGTAATCATAGCCTTTTTATTTTTATGATTTTCTTCCTTTTGATCAACACTCCATTGGCTTCTTGCAAGTGTAGTTACCACACCATCAATGATAGTTGTAGGTGGTTCCCAACGTCTTAGGACAATATCCCAAAGTTTGATGGAATCACAATCAAAATATAATTCCATTTTGAATTTCCAATGTGGATAGTCACTACCATCAAAGAATGGTCTAAGAGAGAAGATGTTTTGAGATTCACTTCCCATGATCTTGTATTCTAGCAATGAAGTACCTAGAATTCAACCTCTGATACCAATTGAAAGAGTCCTAGAGGGGGGGGTGAATAGGAATATCAAACAAAAATGGGAAATTAAAAGAATTATTTGCAAGAAGTGAGTAAGAGTAGAGCATGAAGAATGATGAACACAATTATTTAAGGAGTTCGGATTCTCAAATAATCTTACGTCTCCACCTAACTTATCCCCAAGTTAGGATTTTTTAATCACCTACAATCTTATTACCAAGATTGAGAATACACAAGAGTTTTATGGCTCACTCTTACAACCTTACAATCTTGAGTTTTCAAGGCTCACTCAAAAATCAAATTCCCAAGTGTTTTAATGGCTCAACACTTAAACCAATTCCTTTAGAATATAATCTCACTTCCCGTTTTCTAAACCCAGAAAATAGAAGAATAAGAATGTCTATTCTAATCACTCACCAAATCTCACAAGAGTTATACATAAAGAATTTGATTGAAAGGAAGTTTTAGAGCTCAATTGAATGTTTAAGAAAATGATGAATGATGAACAAGTTTTCTTAACCTTTCAATTGAATTCGAAGTTGTGTTTATATAGAAAAACACTCAAAAATGTAGTTTTTGGATGTATCAATCATGTCTCCAACGTTTAGAATTGATTTTGAATCAATTCTTGAGTTTATGGCAGCTCAAGGGCTGCTCACGACCTCCTCACGAGTGAACAGTGCTCGTGAGGGGTGAAAATATAGCCGTTGTCCTTAAAAATTCCAGTTGGAATGATGTCAAAGGTGTGCTCATGAGCAGGTCACGAGCCACCAGCTCGTGAGGAGTACTGCCATTTTTTGGCAAGAGTGTGCTCCAAATGCTCCTTTGACGGACTGCTCGTGATCACTTCTAAAGATGCTCCTTAAAGAGACTGAAGACGATCGATTCAGACAAAATGTTCTTCATGAAAGTTGTATATAATTGTCTTATATTTTCATAAAACTTTGAATCACCTCATTTGGACATCTTTAGCTCAAGATATTTCTGAATTACCAAGAGCTGTGCAAACTGAAATGCAAGCTGCATATGCTGACTTTGACTGAAGATTTGCATACCCAAATGAACTTGGATTTTTATTATCAAGTACAATTTGGAAAGCTTAAGATGTCTACTTCAAAAGTAAAGAAGCTCATTTTCATATTTAAGAGCTCTAAATATGTCAAAAGTCTTCTTCAATCTCAGAGGTTCAAACAGCCCGAAAAGTTACTATTCACCCAAAAGTGTATATGCTTGGTATATGTTTGGTATATAATTCCCTACACACTTAATTGAAATTTTTAGTATAAAAATTGTTTTTCAAAGTCCAAAATTAGGAGTTTGATCATGCAAATGGTCAACAATTAACTATTGCAAATGTTAAAGATGAATAAATATTTTTTCAAATGCTAAGGATGAAATAGTGTAATAAGCCAAAATACAAAAGGAAATAGCAACTATCCCTACACACATATTCTCACAACCCGAACCCAAGGCACGTGACTGGCACTAGGGAATGGAAAAGTATAAAGCTACTGAATCCCATAGTAAGCTTTAAAAGAAAAAAAAATGCGGAATATATAAACTTTGAAACCTTACAATAAATAATTAAATTACAATGCATATTATCAAACTAATTTTTCTCCATATAATTTAAATCATAATATCATAGTGCATAAAATAAATAAACTTTAGTTATACAAATAATGTCTTAGTACATAATATTATAAATACATGATATTCTTAAATAAAATATGCAGTTAAACAGCTTTCTCTACTGCAGTACACGAAAATAAATACAACACAACTAAGTAGACCTACGTAGAATAGCCAGTGAAGAAATTACACAGTGAAGAGAAGTAGGCCTAACAGAAAAGTCTCAAACTCTTGAAAAAAATAAATTAAGGGAAGTAAAATCTTACTGAGTAAGTTAATAAAAAAGATGTACGGTTTGAAAATCATATAGACGTAGTAAAAATAATTTATAATATATATACATATATAGCTTTTGAAAAATCTCGGTAGAACCCTAAACCCAATTCTAAATGGCCAACTGGGCCCGCTTAATCCAAATGGATTGCCGGTTTCCGAGAGCAGAGGCATCAACAGAGGCACCAAGCCGCAGTCATCCACTTAATCTAGCACATGGCACTAGCGATCCCCGAGAGCTAAGGCACCCATCCCAGTCCATTCTTAACTTTCCACATCACTGGTGGTCCATAAGAGCAGAGGCTTCCACCGAGGCATCCGTCCTAGTTTATAACAACAAATCATACATATTTTGGATCCTTCTCTCATTTTCCAACATATGCACACAATCCTGGTGAAACCCACCAGGTAGCCCGTTCTACCAAAATTTCTCAAAACTAGTTTTTTTTAAATAAATAAATAAATTGCAATAAAATTCTCGATAACAGCATTTATTTCAAATTGATAATGCAAACAATACTAAAATATGAGCGCACACAATTTTTTAAAGAAAATACACACACATATCAGTTTATTAACTTACAGGATGAGCGAGAAGGTTGACGACCGCGCGTCTACCTCAATCCAGAAGCTCCCGCTCCTATACTCTCTAAAAATAACATATTCACTTTTAAAATCATGCTTATGGAATAAAAAGGAAAATTAATAAAATTACGAGACTCTAGAATGACTCGGGAGAAATCGGATAAGACTCAATAGATTGGAATACCCTAATTTATGCTAGAAAATTACGAAAGATGTCACATTTTATGAGAAAATCTACCAAAATTTTGGTAGAGTCTCCCCTATAAAATGGACATCTCTCTACCGTAGGTAGAGCCATTCCTGTATAGAAAAATGCACTTCTAGTATTCATACTCAACAATACTCGGGTCGGTTCTCCAATACTACACTTAGCTCGACCAAGTTCACAACCCAACCAAACAACACAACTTACTTCTAATTAATAAAATTCACATTTAATTGCTTAAATAGTTTAATTAATTTAAAACCCATTTTATTACCAAAATAATATATAATATATTATTTAAAAACAATTTTCAAAAATTAGTATTAATTGGTTAAAAATAGTCAATAATTTGTAAAAAATCATTTTAATTCCTTAAATAATATTAAAACCAACTAAAACATATTATTTACCTATAATTAACACAAAATTATGTATTTACCCCTATAATACAAAAATATACATAATATCCTATTATTACTCAAAAATTCTATAAAAATTATATAAATGCATAAAAATCATTTTTCTCACTTATATATTATCAATATTAACTAAAACACATATTTAAACCATTATTCCAACAAAAATCCAACTCTAACCTAATTATTCAATTTTGATATAAACTATAAAAATTCATAAAAATTATATAATATTCTCAAAAATTAATTTCTCAACACTAAAATTAATAACAATATATAATATCACTAAATCAACTAATTTTATAATTTAATAAATTAATTTACAAAAATTAATAAAATAATAATAAAATATTCAAAAATTCACAAAAATCAAAATAAATTCCAAAAAATCATACAAAAATTATAGAGGTAGATTGAGCTACTAGGAATCACATTTATAAAGGGAGTTTAAAAGATTCAAGCTAGATCAAGCTAAAAAAAAATTGAAACCCTAGAACTTAAAAACTAAAAATCAACAAAAACTTAATCAAATGAAGATTAAAGCTTAAACTAAGCTTGAAATGACTCTCACTAGTGCAAAAGGAGAAGAATGACACCGGATTTGCATAAAATGGTGGTTGGATAAAGCTTGGCCGAATTTAATGGAGGTTCTCGACTTCTTTCGTTTCTCTGTGTTACCGGCACCGGGGAAGGGAAAAGAAGAGCGATGGACGATGGTAGGAAGGTGGAGAAGGCGATGGAGAATGGTGGCGGTCCGGCAGATGACTAAGAGGCACAGTGAACAGAGGAGTACGACTTACGCAATGGGGAAGAAGGAAATGCTGCGTTTTTTGGTTTATGTATATGTATATTTATTGTATGTATATTTAAATAATAACTATATAATATAATTTTACTACAACTTTACTTTATAATATTATATAATATAATATTAAATTTACACCACACATGTATACTACACACACATATATATATACATGCACATACTTGTACATATATAACACACACATAAAATAATAATAAACCCTAATTTAAGTTTATTAAATTTTAAAATACATTTTACATAGAATATATAATTTAGCATAAAATGTCAATTAATAATCACAAATAATAGAATAATTTAAATATAATTTGAATTTATTAACACTGCTTATCTCATTTTAAAATAAATTAATTTAAAAATAGAGTTATTACAGTATCCCCTCCTTATAAGAATTCATCCTCAAATTCAAGAAAAGAATAATTACAAAGTTCAAGGGGGAAAGAGATACGAGAAAGAAGCTCGCATCTCAGCTTTAGTCTCCTAGGTACAATCCCCAACAATATGGTTATTCCATAACACTTTTACCATTGGTATCTCCTTGGTTCGCAAGTGTCGAATTTGGTAATCCACAATCGCCACCGGATACTCTTCGTAGGTAAGATCATCACTAAGCTCTACGGCTTGAGGTTTCAGAACTTGATATGGGTCAGGAATGTATTTCCTCAGTATAGATACATGAAATACAAGGTGGATTCTTGACAATTCTAGTGGCAACACCAACTTATACACCACTTCACCCACTCTTGACCAAATCTCAAACGGTCCAATATATCTAGGAGCTAGCTTACCCTTTTTGCCAAATCTCATAACTCCTTTCATTAGAGACACTTTCAAGAACACCATGTCTCCAACCATAAAGGATACATCCTTTCTCTTAGGGGTTAGCATAGCTCTTCTGTCTACTGAAGGCTGTCTTCAATCTTTATTGTATGATGAGAACTTTTTTTGAAGTCACCTGTACCAACTCTGGACTTATCAACTGCCTCTCACCAATCTCCTAACATAATGGCGATATGCACTTTCTATCGTATAGTGCCTCATATGGAGTCATTTCAATACTGGCATAATAGTTATTATTGTAGGCAAACTTAATCAATGGCAAGTGTGAATCCCATTATCCTCCAAAATCAATCACACACATCCTCAGCGTGTCTTCTGACGTTTGGATGGTCCTTTCTGACTGACCATCTGTCTGAGGATGGAAGGCTATACTGAAATACACTCTAGTGCCCAAAGCTTTATGTAATTATTGCCAAAAGACTGAGGTGAATGTGGCTCCTCTGTCTAACACTGTACTTACTGATACCCCATATAGACAAACAATCTTATTGACATAAAGTCTTTCCAGTCTATCAATAGAGTACATCTTCTTCATTGGTAGAAAGTGTGCTAACTTAGTTAGCCAATCAACAATCACCCAAATAGCATCATAGCCTTTTATAGTCTGAGGTAATCTAGTCACAAAGTCCATAGCTATCATGTCCCATTTTCATTCGGGAATTAACATAGGTTACAACAATCCCAAAGGTCTCTGATGTTCAAGCTTCACTTGCCGACAAGTCTGACATCTAGATATAAACTTTGCAATATCCTTCTTCATTCCATTCCACTAATGTCACGACCCAAAACAGGGGGTCATGACCGATGCTAGGGAACAGAAATTATTTCGAATCCGGAACCCTTAGCAAGCCTTTAAAATAAAATAAAAGCATGCAAATAATAATAAAAATAAATAAAATATTTTGCAGCAGAAATTAAAATCTCATATGTAATAATAATAATCCACCAACTCATTTGATAAAACAAACTCATCTTATATATAGATGATCTTTCAATACAAAATTCTTATTTCAATTCTTTAAAATATAAATCTCATACAAATATACTACATAAATCCCACAACTTAACTACAACTAGTGCAGTGTCTAGAATACAAAATAAAATCAAGTAAACAGTTTACATAGTAAAGCCGGGGCAGAAGAAATCCGGCGTAAGGGTCTGCTACTAAGGTCTGAGGATGAAGACTCTCCTAAAAAATAATCAACGGAGGGGAGTCAGACCTCACTGAGTGAATTATTATAATATATATACATGCATAGCTAAATGACAATGCACACACTCAATAGTATATATAATAAATATATATACATGCAAATACACACAGATGCAGCAAAAATCATTTTATATAATACTGAAAATAATATCTGTTTATGAAGGATCAAATAGAACCCTAGATGATCGCAACCTCAAACAGTGTTAGATAACACTCTAGCCATACAGGCTCACTTATTCCAAATAAATTCACTTGTTCCATTTGGACAGTAGACTGGCCTCGAGACACTAAGTCAACCGAGCTCCAGCAGTCTGACTGTCAGTGTGATTAGCCCCGAGACACTTGGTCAATCGAGCTCCAACAATCACACTTTCAAATTACATCACACATCAATCCAATCAATATCCATAAATAGGTTAGTAATTTGACCTAAATTCTATCGTCGTACCGGTACGTACTCGGTCCTAGTGCTGCCCACTAGGTAGCACGTTCTATTGATATCCTTCATTTAAAATAAATCCATACATTCATGAAATAAATGATGCATGACATTAATTAAAATAATAATATAAACCATATATATACTAGAAATATACCAAAAATAAAACAAGTATATTTCGAGTATATATACGTCAAATAAATTTAATTTAATTATAAAATAAACCAGAAATAAACTATACATATACTTAAAAACATTTTAAGTATAATTCAATAATAAAACATGCATTTAATTTAAAATATACCTAAGCAATTATTAAACCATTTATGCATATTTCATAAAATTTAAACATACATTTCTAAAACATGCGTTTCTAAAACACGTATATATAAAATAACAACTCACAGTTATGTGCTCCATGAGACGGGTCCAACGGGCCTACTCCACAAGGCCTCGGACTCAGCGCAACTAAACAAACAAACGATAATACGAAATTAGAATAAATTTAACAAAATTCTTAGGGACTCGATCTAAAAATACTAGACACGGAATAGGAATAGGGATTCGACTGGATGTAACGTTTTATGAGAATTCTACCAAAAATTCGATAGAATCTCCCCTGTAAAACGGACATCTCTCTACTCATAAAGTAGAGCCGGTCCTACAAGAAAACACACTTCAAGAATATACAGCTACACAACCCCTCGGACAGACTCCCAAACTACAATTTTATCGATCGAGGTTCATAATTCACGAGATAAACACATAACACATAAAAATTCCAGAAATACCGAAAATACCCTTTAATAATCAAAATATAGAAAATTAGATATTTAAAACACTGAAAATATCTATTTTACCGATAATTACAATAAAACCCTAATTTTAATAAAATATTATTGAAAATCCATATTTCTCAATAAATTCATAAATATTAACCGAAATTCATTTTATAACTCCATATTACACAATTAGCCCTAAAACATATTAAAAATTATTAAAACTCATTTATTTAGAAAAATAATATATTATATATAATTTGAAAATAATTTTTGAAAAATAGTTTTAATTAGTTAAAAATGCTAAATAATTTTTAAAAATCATTTTTATACCTCAAATAACTATTAAAACCAATTTAACTAAATTTTCAACCAATTTAGTACCAAATTATCAAAATACCCCTACTTATATATAATTTCACATAATACACTATAATTACACAAAAATTCACTAAAAATACTATAATTACTCAAAAATTAATTTCTCAACATATGATTCAATAATATCAATAATTATACTCAATTAACCCATTAATGTTAACAAAATACTTAATTAACCTAATTTTCTAAAAATCACCTAAACTAAATAAATTCATAATAATTATACAAAAATCACAAAAATTATAAATTAAATTCTAAAATTCATTTTAACACCTATAAACACCATAAATCACAATTTTATAATTTATTTAATTAATTAATGAAAATTATAAAATATTAATAAAATAATTAAAAATTCATAAAAATCAAAATAATTCTCAAAAATTCCATAAAAATTACAGGATGTAGATTGAGCTACTAGGATCAATCTTTGCGAAGGAAGTAAGCTTGAATCATTAGAATCGAAGTTCAAAAAAATCAAGAACTCATAAAGGCCGAAAATGAAAATTAAGAACTAAGGGAAATCTAGACCAAATCACACGAAAATAAGTTTGGAAATGAACTCACCGGAGCTCAAGGAGAAGATAGAGACCGGTGGCGTTCAAGATGGTGGCCAGAATCACAGTGATCAGAGCTAGCTTAAGTTTCGGCTTCTAGGGAGGAAGCCGGCCAAAACTCATCGGAAATGAAGACTACAGGTGGTGGCGGAGGAAGCTTAAAAAGGAGGTGGACGTCTAGACGGCACACCGACGACAAGGGAGAAGCTTGACAGTGGCCGAGAATGGAGGTGGGGCGTCGGGCACGAGGGAAAAGGTCGGGTGGCAAGAAACATAAATTTAACGAACTTTTATATTTGTATATATATATATATATAACTTTAACTTTAACTTTAAATATTATAATATATTAATATTATATTCAAAAATAATTATACACCACATGTCAAAAATATCAAACCAATTTTTATATACATATACACATATATATAATAAATATTAATTTAATAAAAATGTATTATATATAATATATACTTAATTAAAATAAACCCTAATTATTAAATATGTATATATGCATGTATATGTATATATTTTAATATGATAATTAAAATCGTGCATGGACTCATGCAAATACATAAAACCGACTAACATAATTAATAATTATTTATTTAGGTTTTAATTTTCCCAAAAATAAAATTCTCAAAAAATTTTTATGTAAGAAATCTAAAATAATTAAAAATAAATTTAATAAATAACAAACTAATTAAATAATCAAATATATTTATCAAAATTATTAACACTGCATATCCCAATACAGTTTAAAATTATTTAAAATCTCGGGATACTACAACCAATATGTATCTTTCAAGTCATGATACATTTTGGTAGAACCTGGATGGATACTATAAGCAGAAAAATGTGCCTCTTCCATAATTTATTTCCTCAATCCGGCACACAAATCCTAGTACCCAAACGCAACACATGTAGTATCCCGTATTTTTAAATATTTTAATATTGTATCGGGATATGCAGTGTTAATAATTTTTGTATATATACTATGATATTTTTACGAGTTCATGTGTATTTAAAACCTATTTTAATTATTATGTATTATTTAAATTCCTTCACGTAAAATTTTCCTGGGACTTACATTTTCGGGGAAATTTTCACGTAAATATTTCATTATTAATTATTTTAAATAGATTTACGGACTTGCATGAACTCATACGTATTTTTAAATTACTAAATAAAGCCTATGTGTGTATATATTTATTTAATTAGGGTTTAATTTATTATCCTAATATTTTATTATTTATTTATTAGTTTTATTGTTATTTAATTATTTTTAATTATTATTAAATTTTAAAATATTAAATATTAAGTGTGTGGTGTATATTTAATGTGTGTAATTTAATATTATTTTATTATATAGTATAAAGTATATATATATACATATAATATGTCAAAAAACAAAACTTTTGAAAAATTACAAAATTGCCCCCGATTTCTTCCTTCTTCCCCGATTCCGTTCCCCATCGCCGTCCGGTCGTTTCCGTCCCAATTTCTTGCCATTGGTATGCCGTCCGGTGTGCCACCACCTTCCCCAGCCTTCCTTGCCGCCTGTAGCAGCCGTTTTGGGCGTCTGGAAGTGGATTTGGCCGGAGAAGCCGAATTCCTCTTCACCGTCGATCACGACGTTTTCGGCCACCATTTTTGACACCGCCGGTATTTTTATTCTCATTGAACTCCGGTGAGTGTGATTCTAGCTTTGGTTTGAGCTTAAATGGTCTTTATTTTCTTAGGTTTCGAATTTTCGATTTCGGCCATATTAGGGTTCTTGAATTTTTTGGACTTCAATTTGATTGATTCATGAAAAATTCCTTCATAAATGTTGTTTCCCTTAGCTTAATATACATGTATGAATTTTTGTAGAATTTTTGGAGATTATTTTGATTTTTGGGTATTTTTGAATATTTTAATATTATTTTCTAATTTTCGGAAATTAATTAATTAAATTATGAAATTGCGTTTTATGATAAATATTGGTGTTAAAATGAATTATATAAATTTATTTGTAATTTTTATGAATTTCTATGTATTTATTTTGAATTATTTGAGTTTATGGAATTTTTGGAAAATAGGGTTAATTGTGTTTTTAATTGAATTTAATTGGTTAATTGAGTTTAATTATTGATATTGTTGATAAATATGTTGAGAAAATTAATTTTGGATAATTATACTATTTTTGGTGAATTTTTGAATGAATTTTAGTATATTTATATATATAAGGGCATTTTGGTAATTTTGCATGAAATTGGCTAAAAATGTAATTTAATTGGTTTTAATAGTTATTTAAGGTATAAAAATGATTTCTACAAATTATTTAGTATTTTTAACTAATTAAAACTATTTTTCGTGAATTATTTTCAATTATATATATAATATACGATTTTTCTAATAAAATAAGTTTTTATTGGTTTTTAATGTGTTTAAAGGTTAATTATGTAATTTCTACGTATAAAATGAATTTCTATGTTATAAGGGTATTTTTGGTATTTCTGAAATTGTTCTGTGATTGTGGACCCCGGTCGGTAGACTGTAGTTTGGAGTCCAATCGAAGGGTTGTGAATGTAATTTTGCATTTATTTTCGAAGTGTGTTTCTTTGCAGGGTCGGCTCTACTCTTTGAGTAGAGAGATGTCCGTTTTACAGGGGAGGTTCTGCCGAATTTTTGGTAGAATTCTAGTAAAACATGATGTCCGGTCGAATCCTAATCTCGATTCTGTGTTTAATATTCTAGATCGAGTTCTAGGATTTTTTGTTAGGTTTATTCTGATGTCTGATATTTATTGTTTGTTTAGTTGTGCCGAGACCGAGGCCTAGTGGACCAGGCCCGTCGGACCCATCTCGTGGAGCGCACTAAGTGTGAGTTACTATATTATATATATATGTTTAGGGTGCATGATTTAGAAAAATATGTTTTATTTCGATTGTTTATGCATGAATAATTTAATTATTACCTAAGTTTATTTTTAGTTTATTTTGGTTTATTTTCTGTATATTTTGAATTATATGCATGCTTTATTAACCATTTATGTCTTAAAATGCTTTTAAATATACTTTTAGCTTAATTTGTAATTTAATTGGATTTATTTGACGTATATATACTCGAAATATACCTGGTTTATTTTTGATATATCTCTAGTATATATATGGTTTATATTGTTATTTTATTTAAATTCATGCATGATTGATTTGTGAATGTATGTTTTATATTTAATAATGAAGGATATCAATAGAACGTGCTACCTAGTGGGCAGCACTAGGACTGAGTACGTACCGGTACGCTTATAGCATTTAGGCTATACTACTAACCATTTGTGGATATTGATTGAATATAATTATTTGATGTGTGAGATATGGTTTGGAGGTGTGATTGCTGGAGCTCGGTTGACCAAGTGTCTCGGGGCCAATCACACTGATAGTCAGACTGCTGGAGCTCGGTTGACTTAGTGTCTCGGGGTCAGTCTACTGTCCAAATGGAATAAGTGAATATATTTGGAATAAGTGAGCTTGTATGGCTAGAGTGTTGTCTAACACTGTTTGAGGTTGCGATATTCTAGGGTTCTATGTGATCCTTCATAAACGATGATTTTCAGTAAAATAAATATTAAATGATTTTACAGCATCTGTGTATATTTGTCTGTATATATACATACTAGATATATACTATTGATTGTATGCATTGACATTTAGTATGCATGTATATATATTATAGTAATTCACTCAGTGAGGTCTGACTCCCCTCCGTTGACTAATTTTTCAGGAGATTCGTCATCTTCAGACCTCAGTAGCAGGCCTGTACGCCGAATTTCTTCTGCCCCGGCTTCTTTGTGTAAACTACTTCTCTGAGTCTTGGGTTTTATTTTATATAGACACTGCAGTAGTCATTAAATATTTAAAGAGATGTTGTATTATATTTGAACTGAATTTGTATTAAAAAGAGTTTATATATATGTAATGATGAGGATTTGATTTGAAATCCCGTGGTGGATTATTATTTTTACATTTATGATTTTATTTTCGTTGCATTAAAAGTTGTTGTTGTTATTACTATTGCATGTTTATTTTATTTTTTAGGCTTGCTACGGGTTCCGGATTCGAAAGAATTCCCGTTCCCTAGCGCCGGTCATGGCCCCTGTTTTGGGTCATGACAACACACCTTCTCTGTTAACTACAAAATCTCTTGACTGCCCTTGTTGCACTTCATATATAATCCTCTATAACTATAAGTCTCTATTTTGAGCTGCCTTAACTCGATTCAAGTCTACTAATCGTACCTTGAATTGAGCTAAAAGACACTTTTTAGTAACTTTCAACTGCAACCCTTGATTAATCAATTCATCCATCTCCTTAATAATAGGCCTCTTATCTGAGCTGATGTGGGTATGACTAACCATTGACTTCCTACTCAAGGCATCGACAACAACATTCGCCTTGACTGGATGGTATAAAATGGAACAGTCATAGTCCTTAAGGAGTTCCATCCATCTTTTTTGACTCAAGTTTAAGTCCCTTTGTTGGAAGATATACTTCAAGCTCTGGAATCGGTGTAAATCTCATAAGTAACCCTATATAAGTAATGCCTCCATATCTTCAAAGCAAACACAACAACTGCCATCTCCAGGTCATGAGTAGGATAGTTTTGCTTGTGTTTCTTCAGTTGCCTTGAAGCATAAGCAATTACTTGGTCATTTTGCATTAATACACAACTCAATCCTACTCTGGAAGCATCACAATACACCGTATACCCTTTATTTCCAGAGGGCAAAGTCAGAATTGGAGCTAATGTCAACAAATCCTTCAATAACTGGAAGTGCTCTTCACATCTATCTGTCCACACAAACTTAGCACTCTTCTGGGTCAACCTTGTCAAAGGTGCGACAATTTTGGAGAAGTCCTTCACAAATCTCCTGTAGTAGCCCTCTAGACCTAAGAAACTCCGTACTTCTCTGACTATAGTCGGCCTCGACCATTCTGTAATAGCTTCTATCTTCTTAGGGTCGACTTGTATGCCATCCTTAGAAATCACGTGGCCTAAAAATGCCACTTGACTTAACCAGAACTCGCACTTTGAAAACTTGGCATACAACATATGCTCTCTTAAAGTCTAAAGTACCCTTCTCATATACATAACATGCTCAGTGTCATGACCCAAACCCAGGGCAGGTGACCGATACTAGGGAATGGGAAAACATAAAGCTATCGAATCCCGTAGTAAGCCTTAAAAGAAAAAATACGAAATTAATTAAAAAAACTTTGAAACCTTACAATAATATTTAAATTACAATACACATTATCAAACTGATTATTCTTAATATAACTTAAACCATAATGTCATAGTGCATAAAATAAATAAACATTAGTTATACAATATTATAAGTACATGATACTCCCAAATAAAATATTTAGTTAAACAGTTTTCTCTACTGTAGTACATAAAAGTAAACACAATATAACTAATTAGACCTACACAGAATAGCCAGTGATGATGCTACACAGCGAAGAAAAGTAGGCCTAACGGAAAAGTTCCAAACTCCTGAAAAAAATAAATTGAGGAGAGTCAGACCTTACTGAATAAGTTAATAAAAAAGTTGTACGGTTTGAAAACCTTTTTGGAAAACCATTTAGATGTAGCAAAAATAATTTATAATATATATATATACATATATAGCTTTTAAAAAATTTTGGTACAACTAAACCCAATTCTAAATGGCCAATTGGGTCCACTTAGCCCAACTAGACTGTCGGTCCCCGAGAGCAGAGGCATCAACCGAGGCACCAAGCCACAATCATCCACTTAATCCAACATATGGCATTGGCGGTCCCTGAGAGCTAAGGCATCCACCGAGGCACCAATCCTAGTCCATTTTTGTCACGACCCAAAACAGGGGCCATGATCGGCGCTAGGGAACGGGAATTCTTTCGAATCCGGAACCCGTAGCAAGCCTAAAAATAAAATAAAGCATGCCATAACAATAACCATATAATATATATGCAGCGGAAAATAAAAATCATAATTTCATAATATCATCCATATCAACTGGATTAATTCAAAACTCATCTCATCACATAAATGTATAATCTTTAATACAAATCCAGTTTTAATATAATACATCTCTTTAAAATAAAGTACATGAAATCCAATACTTTAATTCACAACTACTGCAGTGTCTAGATAAAATAAATAAGACTCAAGTAGACAGTTTACATAAAGAAGCCGGGGCGGAAGAAATCCGGCGTATCGACCTGCTACTGAGGTCTGAAGAAGTTGACTCTCCTGAAAAATAGTCAACGGAGGGGAGTCAGACCTCACTGAGTGAATTACTATAATATATATACATACACACTAAGTGATAATGCATACAGTCAACAGTATATATATAATATGTATATATACAGGCAAATTCATACAGATGCAGAAAAATCATTTTTATATATTTTACTGAAAAATCCCAATTTATGAAGGATCACATACAACCCTAGAATATCGCAACCTCAGAAAATAGTGTTAAACAACACTCTAGCCACACAGGCTCACTTATTCCAAATATATCCACTTAATCCATTTAGACAGTAGACTGGCCCTGAGACACTAAGTCAACCGAGCTCCAGCAGTCTGACTGCCAGTGTGATTGGCCCCGAGACACTTGGTCAACCGAGCTCCAGCAATCACACCCAAACCACATCTCACACATATCAATAATCATAATCAAATCAATATCCACAAATAAGTTAGTATATAGCCTAAATACTATAGGCGTACCGGTACGAACTCGGTCCTAGTGCTGCCCACTAGGTAGCACGTTCTATTGATATCTTTCATCATTAAATATAAAACATTCATTCACAAAAATAAATGATGCATGAAGTTCAATAAAATACAACATAAACCATATATATATACCGAAAATATACCAAAAGTAAACCAGGTATATTTCGAGTATATATATGTCAAATAAATCTAATCAAATCATAAATTAAATTAAAATATATTTAAAAACATTTTAAATATATTTTATTAATAAAACATGTATATAATTTATTATATACCAAAAATAAACCAAAAATATACTTAAATA
Organism: Mallotus nudiflorus; assembly: GCA_947683625.1. Lineage (NCBI taxonomy): Eukaryota > Viridiplantae > Streptophyta > Magnoliopsida > Malpighiales > Euphorbiaceae > Mallotus > Mallotus nudiflorus. The sequence goes on from CANTUR010000857.1 coordinate 754,452, forward strand.
CAAATCACATTATTTATGCATTTTAATCAAAGTAAAACATATATTTCTAAATCATGCATCCTAAGCATGTATACATAGTACAGTAACTCACCTAATGCGCTCCACGAGACAGGTCCGACGGGTCTGGTCCACTAGCCCTCGGTCTCGGCGCCACTAAACAAGAAATAAATAACCGATATCAAAGTAACCCTAATAGAAATCCTAGAATTCAATCTAGAGTATTAAACACAGAATCGAAAATTAGGGTTCGACTGGATATCACGTTTTACGAGAATTCTATCAAAAATCCGGCAGAACCTCCCCTGTAAAACGGACATCTCTCTACTCAAAAGAGTAGAGCCGACCCTGCAAAGAAACACACTTCGAAATTCAAGCTCAACACAATCAAAATCCCACAGTCGGACTCCAAACTACAGTCCACCGACCGGGGTCCACAAACACAGAATGATTCCAGCTATACCGAAAATATCCTTATAGCATAGAAATACATTTCATAGGTAGAAATTACATAATTAGCCTTAAAACACTGTAAAAACCGATTAAAACTCATTTTATTAGAAAAACCGTATATTATATATATAATTGAAAATAATTCACGAAAAATAGTTTTAATTAGTTAAAAATACCAAATAATTTGTAGAAATCATTTTTATACCTTAAATAACTATTAAAACCAATTAAATTACATTTTTAGACAGTTTAGGGTAAAATTACCAAAATACCCCTATATATATAAATATACCTAAATTACTTCAAAAATTCACCAAAAATCGTACAATTATCCAAAATTAATTTTCTCAACATATTTATCAATAATATCAATATTTAAACTCAATTAACCAATTAAATTCAAAATAAAACACATTTAACCTAATTTTCTCAAAATTCCATAAACTTCAATAATTAAAAATAAATACTTAGAAATTCATAAAAATTCCAAATAAATTCCTATAATTCATTTCAACACCTAATTTAACCATAAACTCAAATTTCATAATTTAAATAATTAATTTCCGAAAATTAGAAAATAATATTAAAATATTCAAAAATACCCAAAATCCAAACAATCTCCAAAAATTCTACAAAAAATTCATACATGAAGATTAAGCTACTAGGAACAACATTTGTGAAGGAAGTTTCCATGAATCATCCAATTCGAAGCTCAAAAAAAAATGAAAACCCTAATGTGACCGAATTGAGTTTTAGCTCAAACCTCAAAATCCACTTGATTTCAGGCCAAAAGGAGCTTAGAATTGGAATCACCGGAGCTCAAGGAGTCGATGAAGACCGGCGGTGCACGAAATGGTGGCCGGAATCGTCGTCGACGGCAAAAAGCTCAACTTGCTGCCATGGCGGATTCCGGGCGTTCCAGCGGGCTTCCGGCGGCCTGGTCACGTCGGAGAGGAAGAGGAAGGAAGGGGAAGGAGGTTGGCGGCAGCTGGTGGCGGCGAGGGGCGGTCCGGCGTGCTGGAATGGGAGGCGCAGTGATGGTTGTCGATCGGGAGAGAAGAAGGAGAGGGAGGGGGCAAAATGGTAATTTGGTAATTCTTTTGATTTTTGACAAATATATACATATATATATACTTTATACTATATATTAAAATAATATTAAATTACACACATCAAATATACACCACACACATAAAAATATTAATATTTTAATAATTTATATTAAATAAAATTAATTAAATAACAATAAAACAAATAAATACCTAATAAAATATTAGGGAAATAATAAACCCTAATTAAATAAATATACACACACCGGCTTTATTTAATAATGTAAAAATATGTATGAGTTCATGCAAGTCCGTAAATACATTTAAAATAATTAATAATACATTGTTTACGTGAAAATTTCCCCGAAAATACAAGTCCCGGGAAAATTTTACGTAAAACACTAAAAATAATACACAATAATTAAAATAGGTTTAAAATACATATTAACTCGTAAAAATATCATATAAAATACAGAAATTATTAACACTGCATATCCCGGTACAGTGTGAAAATATTTTTAAAAACACGGGATATTACAATTTTTAACTTTCCACATCACTGACGGTCCCCGAGAGCATATGCTTCCACCGAGGCACCCATCCCAGTTTATAACCACAAGTCATACATATTTTGGATCCATCTCTCAATCTTCAACATGTGCACATGGTCCTAGTGAAACCCACCAAGTAGCCCGTTCTACCAAAATTTCTCAAAACTAATTTTGAAATAAATAAATGAATAAATACATTGCAATGAAAATTCTCGATAATGTAAGCAATACTAAAAATATGAGCACATGCAAAATTTAAAGAAAACACACACACAGATCAAATTCATTAACTTATAGGATGAGCGAGATGGCTGACAACCGCGCGTTTGCATCAATCCAAAAGCTCCCGCTCCTGTACTCTCTAAAAAAATAACATATTTATTTTTAAAAAAAATCATACTTATGGAATAAGAAGGGAAATTAATAAAGTTATGAGAATCTAGAATGACTTGGGAAAAACCGGATAAGACTCGAGAGATTGGAATACCTTAATTTATGTTAGAAAATTACGGAAGATGTCACATTTTACAAGAAAATCTACTAAAATTTTGACAGAGTCTCTCCTATAAAACGGACATCTCTCTACCATAAGTAAAGTCATTCCTGCATAGAAAAATGCACTTCTAGTAATCATACTCAACCATACTCGAGTCGGCTCTCTAATACTACACTTAGCCCGACCGAGTTCACAAACCAACCAAACATCACAATTTAATTCTAATCAATAAAATTCATATTTAATTACTTAAATAGTTTGATTATATAATAAAATTAGTTTAAAACCCATTTTAGTACCCAAAATAATATATAATATATTATTTGAAGACAATTTTTAAAAAATACTATTAATTAGTCAAAAATAGTAAATAATTTGTAAAAATCCTTTTAATTCTTTAAATACTATTAAAACCAACTACAATATATTATTTAGCTATAATTAGCACAAAATTACATTTTTACCCCTATAATACAAAATTATACATAATATCCTATTATTACTCAAAAATTCCATAAAAATTATATAATGCATTAAAATTATTTTTTATCAACATATATATTATTAATATTAATTAAAACACATATTTAAACCAATATTCCAACAAAAATCCAACTCTAACCTAATTATTCAATTTTGACATAAACTATAAAAATTCATAAAAATTATATAATATCCTCAAAAATTATTTTCTTTATTCTAAAATTAATATGAACCCATAAAATCACTAATTATACCAAATTTATAATTTTAATAATTAATTTATGAAAATTAATAAAATAATAATAAAATATTCAAAAATTCACAAATATCAAAATAAATTCCAAAAAATCATACAAAAATTCATAGAGGTAAATTGAGCTACTAGGAATCTCATTTGTAAAGGGAGTTTGCAAGAATCAAACTAGATCAAGCTTAAAAAAATTTTGAAACCTTAGAGCTCAAAATTAAAAATCAACCAAAACTCAACCAAACTAAGCTTGGAATGGATCTCACCGGTGCAAGAGGAGGAGAATGGCACCGAAATGGTGGTCGGATGGAGCTTGGCCAATTTTAATGGTGATTTTTGACTTCCTCCGTTTCTCTGCATTGCCGACACCAAGGAAGGGAGAGGAAAGCGGCGAACGATGGCAGGAATGTGGAGAAGGCGATGGAAGATGGAGGCGGTCCAGCAGATAGTCGAGAGGCACAGTGACAGTAGCCGGACGGGATCGCGCGATGGGAGGAGGTGAGGATGTTGCGTTTTTTTTTTTATGTATATGCATATTTATTTAACTAATAATTATATAATATATTTTACTGCAACTATACTTCATAATATTATATAATATAATATTAAATTTACACCATACATGTATATTACATATACATACATATATATATATACACACACACACACATATATACATTTATATACATACACATACTTGTACATATATAACACACACACATAAAATAATAATAAACCCTAATTTAATTATATATTACATGAATACATATAATAGCCTTGGAAATAATAATGATAAATATAGAATAAATTATACTTATGAAATAATTAAATAATATTTAATAATATAGAAAATATTAAGTAAATCAATCAAACAATATAATACTTAAAATATGTATGATATTATTAAAATAATTATTCTCAAAATAAAAATAATGGTATAAACCCTAATGTAAGTTTATTAGCTTCCAAAATACATACTTACATAAAAAATATATTTTTGTTTGCATAAATATCAATTAATAATCACAAATAATAAAACAATTTAAATGTGGTTTTTGAATTTATTAACACTGCATATTTCATTTTAAAATAAATAAATTTTTTTTTAAAAAAATAGGGTCATTACACTCAGCTTCACTTTTTGAATAAACCAAGATGCCATTAATGAAGACTATTACAAACCAGTCCAAATATGGCATGAACACCCAATTCATTAAGTGCATAAAAGCTGCTGGAGCATTAGTCAACCCAAAGGACATTACCAGGAACTCATAGTGGTCATATCTCATCCAAAATGCTGTCTTGGGCTCATCACCACTTCTGATCCTCAACTGGTGATACCCAGACCTTAAGTCTATCTTGGAGAAGCATGTAGTACCTTGAAGCTAATCGAACAAGTCATTGATCCTTGGAAGTGGATACTTATGCTTGATGGTGACCTTATTCAACTGTCTGTAATCAATACAAAGTCGAAGGCTACCATCTTTCTTCTTCACAAACAACATCGAAGCACCCCAAGGCGATGTACTGGGCCTTATAAAACCCTTATCGAGCAACTCCTGCAACTGCTCCTTCAGCTCTAGCAATTCAGCTGGTGCCATTCTGTAGGGTGATATAGAAATAAGATCTGTACCAAGTATAACATCAATATAGAACTTTATCTCCCTGTCTGGTGGTAATCCTGGTAATTCTTCAGGGAAGACATCCAAAAATTTACGCACCACTAGCACTTGTTCAATTATCCCTTTCTCTATCTTAATATCTCTTACTACTTCCAAGTAGCCTTGATAACCCCTTCTAAGCATTTTATTGGCTGTAATGGCAGAAATGAGATTGCAAGGCATGAAGCTATTTTCACCTTTAAAATAGAACTCTTTTTTATTCAGGATTCTAAACATCGCTTCTTTTTCCTGGCAATTCACAGAAGCATAATATCTCAATAACCAATCTATACCCAATATGACATCAAATTTCAACACATTAAGCAATACCAAATCCGCCAACAATTCTCTACCTTCAACTAACATTGGACAGGAAGGAAAGAAAATATCTGTCTCCAACTCATCACTAAGAGGAGTTGATACAGATAGAGGAAAGGACAACCTGGAAGGCTGCCACTCGATTCCTAAAGCAAACACAGGGGATATAAAAGAATGCGAAGCGCCGGGGTCAAACAATACTTTAGCATCATAAGAACAAACTAAGAGAATACCTATGACTACTGCATTAGAAGTCTTAGCATCCTATGGTGTTAAAGTGAAAACCCGTGCCTAGCCATGACCTACCTGCTAAGATGTTGAAGGCTGCATAAAACCACAACCACTAGGTCTACCAACTGAACCTCAGCCCTGCTGGCCCATAAACTATGACAGTCTTTACTATAGCTGTACTGGTGCTCTGTACTGTTGTGGCATCGGATAAAGAGGCTAAGCCACTGATGAAGATGAACCCTGGTGTAATATCCCGTGTTTTTAAAAATATTTTTACACTGCACCGGGATATGCAGTGTCAATAATTTTGACTGTATATACGATATTTTTATGAGTTGATATGTATTTTAAACCTATTTTAATTACTGTCTATTATTTTCAGTATTTTACGTAAAATTTTCCCGGGACTTTCATTTTCGGGGAAATTTTCACGTAAACAATTTATTATTAATTATGTTAAATGTATTTACGGGTTTGCATGAACTCATACATATTTTTAAATTATTAAATAAAGCATGTGTGTGTATATTTATTTAATTAGGGTTTATTATTACCCTAATATTTTATTATTTATTTATTATTATTTGATTATTTTATTTATTATTAAATTATTAAAATTTATTATTTTTTTTTCTTTTTTCTTTTTTTTTTCTTTTTCTTTTCCTTTTTCTTTCTTTTTCTTTTCCTTTCTCTTTCCTTTTTCTTTCTTTTTCTTTTTCTTCTTCTTCTTCTTCTTCTTCCCGTGGGTGCCCGACGCCACCATTTCTTCTCACCGTCGTTTCTCCCTCCTCCGGCCACCGTTTTCGACACCGCCGGTCTTTATCTTCTCCTTGAGCTCCGGTGAGTGTTATTCTAGCTTTGGTTTGAGCTAAAATGGTCTAGAATTGCTTAGGTTTTGAGTTGAATATTTCGGCCACTTTTGGTTTTCGATTTTTTTGAGCTTCAATTTGGATGATTCATGGAAACTTCCTTCACAAATGTTGTTCCTGGTAGTTTAATCTTCATGTATGAATTTTTGTAGAATTTTTGGAGATTGTTTGGATTTTTGGGTATTTTTGAATATTTTAATATTATTTTCGAATTTTCGGAAATTAATTATTTAAATTATGAAATTGGAGTTTATGGTTGAATTAGGTGTTGAAATGAATTATAGGAATTTATTTGGAATTTTTATGAATTTCTAAGTATTTATTTTTAATTATTGAAGTTTATGTGATTTTGTAAAATTAAGTTAATTGTGTTTTAAATTGAATTTAATTGGTTAATTGAGTTTAATTATTGATATTATTGATAAATATGTTGAGAAAATTAATTTTGGATAATTGTATGATTTTTGGTGAATTTTTGAAGTAATTTAGGTATATATATATATATAGGGGTATTTTGGTAATTTTACCCTAAATTGTCTAAAAATGTAATTTAATTGGTTTTAATATTTATTTAAGGTATAAAAATGATTTCTACAAAATATTTAGTATTTTTAACTAATTAAAACTATTTTCCGGGAATTATTTTCAATTATATATATAATATACGGTTTTTCTAATAAAATGAGTTTTAATCGATTTTTATAGTGTTTCAAGATTTATTATGTAATTTCTACGTATGAAATGTATTTTTATGATTTAAGGATATTTTTGGTATATTTGAATATATATTCTGTGTTTGTGGACCCCGGTCGACAGATTGTAGTCTGGAGTCCGACCGAGGGGTTGTGATTGATTGTGGTGTTTATTTTTGAAGTGTATTTTCTTTGCAGGGTCGGCTCTACTCTTTTGAGTAGAGAGATGTCCGTTTTACAGGGGAGGTTCTGCCGAATTTCCGGTAGAATTCTCGTAAAACGTGATATCCAGTCGAACCCTAATTTCCGATTCTGTGTTGAATACTCTAGATTTAATTCTAGGATTTCTGTTAGGGTTATTCTGATGTCGATTAATTATTTCTTGTTTAGTTGCGCCGAGACCGAGGGTTAGTGGACCAGGCCCGTCGGACCTGTCTCGTGGAGCGCATTAGGTGAGTTACTATATTATATATATATGCTTAGGATGCATGATTTAGAAATGCATGTTTTATTTTGACTAAATATGCATAAATAACATGATTTATATTCAAGTATATTTTTGGTATATTTTTGGTATATAATAAATTATATACATGTTTTATTAATAAAATATATTTAAAATGTTTTTAAATATATTTTTAGTTTAATTCATGATTTGATTGAATTTATTTGACGTATATATACTCAAAATATACCTGGTTTATGTTTGGTATATTTTCGGTATATATATGGTTTATATTGTTGATTTATTTAAATTCATGCATCATGTATTTGTGAATGAATGTTTTATTATTTATTACTGAAGGATATCAATAGAACGTGCTACCTAGTGGGCAGCACTAGGACCGAGTACGTACCGGTACGCCTATAGTATTTAGGCTTTATTACTGACTATTTGTGGATATCGATTTGATTATGATTATTGATATATGTGAGATGTGGTTTGGGTGTGATTGCTGGAGCTCGGTTGACCAAGTGTCTCGGGGCCAATCACACTGGCAGTCAGACTGCTGGAGCTCGGTTGACTTAGTGTCTCGGGGCCAGTCTACTGTCCATATGGATTAAGTGGATATATTTGGAATTAGTGAGCCTGTATGGCTAGAGTGTTGTTTAACACTATTTTTCTGAGGTTGCGATATTCTAGGGTTCTATGTGATCCTTCATAAAAGTTGATTTTCAGAAAATATATACAAAATGATTTTTCTGCATCTGTATGAAATTGCCTGTATATATACATATTACTCATATACTGTTGACTGTATGCATTATCACTTAGAGTGTATGTATATATACTATAGTAATTCACTCAGTGAGGTCTGACTCCCCTCCGTTGACTATTTTTCAGGAGAGTCAACTTCCTCAGACCTCAGTAGCAGGTCGATACGCCGGATTTCTTCCGCCCCGGCTTCTTTATGTAAATTGTCTACTTGAGTCTTATTTATTTTATCTAGACACTGCAGTAGTTGTAAATTAAAGTGTTGGATTTTATGTACTTTATTTTAAAGAGATGTATTATAGTAAAACTGGATTTGTATAAAGATTATACATTTATGAGATTATATATGTGATGTGATGAGTTTTGAATTATATCCAGTTGTTATGGATGATATTGTAATATTTATGATTTTATTTTCCGCTGCATATTATATTTTTATGGTTATTATTGCATTTTTATTTTATTTTTAGGCTTGCTACGGGTTCTGGATTCGAAAGAATTCCCGTTCCCTAGCGCCGGTCATGGCCCCTGTTTTGGGTCGTGACAAAGTTGGTATCAGAGCGAAGTTCGTTTCAGAGTGGAGTTCTGTGTCAGGGCTTAGTTATGTGAGTTGTGGCCCTAGTTTTTGAGTTGTGTTTTCTGTTGGACTACTGCAGTGTATTAGGTTCGAGTATGTCTTGATAAGTATTCCTTGCTGTAGTTTTCAGCGTTATTCCTCCGTTGTCTGTTTTGTCTGAATCTTTCCGTTTGTCTTTTCAGAATGAGGAGGCGAGCGCGTGTCGCTCCACCGGTCGTTGAGGCCGAGGATGATGAGTCTTTTCAGGATGAGGTTTTACCTCCTGAGCAGCCAGTTAGACGTAGAGGTCGTGGCAGGGGTAGACCTCGAGGAGCGGCAGGTCGCCGTAGGCAGAGAGAGTTACAGGACGAGGAGCCTGTTGAGCCTGAGTTTGATGTTCCTGTTCCTCCAGTTGTTCAGCCTGCCTATCAGCAGGGTATGTCTGACCCTGAGGCAGCTTTGTTCTATGCCAGAGTTGGCAGGATTGCGTTTGATGGTACTTCTGATCCTTTAGATTTTCTGCATGCGATTGAGACTAGGACTCGGACTGCTCATACCGAGTACCAGAGGATCATGATCGTTGAGTTGTCTGTCGAGGGACCAGCCTTGGATTGGTTTATTCAGATGATCCAGCCCTATATGATGACGATGACATGGGCTCAGTTTCGAGAGCGATTCATGAGGAGATTTTGTCCAGAGCCTCTTCGTTTGAGCTATCGTCTTCGTCTGACCAGTATTTCTCGTGGAGATCGATCTGTAGAGGAGTATACCCGAGAGTTCCTTCGTCTGGGTAGATATGCTGAGGATCTGATGCGAGATCAGTATTTCGTTGTTACTACCTATGTTACTGGTTTGGGTTCAGCTTTTGCTGGTATGCCTACAGCAGGTCTTACTCTGGAGTCTGTGATTGAGCTAGCTAAGGAGATTGAGCTGAGGTTAGTTAGGCAGGGAGCGATGCCTGATTATTACCAGTTGGGAGTTCAGTCGAGTGGATCGCAGGCTACTCCATATTCGAGTTTTCATGTTGGTTCGAGTAGTCAGCAGCGAGGTTCGACTCAGCAGAGTCAGAGACAGCAGTAGCGAGTGCATCGGAGCAGTAGACATGGTCGTGGAGGTCAGCATAGATCGTTCAGATTTGGGTCAGGTGCTTCGAGCAGCAGCAGTGATCGTAGTTCTGGATCAGCGGCCAATGTTTGTCAGACTTGTGGTAGAGTCCATCAGGGACCGTGTTATCTGACACCACTGACATGTTTCAGATGCGGGCAGACAGGACATTTTGCCAGATCGTGTCCTTATTCCGGATATCAGCAGCAGCAGATTTCGCGATTCCCACAGCAATCGATTGCTAGTGCAGCACCCGTGCCATTTCAGTTGCCACCAGCTCAGCATCAGAGTTCTACTCAGTTTGTTCCACAGCAGAGTCGTGGTAGAGGTACTAGAGGAGGTGCTAGAGGTGTTGGCCAGGCTTCTACCAGTCAGCAGGGAGGTCGAGGCCAGGCGAGAGTTTTCCATCTGACTCAGCAGGATGCTCAGGCATCTAATGCAGTCGTGGCAGGTATTCTTTCTGTTTGTTACCTGGATGCTTTGGTTTTGTTTGATCCGGGTGCCACGCATTCATTTGTTTCTCCTATTTTTGCTTCTAAATCTTGTTGGCAAGCTTCGAGGATGGCTTTTCCTTTGTCTGTTGCCACTCCTCTGAGTGATTCTTTGGACGCCGATATTGTTCTTTCTAGTTGTCCAGTTCTCGTGGGAGATAGAGAATTATCCGCCGATTTGATTTTGTTGGATGTGATGGAGTTTGATGTTATTTTGGGAATGGATTGGTTGTCTCAGCACTTTGCCGTGGTTGATTGCAGGAATAAGGAGGTGATTTTCAGAATTCCTGGTGAAGAAGATTTTAAGTTTGTTGGTGATAGGAGTTCAGCACCTCAGAATCTTATTTCTGTTATTTCAGCTAGGAAGTTGTTGAGGAAAGGTTGTCAGGGGTTTTTGGCATTGGTTAGGGATACGTCAGTGGAGAAGTTGTCACTCACAGATGTTCCTGTTGCTTGTGAGTTTCCTGATGTTTTTCCCGAGGAGTTGCCAGGTTTACCACCTCATAGAGAGATTGAGTTCTGTATAGATGTGGTTCCAGGTATTACTCCTATATCTATGCCACCCTATCGTATGGCTCCTGCAGAGTTGAGAGAGTTGAAGGAGCAATTGCAAGAGTTATTGGATAAGGGTTTTATCAGACCTAGTGTTTCTCCTTGGGGTGCACCAGTCTTGTTTGTGAAGAAGAAGGATGGTACCCTGAGACTGTGCATTGACTATAGAGAGCTGAATAAGGTGACAGTGAAGAACAAGTATCCTCTCCCAAGGATAGATGATTTGTTTGATCAGTTACAAGGTGCACAGTTCTTTTCTAAGGTCGACTTGAGGTCGGGTTATCATCAGCTGCGGATCAGTGAAGCTGATATTCCTAAGACAGCTTTCCGCACTCGTTATGGTCATTATGAGTTTCTGGTGATGTCTTTTGGTTTGACTAATGCACCAGCAGCTTTTATGGACCTGATGAACAGAGTATTCCGACCGTATGTGGATCAGTTTGTGGTAGTCTTCATTGATGATATACTGGTATATTCGAGGAGTATGGAAGAGCATGTATATCACTTGAGGATTGTACTACAGACACTGAGAGATCATCAGCTTTATGCTAAATTCTCGAAGTGTGATTTCTGGATGGAGAGTGTTTCTTTTCTTGGACACGTAGTGTCTAAAGAAGGTATTCAGGTTGATCCACAGAAGGTTGAAGCAGTATCTGAGTGGCCTAGACCTACTTCAGTTACTGAGATTCGGAGTTTTCTGGGTTTAGCCGGGTATTATAGGCGGTTTGTGCAGGATTTTTCCAGGATAGCAGCCCCTATGACTCGCTTGACTCAGAAGAATGTTAGATTCGAGTGGTCAGAAGCTTGTGAGAATAGTTTTCAGTTGTTGAAGGAGAAGTTGACCACAGCGCCAGTATTAGCTTTGCCTAATAGTGTGGATAAGTTCACAGTTTACTGTGATGCCTCTAGAATTGGTCTTGGTTGTGTGTTGATGCAGAATGGAAGGGTGATAGCCTATGCTTCGAGGCAGTTGAAGAAGCATGAGCAGAACTATCCTACACATGATCTAGAGATGGCTGCAGTGATCTTTGCTTTGAAGATTTGGAGACATTATTTGTACGGGGTGACTTGTGAGATATTTACTGATCACAAGAGCCTTAAGTACATTTTCCAGCAGCGAGATCTGAATTTGAGGCAAAGACGATGGTTGGAATTGTTGAAGGATTATGATTGCGAGATTCTTTACCATCCGGGTAAAGCTAATGTGGTAGCAGATGCCTTGAGTAGGAAGTCCTCAGGTAGTCTTGCTCACATCGGTGTTGAGAGGAGACCATTGATCCAGGAGTTGCATTTGATGGTGGATCAAGGTCTAATGATGAAGATTAGTAGATCAGGTGGACTGTTAGCTCAGTTTAAAGTACGATCTGTACTGAGGGATAGGATTAAAGCAGCTCAGAGCCGAGATCCTATTCTGGAAGAGCTTGCAGAGAATGTCAGAGCAGGGAAGTTCACTGATTTCACACTCGATGACGATGGTGTGTTGTGGATCAGTGGTAGATTGTGTGTTCCTGATGTGGATGATTTGAGAGAAGAGATTTTAGAGGAAGCACATTCTACAGCTTACAGCGTTCATCCAGGTGTTACTAAGATGTACCACAGTATCAGAGATCTATACTGGTGGGATGGATTGAAGAAGGATGTTGCTGATTATGTTGCTAAGTGCTTGACATGTCAGCAAGTGAAAGCCGAACATCAGAAGCCTTCTGGGAAGCTTCAGCCTCTTCCTATTCCCGAGTGGAAGTGGGAAAGGATAGCTATGGATTTTGTAGTTGGTTTACCTCGTTCGAAGGATGGATACGATTCCATCTGGGTGATTGTAGACAGATTGACAAAGTCTGCACATTTCTTGCCTGTGAAAGCCACATATTCAGTTGCTAGATTGGCGAAGTTCTACGTGAAGCATATTGTGTGCCTTCATGGGATACCTGTGTCCATTGTGTCAGATAGAGGTTCGGTGTTTACTTCTCGTTTTTGGCAGAAGTTGCAGGAAGCGATGGGCACTAGGTTGGATTTCAGTACTGCTTTTCATCCTCAGACAGATGGTCAGTCTGAGAGGACGATCCAGACACTGGAAGATATGTTGAGGATGTGTGTCTTGGATTTGGGAGGTAGCTGGGATGATCATTTGTCGCTTGTTGAGTTTGCATATAATAACAGCTACCATAGCAGTATTGGCATGGCACCATATGAGGCGTTGTATGGAAGGAAGTGTAGATCCCCGTTGAGTTGGGATGAGATTGGTGAGAGAGCTTTGACTGGACCAGAGATGGTTCAGGATGCTGCAGAGAAAGTCGCCATGATCAAGCGCAGATTAGAGACCGCAGTTAGTAGACAGAAGAGTTATGCGGATCCTAGGCGCAGAGATGTGGAGTTTCAGGTTGGAGATTTCGTTTTTCTGAAAGTATCTCCGATGAAGGGTGTGATGAGATTTGGCAGGAAGGGTAAGTTAGCACCGAGATACATTGGACCGTTTGAGATTCTGGAGAGAGTTGGCACTGTTGCATATCGGTTGGATTTGCCTCCGAGTATGTCACAGGTGCATCCAGTATTTCATATCTCGATGTTGAGGAAGTATATCTCGGATCCTTCACACGTGTTGCAACCCGACAGTGTGGAAGTGAATGAAGATTTGACGTTTGTGGAAGAACCTGTGGCGATCGTTGATTTTCAAGTTCGACAGTTGCGATCGAAGCAGATTCCGATGGTCAAGGTTTTGTGGCGTAGCGACAGAGTTGAAGAGCATACGTGGGAGACTGAAGCTGAGATGCGAGCTTCTTACCCGTATCTCTTTCCTTCCTGATTCTGTAATCTTGTTTTTAGAATTCGGGGACGAATTCTTGTAAGGGGGGAAGACTGTAATATCCCGTGTTTTTAAAAATATTTTTACACTGTACCGGGATATGCAGTGTCAATAATTTTGACTGTATATACGATATTTTTATGAGTTGATATGTATTTTAAACCTATTTTAATTACTGTCTATTATTTTCAGTATTTTACGTAAAATTTTCCCGGGACTTTCATTTTCGGAGAAATTTTCACGTAAACAATTTATTATTAATTATGTTAAATGTATTTACGGGTTTGCATGAACTCATACATATTTTTAAATTATTAAATAAAGCATGTGTGTGTATATTTATTTAATTAGGGTTTATTATTACCCTAATATTTTATTATTTATTTATTATTATTTGATTATTTTATTTATTATTAAATTATTAAAATTTATTATTTTTTTTTCTTTTTTCTTTTTTTTTTTCTTTTTCTTTTCCTTTTTCTTTCTTTTTCTTTTCCTTTCTCTTTCCTTTTTCTTTCTTTTTCTTTTTCTTCTTCTTCTTCTTCTTCTTCCCGTGGGTGCCCGACGCCACCATTTCTTCTCACCGTCGTTTCTCCCTCCTCCGGCCACCGTTTTCGACACCGCCGGTCTCTATCTTCTCCTTGAGCTCCGGTGAGTGTTATTCTAGCTTTGTTTTGAGCTAAAATGGTCTAGAATTGCTTAGGTTTTGAGTTGAATATTTCGGCCACTTTTGGTTTTCGATTTTTTTGAGCTTCAATTTGGATGATTCATGGAAACTTCCTTCACAAATGTTGTTCCTGGTAGTTTAATCTTCATGTATGAATTTTTGTAGAATTTTTGGAGATTGTTTGGATTTTTGGGTATTTTTGAATATTTTAATATTATTTTCGAATTTTCGGAAATTAATTATTTAAATTATGAAATTGGAGTTTATGGTTGAATTAGGTGTTGAAATGAATTATAGGAATTTATTTGGAATTTTTATGAATTTCTAAGTATTTATTTTTAATTATTGAAGTTTATGTGATTTTGTAAAATTAAGTTAATTGTGTTTTAAATTGAATTTAATTGGTTAATTGAGTTTAATTATTGATATTATTGATAAATATGTTGAGAAAATTAATTTTGGATAATTGTATGATTTTTGGTGAATTTTTGAAGTAATTTAGGTATATATATATATATAGGGGTATTTTGGTAATTTTACCCTAAATTGTCTAAAAATGTAATTTAATTGGTTTTAATATTTATTTAAGGTATAAAAATGATTTCTACAAAATATTTAGTATTTTTAACTAATTAAAACTATTTTCCGGGAATTATTTTCAATTATATATATAATATACGGTTTTTCTAATAAAATGAGTTTTAATCGATTTTTATAGTGTTTCAAGATTTATTATGTAATTTCTACGTATGAAATGTATTTTTATGATTTAAGGATATTTTTGGTATATTTGAATATATATTCTGTGTTTGTGGACCCCGGTCGACAGATTGTAGTCTGGAGTCCGACCGAGGGGTTGTGATTGATTGTGGTGTTTATTTTTGAAGTGTATTTTCTTTGCAGGGTCGGCTCTACTCTTTTGAGTAGAGAGATGTCCGTTTTACAGGGGAGGTTCTGCCGAATTTCCGGTAGAATTCTCGTAAAACGTGATATCCAGTCGAACCCTAATTTCCGATTCTGTGTTGAATACTCTAGATTTAATTCTAGGATTTCTGTTAGGGTTATTCTGATGTCGATTAATTATTTCTTGTTTAGTTGCGCCGAGACCGAGGGTTAGTGGACCAGGCCCGTCGGACCTGTCTCGTGGAGCGCATTAGGTGAGTTACTATATTATATATATATGCTTAGGATGCATGATTTAGAAATGCATGTTTTATTTTGACTAAATATGCATAAATAACATGATTTATATTCAAGTATATTTTTGGTATATTTTTGGTATATAATAAATTATATACATGTTTTATTAATAAAATATATTTAAAATGTTTTTAAATATATTTTTAGTTTAATTCATGATTTGATTGAATTTATTTGACGTATATATACTCAAAATATACCTGGTTTATGTTTGGTATATTTTCGGTATATATATGGTTTATATTGTTGATTTATTTAAATTCATGCATCATGTATTTGTGAATGAATGTTTTATTATTTATTACTGAAGGATATCAATAGAACGTGCTACCTAGTGGGCAGCACTAGGACCGAGTACGTACCGGTACGCCTATAGTATTTAGGCTTTATTACTGACTATTTGTGGATATCGATTTGATTATGATTATTGATATATGTGAGATGTGGTTTGGGTGTGATTGCTGGAGCTCGGTTGACCAAGTGTCTCGGGGCCAATCACACTGGCAGTCAGACTGCTGGAGCTCGGTTGACTTAGTGTCTCGGGGCCAGTCTACTGTCCATATGGATTAAGTGGATATATTTGGAATTAGTGAGCCTGTATGGCTAGAGTGTTGTTTAACACTATTTTTCTGAGGTTGCGATATTCTAGGGTTCTATGTGATCCTTCATAAAAGTTGATTTTCAGAAAATATATACAAAATGATTTTTCTGCATCTGTATGAAATTGCCTGTATATATACATATTACTCATATACTGTTGACTGTATGCATTATCACTTAGAGTGTATGTATATATACTATAGTAATTCACTCAGTGAGGTCTGACTCCCCTCCGTTGACTATTTTTCAGGAGAGTCAACTTCCTCAGACCTCAGTAGCAGGTCGATACGCCGGATTTCTTCCGCCCCGGCTTCTTTATGTAAATTGTCTACTTGAGTCTTATTTATTTTATCTAGACACTGCAGTAGTTGTAAATTAAAGTGTTGGATTTTATGTACTTTATTTTAAAGAGATGTATTATAGTAAAACTGGATTTGTATAAAGATTATACATTTATGAGATTATATATGTGATGTGATGAGTTTTGAATTATATCCAGTTGTTATGGATGATATTGTAATATTTATGATTTTATTTTCCGCTGCATATTATATTTTTATGGTTATTATTGCATTTTTATTTTATTTTTAGGCTTGCTACGGGTTCTGGATTCGAAAGAATTCCCGTTCCCTAGCGCCGGTCATGGCCCCTGTTTTGGGTCGTGACACCTGGGTATACTATAGTTGACATCCCGAGTAAGGACAAGCTCTAGCAAGATGACCAACCTGCCCACATCTAAAGCAAGCACCTGATAACATATGATATGGCCCTTGATGAAATCGATCACAACTAGCACATGTACTGGCTCCAGACCCAGAACTATTCTATTCGGAGCTCTGTCGACTAGTACTGCTGCTAACTCTAGTACCGAATCTGTGACCTCTGCCACTTCTTCTGTTCGTGGCATAACCATGTCGACCCACTCTGTGTGTTCTAAACTTTCTACCACTATGCTGTGAACTACCCTCAGCCTGCTAACTCATGCTACCAACCTAAAATACTAGCTATTGGTACCCAGGAGCTACACCATATCCACTACTACTAACCATGTAAGGATCTAT
The DNA here is from genome assembly GCA_947683625.1 of Mallotus nudiflorus. Taxonomy (NCBI): domain Eukaryota; kingdom Viridiplantae; phylum Streptophyta; class Magnoliopsida; order Malpighiales; family Euphorbiaceae; genus Mallotus; species Mallotus nudiflorus. The sequence continues at coordinate 771,746 of CANTUR010000857.1, forward strand.
CATGGTACCCTTACGGATATATCGCCTCTCAATCAGACGAGTCTCTTCTGTTACACTCTCCATGGTGCAGTCCTCAGTATGCATACCAATAAAAGTTGGCCCTAAACCAATAACATATAACTCAATTGCTCTATAGGGATCTCCCCTGATATCCTTTATGTGTCGGGACAATCTGTTAAACTCCCTGGTGTAGTCCTCAATAGACCTATCCCCTATGGTAATATAAAGCAACTACCACCTTTAGGCATCCTTAGCAGCTAGAGGATAGAAAAATCTCAAAAAGCGGTCCTTAAAATCTAGCTAAGTCAACTCATGCATGAACGACTGAATCGACTGTATAAACTAGTCTTGGGCTGTCGCTTGGACTGACAACTCAACAATCATGATCCACTAGTAGTCTGTATGTCCTGTCCTAATACGTGCCTCAATAGCATTAATGAAGTCTAAGGCATCACTAGTACCATCAAAAGAAATTCTACCAATCCAGGAGTAGAGAAGTGTTGCATCATCATTTGACATCTCCTGATTTCTCTGCTGTAATATCTGCTGCACTAAGGGCATTGCCTAATTCAAAGCTGTAAGACCCTGATTAATTCCTACTAGATTAGTTACAAAAGTTATGGGGTCTACGGTTGGAGCTTCAGGCTTTACTGGCAGCTAATCATGAACCTCAGCTGCAACTACCCTAACTCTACCTCTACCTCTACCTCTGCCCCTATGACATGGAATAGGAAGAAGAGCCTCATCATGTACAGACTGCTCATCAAGTCTAAATGTCATATCGGTAGTGGGATCTGTTCACATATGTCTCATTCTAAAAAAAGACAGAGAAAATCAAATTCAAAACAAGACAAGAGTATTTAACACATACGTGAAATTTAGAAAAAAGGATATCACAAAGACAATGTTGACCATTTGCATGATCAAACTCCAAATTTTGGACTTTGACAAAAAAAATTTATACTAATAATTTTAATTAAGTATGTAGGGAATTATATACCATACATATACCAATCATATACACTTTTGGATAAATAGTGAATTTTCGGGCAAATTGAACCTCTAAGATTCAAGAAGGCTTTTGATATCTTTAGAGCTCTTAAATGAGAAAATGAGATTCTTAACATTTAAAGTTGAAATCTTGAGCTTTCTGAATTGGGCTTATTTGTCAAAATCCAAGTTCATTTGATTAGGAAAATTTTGAGTTGAAATCCACATATACGTTTGTCATCTCAGGCTGCACATCTCTTAGTATTTTAGACATATCTTGAGTTACAGAAGTCCAATTAAAGTGATTAAAAATACTATGAAAATATAAGTCAAATATATAAAACTTTCATGAAGAAAATATATGCAAATTCAAATTTATTCAAGAGTAAATCATGGCTTCAACTTGTGTATAGTTGTCTGACAGTATTCTACATTTTGGATTGCACAACCCTTAGTAATTTGGACATATCCTGAGCTAAAAAATTCAAATTTAGGTGATTAAAAATGATATGAAAGTATAATTCAAATATCTACAGTTTTCATGAAGAAAGTATAGGCAAATTCAAACTTCTTCAGGAGAAAATCATGGCTTTAATTTGGATATAGCTATCTGACCATAGTCTACATTACAGATTGCACATCTCTTAGTATTTTGGAAATATCTTGAGATAAAGAAGTCCAATTTAGGTCATTCAAATTAATATGGAAATATAATTCAAATATCTACATCTTTTGTGAAGAAAGTATAGGTAAATTCAAACTTCTGGAGAAGCTAATAATGGTTTCAATCTATTAATAGTTGTCTGACAACATCATTCTCAATAATTCAAAATATAAACGTTGGACACAACATTTGCACCTCCAACAGCCATATTTTTTAGTATAAATACCTATAGAGCTGAATGGAAGTTAAACAATTTGTTTATCATTCATTACTTTTTAAGTATTCATTAAACTCTCAAATTCTCTAAATAATTCTTTGTTTGTATAACTCTTGAGAGAGTTGGGTGTGTGTTAGAAATAGAATTTCTCTTCATATTAAATCTTAGGTTAGATTATAAGGGAAGTGAGATTTATTTCTAAAGGAATTGGTTTAAGTGTTGTCCATTGAAACACTTGGGTTTTGGTTTTTTGAGTGAGCCTTGAAAACTCATGATGTAAGGTTATAAAAGTGAGCAATAAAACTCTTGCATAATCTCAATCCTGTGAATAAGATTATGGGTGATTAAAAATCCTAACTTGGGGATAAGTTAGGTGGAGACGTAGGATTATTGTTGAATCTAAACTCCTTAAATCTTTGTGTTCTTCATTCTTCCTTCTCAATTTCTATTTAATTCTTGCAAAGAATTCTTTTAATTTCTCATTTTTATTTGATAATCCTATTCACCCCCCCTCTAGGACTTTTTTCAGACAATTATCAACCTAATGTACTGCAATAGTCACATAAAAAGACAGATATAGACAATTAATCGAACCACGCTTTAATACCAACTTTGTCACGACCTGAACCCAAGGCACGTGACTGGCACAAGAGAATGAGAAAGTATAAAGCTACCGAATCCCGTAGTAAGATTTAAAAGAAAAAAAATGCAGAATATATAAAATTTAAAACCTTACAATAAATAATTAAATCTCAATGCACATTATCAAAATAATTTTTCTCCATATAATTTAAACAATAATATCATAGTGCATAAAATAAATAAAATTCAGTTATACAAATAATGTCTCAGTACATAATATTATAAATATATGATATTCCCAAATAAAATATGCAGTTAAATAGTTTTCTCTACTACAGTACATGAAAATAAATACAACACAACTAAGTAGACCTACGTAGAATAACCGATGAAGAAACTATATGGCGAAGAGAAATAGGCCTAACAGAAAAGTTTCAAACTCTTAAAAAAAATAAAATCAGGGAAGTAAAATCTCACTGAGTAAGTTAATAAAAGAGTTGTACGGTTTAAAAACCTTTTTGAAAATCATATAGATGTAGCAAAAATAATTTATAATATATATACATATATAGCTTTTGAAAAATCTCGGTAGAACCCTAAACCCAATTCTAAATGGCCAACTGGGCCCGCTTAATCCAAATGGATTGTCGGTTTTCGAGAGCAGAGGCATCAACCGAGGCATCAAGCCGTAGTCATCCACTTAATCCAGCACATAGCACTGGCAGTCCCCGAGAGCTAAGGCATCCACCAAGGCACCTATCTCAGTCCATTCTTAACTTTCCACATCACTGGTGGTCCCCGAGAGCAGAGGCTTCCACTGAGGCACCAATCCCAGTTTATAACCACAAATCATACATATTTTGGATCCTTCTCTCAATCTCTACCATATGCACACAGTCCTGGTAAAACCCACCATGTAGCCCGTTCTACCAAAATTTCTCAAAACTTTTTTTAAAATAAATAAATAAATTGCAATAAAATTCTCGATAACAGCACTTATTTCAAATCGATAATGCAAATAATACTAAAATATGAGCGCACACAATTTTTTAAAGAAAACGCATGCACAAATCAGTTTATTAACTTACAGGATGAGCGAGATGGCTGACGATCGTGCGTCTGCCTCAATCCAAAAGCTCCCGCTTCGGTACTCTTTAAAAATAACATAGTCACTTTTAAAATCATACTTATGGAATAAGAAGGGAAATTATTGTGAGACTTTAGAATGACTCGGGAGAAATCAGATAAGACTCAATAGATTGGAATATCCCAATTTATGCTAAAAAATTATGGAAGATGTTACGTTTTACGAGAAAATCTACCAAAATTTCAACAGAGTTTCCCCTATAATATAGACATCTCTCTACCATAGGTAGAGTCATTTCTACATAGAAAAACGCACTTCTAGCATTTACAATCAACCATACTCGGGTCGACTCTCCAATACTGCATTTAGCCCAACCGAGTTCACAACCCAACCAAACAACACAACTTACTTCTAATTAATAAAATTCACATTTAATTACTTAAATATTTTAATTATATAATAAAATTAATTTAAAACCCATTTTATTACCAAAATAATATATAATATATTATTTGAAAACAAATTTCAAAAACTACTATTAATTGGTTAAAAATAGTCAATAATTTGTAAAAAATCATTTTAATTCCTTAAATATTATTAGAACCAACTAAAAAATATTATTTACCTATAATTAACACAAAATTACGTATTTACCCCTATAATACAAAAATATACATAATATCCTATTATTACTCAAAAATTCTATAAAAATTATATAAATGCATAAAAATCATTTTTCTCACTTATATATTATCAATATTAACTAAAACATAGATTTAAACCATTATTCCAACAAAAATCCAACTCTAACCTAATTATTCAATTTTGACATAAACTACAAAAATTCATAAAAATTATATAATATTCTCAAAAATTAATTTTTCAACACTAAAATTAATAACAATATATAATATCACTAAATCAACCAATTTTATAATTTAATAAATTAATTTATGAAAATTAATAAAATATTCAAAAATTCACCAAAATCAAAATAAATTCCCAAAATCATACAAAAACTCATAGAGGTAAATTGAGCTACTAGGAATCACATTTGTAAATGTAGTTTGCAAGATTCAAGCTAGATCAAGCTAAAAAAATTTGAAACCCTAGAACTCAAAAACTAAAAATCAACAAAAACTTAATCAAATAAAGATTAAAGCTTAAACTAAGCTTGAAATGACTCTCACTGATGCAAAAGGAAAAGAATGACACCAGATTTGCGTGAAATGGTGGCCGGATGAAGCTTGGCCAAATTTAATGGAGGTTCTTGGCTTCTTTCGTTTCTCTACGTTGCTAGCGCTAGGGAAGGGAAAGGAAGAGCGGTGGACGACGACTGGAAGGTAGAGCAGGCGATGGAGGATGGTGGCGGTCCAACAGATGACTAAGAGGCACAATGAACGAAGGAGTACAGCTTGCGCAATAGGGAAGAAGGAAATGTTGCGTTTTTTGGTTTATGTATATGTATATTTAAATAATAACTATATAATATAATTTTACTACAACTTTACTTTATAATATTATATAATATAATATTAACTTTACATCGCACATGCATACTACATACATATATATATATATATACTCACACATATATATATATATATATATATATATATATATATATATATATATATATATATATACATGCACATACTTGTACATGTATAACACACACATAAAATAATAATAAACCTTAATTTAAGTTTATTAACTTCTAAAATACATATTTACATAGAATATATAATTTAGCATAAAATGGCAATTAATAATTACAAATAATAAAATAATTTAAATATAATTTGAATTTATAAACACTGTATATCTCATTTTAAAAATAAATTAATTTAAAAATAGGATTATTACATATATATGTTTAGTTAAGATTAAAATTAAACTATGTTCCATTTCCTCTCATGGAATTATGACCTATTGAACTAGAAAACATATCCTAATTTCTTTCCTTGGTCCAATATCTTGCTTTCTTGAAACTACTGTACATGAACCTATATTTGGCCATTGAGTATAACTTCTTTTCTGCTTTAAAAAAAATGCCAAATACTTTTTTTTACCCCTGAACTTTATCCATTTTATCTATTGCATCTCTTAATTTTTAAATTTATTTATTACATTTCTTATATTCTATTTTATGTTTATATCACTCATGATTTAAAAAATTAGAATACGAATGCAGAACATGTGATGTCATGTTAAATATCATGCTAATATGGTGCTCCTTTTCTCTCCCTGAATTTTACCATTTTGATCTATTGTATTCATTAACTTTAAAAAATTTACCTATTACACATCTCAACTTTTATTTTATACTTATATCACCCATGACGTTATAGTGACAAACAATATGAATTTGTTTGACTTCAATTGCTTATCCATGCTGATAATGTATGTATTTAATAAAAAAAATAAAATATTAAATTATAAATGATATAGATACAAAATAAAAATTGAAATATGTAATAAATAAATTTAAAAAATTAAGAGGTGAAGTATATAAAAAAAATAAAATATAAGAGTAAAGTAGAGCTTCCGCCAATAATTCCTTTCATGGAATTATGACCTATTGAACTAGAAAACATATCCTAATTTCTTTCCTTGGTCCAATATCTGGCTTTCTTCAAACTACTATACATGAACCTATATTTGGCCATTGAGTATAACTTCTTTTCTGCTTTAAAAAAAATGGTATAAATTCTTCTTTTTCATTTCACGTAAAATATATATATATATATTTCAGAGCCAACACAAGGCATAAATAGCTAGAACATAGCATTAATTAATACCCTTTTTTCTTTTCTTTTATTTAAATGAAATCTTGGATTATATTTTTTAACTATATATATATATATGATACCTTGGTGGGTGGGAAATATAATGGGAGTGAAGGAAAAAATAAAGAGTGACAGGCTGTGGGTAGAGAATAGAATGAAAGTTCCTTATCAATAGCAACTGTACCCTTCTTTTCTTTTATTTTCTTTTCTGAAATTCACATGTGCTATTCACGTCTTTTCTCGGTAGTGAGATTTAAGAAAGGAAAGCTGTACTACTTCACATTTCATCTTTACAATTTTTTTTTTAAAAAAAAAAACTTAAAATGAGAGTTTCATTATCCTACGGCTATCAAATATTAAATTCCTAATTTTAAAAGTATAAAATAAAATTTCACAGAATATTAATTATAAATGTCGATATTGTTAATCTGATAATTAAAGTGTCATTACTTGATTCCACCCGAGATCAATTTTTCTTCTATAATAGTAGTCAAAAAAATTTACCTAAATTTTTATTATTTTTATAAATTTTTTCATTTTTTAATTAACAACATATTCATTCTCATTTCTCTTGTAAATGTATTATTTCAGAAGGAAAAAAAAAAAAAAAGGGAATGGATTGGGATGGCAAAATTTACTACTGAAAACTTCCTTGTAGACAAAGGTTACTTGTTGTGCTTCCATGCCATCATTGGATTCAGATGCTGATGAGTACCCACTTATGATCAGCCAACAAACCTTACTGCAATTTCTACTAATTATTCCTTTCTTTATTTTCTTTCTTTTCCACTTCTTCTTGTGTATGAATTTGTATCCTAAATAATAGGCATTGATGCTGTATTTTTTTTTTTTTTTTATGTCTAAAGCTATAATTTAATTCCTAATCAATATCAAGAATAATATTTTACTAATTATTAATTTTTCTTTAAATACTGATGAATTATATGGTATAAATAATTTTTTTTCTTTTGAATTAGATAAAACTTAATTTTAAATCAACAATAGTATAATATGAATATTGTATTTTATTACCGTATCTGGAAAGAAGTGATTACTAAACTAATTTTTCACTGATAATTATTAATTTTTTTTTAATTATTAATGTTTCAATAAACAACTATGTTGTTCAATTTTAATTTCAGCCAAACATTTTAATTTTATCAATTGTGTATGTATAATAGAATGTCAAGAACCATGGTAACATCTATATCAAACTTAGCTGTATATATGTATTAACGAATATGTTTTATTTTTTATAAAAAAAGATATATATTCATATGGTTAGTCTTTATATAGATATGTACACTTTTTTTTCTTTTTTTTTTTTTTTTTAATTTGCTCTATTTTATAACTGGTGGTTGCATCATTTGTTTTTGCTTGCTTGATGACAAAAATTAATCACGGACTTTTTGTCAAAATTGTAAGCTCCAAAACAATGTCATTTATATATGTATTTATAGTCAATAGTCACAGTTTTCAGCTGTAAATTAACACATAGATTAAAAAATAATTACTATTATTATAACATTTATATGTTTTACTCAAGTTATGTTACAGAAGCAATTTGTCATATTTAAACATTTTCTTCCATCTTAAACACTCATCTTCCATAGCTAAATTCAATTTTTACATCTTCATGTTCACTTGGATAATGTCCATAATTGTTTATGTACTACTTGTATATTTATTTTTATTTTTAAGAAATATAGAGTCAGTTTTCATCTACCAAGATCAAGTACTTTTCTTTTACATATATATACATATATAAAGAATAAGTTCAGCAAAGAAAATTAAGTTTTATAATTTTGATTGTGATTAGAAAATAGAGTAATCTTAAAATTTGTTATAATTTATTAGTTCATCTTGTATTTTAAAAGTTAATTAAATACCTTATCATATTTGATTTTATTAACTATTTTCTCATTCCGCTAACTTAATATTCCTTAAATTTACAATAAAAATATTAAATTTGAGAGAGTTTTTAGTTAATGTAATGGTTAAATAATTAATAAAATCAAATCTGAGGGGTTACTAGTTGACTTTTGAAAATATAAGAATGAATCAGCGGATTTAAATAAATTTTAGGAAGGTAACCCTAATTTACCTTAAAAAAAATATTATTAACATTAAGATCAAATAACAATTTAAGTTACTATACAGAACATGGGTTAATCAGATCATGTGAAGACAAGATTTTGTCAGATTTGATAAGCAAATTAATAAATAGATATAAAGATTTGGTGAAAATCCTCCTTTGCATTAGACTTGAAACAGAAGAAAAATGTGTTGAGAGTTAGGCAAATGAGCAAAACAAGGTTCAGAGTCAATACTAGAAAATCTACATTTAGATGTAATGAAGGACTTAATTAAAAAAAAAAAACTAATAATATCCTTTTTGAACCAATTAGTGCATCTTCTCATAGAATCAAAGCATTTCCCAAATCTTTCTCATTGAAAAAAGAGGACAAAGACACCCCCACATGACAGCCTTGGCTAATCTTCCAAGAATGAGCTTCGTAGATTTTGAACCTCTTTCATGTTTATGATTGTTTTTTTTTTGGGTATTTTAGGTGAAATTTCATTTTGGCAGGGAGAATGAACATTATTTTTTTACTTCTCCAAAATGAACATTATTATTTTTTTTTTACTTTTCTAACACTTATTTTACTAAATATATAAGATTCAAACTCGATATTTTATTAAAATAAATTAAAACATCATGCCACTTAAAACCGATTATATTATTTTTATTTTAATGGTGTTATAAGCACTAATATTACTCCTTTTCTTATCTAATTTTTATTAACATTTTAATAATTTATTGATAAAGCTAGAAATTTTGTAAATAAAAAGAAATTTACAAAGATATTGATGAGACAATAAAGAAAAGACAAATGTGTTTGTATGATGTATGTTTGAAAATAAGTTAGACGAATTTTGTAGGGCAGGAATTTTGTACCTCTTCAATGGCTAAAATTTCTTGTATTATAGTTGAAATTTCATTTTGGTGGGAGGATAATCAATATCTTCTTTATTATTAGATTACACCACTTTTAATGGAGAAGATGAAGTTTTTTTCAAGAACATGAAAAAATTGAAGGTCTAATTGTATATTGATTATGTTATAATTTCTTAATTCTTTATGATCATTAAATGTTTGAAATAACTTTCATTAATTTTATCTATTAGTTAAAGAAATGCATTAGTTCTATATAATAACATTATAACAATTCAAAACTTTAAAAGATTAATATGTAGAATTTTTTTTTTTTCAATCTTATGACCTAAGGTTGAGTAAATCAATAGTATAACTTCTTTTAAAAATCGAAAATTTGATCTTTATATTTCTCTTCCTTGCTGCAAGAATATCTTAGAAAGCAAAGAAAAAAAAAAGTAAATATTATAAGAACTAAAAGATGTTGACTACAAGGTAAAATTACAGCTTTTTTTTTTTTTTTTCACATGTCAATCATAATCAAAATTGATGATACAATTTAAATTCACCATCAACATAAAAAGTGAAAACGAAAAAAAAAAAAAAAGTTTATAAAGCACCATATCATGTCACTTTTTTCTCTTAGCACTAACAAAGTAACAATTAATGGAGATGCACTTCCTATCTTTGATGGAATTATGTTAAGCAGTGTGATATTGAGAAAAAAAAAAAAGAAGCTATTTATTTAATGTATTATTAAATTGTAAAAAATAATATTTATTATTATTATTTTAAAAAAATAAAAAAATAAATATTTCATTCATTGAAGATCAATAAAACATTTTAATAAACATATAATATGAATAAAATACAATTAAGAAGTATAAAAAAAAACTCTCATTGAAGATATGAAATCGTTTGTCGTTATTTTTTAATCGCGTTGACATAACTAATTTGATTTGTAAATTAACGATTTGTTCAATAATCTTTATACTCTACTTTATAATGTTCATTGACCATAAATCGACTTTATAGTTTTTAAATGAGTTCGATTGTAAAAATGTTGAAAACAAGTTCATAAATGAGAGAATTATAAATTACATAGAAAAAAATCATTAAAACTTCATAAATAGATTAGCAACTTTTGGAATGAATAAAAAAATAAAAAAATTAATCAGATTAAAGATTTATATTTATTGAATAAAAAAATAAAATAAAATAAAAATAATAATAAGAGATCATTCCATTACCATTTAAAAAATTATTGACGGTAGCTGAAATAAAACTATATGATGAAAAAATTTAAAAAGAAAAGATAGATATTCCTACACTTTTAGAATTTAAACAATATTAATATAAAAGGTATTAAATTAAATAGCACTTTTCCCTCACTGGTAGAATTTTTGCCCTTCTCAATGCGCGATAAACGGCTTTCACATTTGTAACAGTAAAATTGGCACTTTTATTCCTATGCATAATCAATGTTATGAGGATTTTGTTTTCAACTTGTTGTTTCTTATATATATATAATATAAATGTAATAGTAAAATGATTAAAAATTGTTTTGTTGATCAACCATTTGTTTTTTATCTCAAAATTATAGGTTTAATTTGATTTTTACATAAAATAAAAATATAATTAATATTATTAGTATATGATTTTTAGCATATTTTAAATTCATATTAAACTAACTCATGTTAATTTATTACAATTAATTAATTCAAATAAAAAATATATACTGAACAAGAAGTTGTTGATGAATTAACAAATTGATCATCATTTTAAAAACAAAAATAATCTATAATTTAGGACTGATGAAAAAAAGAAAGTAAATCTATAATTTTATGTCGACTGAAATATTTTAGTTTATATTGCCTTCAAGATTTTCTTTATATGTCTAAAATTTTCTTATTATAAAAAGTATATTCTTAAAATAACCAATATATTTTGTACTTTTTAAATGTAAATTAAAAAATTAATTTAACTATTCTCATATAAAAAGTTAAATTTCACTTTTTATTCTACTTTTGTTTAATAAATTGTAATTTTTTATAAATTTTATTTATTGTTTTTCTCTTCTTTTGGTTTATTAAGTTTAATTAATTTGAGAAAAATAGAAAAAACTAAAGTTAATAATTTAGGAAAAAATAAAATTAAAAGTTAAATAGTTAATGGAATTTAAGTATTAATTTTTTACTTTTTATATTTAAAAAATAACAAAAATATTTTCTAATATTGAAAACACTTTCAAAAAAAAAAAAACACTAGAGATAATGCTAAGAATACTGTTTAAAATTAATAATATATATATATATGAGATGCTTGTTGATTGGGCATAAAACAATCCCTACATACCATAACATTACATTCCAAAACTAAAAGTAGAAATGGCAATGTCAATCACAAAGCTACACCTTAAACACCAACATTAGCATGTGTTAATCACAAAGCCACAATTTAAACCCCCAACATTTGTAGATGTTAACATATTAAAATTATAATATTATTATTTCTAAAAATTATAACATTAGTTGTTAATATTTTTAAACATTTTTTTAAATCACTATGTAATAAATTTTTACAAAATTAAGTATTAGGTAAATTATTATTTGCCCCATGTGGTTTTCTATATTATGACTCTAACATTTAAAATGTATATTTTTTCCCTTCTATTTTGTAAAATTATACTATTTATGCTTTCCATCAAATTTTTTGTCAATTATCATTAATTGACATGATGATTATCAAACAAATACTATTTGTCCACTTTATTTTAATAAATTATACCATTTCCCCCTATATTCGAATAGATTGTATTATTGTTCCCTAATATTTAGAATTTGTATCCTTTATTATTAAAGTAATTTTCTTAGAGGTTAATTGAAAAATACCAATTAATTGGTATTAATTTTAAAATATCTCCACTTAAATAATGACTTAAAATGTTAACAAATTTAATAAAATAAACTCTCATTTTAATTTTGATTGTTTATTTTAATTGTCAGTTTCAATGGTTATACAAATCAAATTATTAATTTTTTTTATAAATATATTTTATTTACTTAATAATCTAAAGTAACAATTCAAATAAAAATCAAATTTTACAATTAAAAAGAGAATTTACTTGGTTAAATTTTTCATACAATACAAATATTTTAAGTCGATATTTAAGTAAAGATATTTTAAAATTGGAAGTAATTAATTGTTATTTGATTAAAATTTTGATTAACTTAAAAATAAAAGTTACTATTTTAATTTTATTAAAATATTTTTAATAAAATTATTATTTTACAGTAAACTAATGATAATTTAATTTAACAAATATTTTATTAAACAATTATTTTAATAATAAAAATATGTTTTGTAAATTTTAGGGACAAATAATATAATATATAAATAGAAGAGATAAATAGTATTTACTTGAAAATTATCATATCAATTAATGGTAATTGTAACAGAAAATTTAACGAAATAAGTAAATAATATAATTTTATAAAATATAAAAAATAAATTATATAAATATTAAATATTAGAAATCAAGTATTACAATATAGTAAATTAGCAGGACAAATTGTAATTCACCCTTTTAAGTATTTAAAGAAATTATTTTTAAATGAGCAAGAAGACTTGAGTTAGGCCTCTCTAAGTGTGAGTGCAAATGCCACTTCAGTTTTGACAACAAATCACTACCTCAATTTCATTCCATTTATTGGGTGTTTTGTGGGCCATTTTCCTAGGCCACATCACCATGTAGATCTCTCACCTACTTGCTTGCTTGCTAGAAAACATCAATTTAAAAAAAAAAAAAAAAAAAAACTTTACTATTCTAAGATATGAAAATTTTAATTCTAAAATGCAATTACTTTATTTTGAAAATAAAATATAATTATAAAATACATTATAGTTAAATTTAATTTTTAGTTCTAAGATAAATTACATCACAATGAAAAATTTTATATTCTTTATAAATGCATAATCTATTTACTTTATGTATTTTATTAAAAAAAATTTAAACTATAATTAAATAAATTTTAATTTTAAATAAAATTTTAAGAAAAGTTAAAAATAATTTAAAAATTAGTATGTAGACTTAAATTTTTAAAAAAAATTTATCAATTTATTTATTGGTCTAGATAATATTTTTTTTAACTAACTGTTAAAATTGAAATTTTATTTGAATTATAGAACTTTATTATAAAAGTTTTTTAAGATAATATTTAATATAATCTAATTTGAAAAAAATTTCTATTAGAGCCAAAACACTTTATGATTCAATATTCATTCCGGAATATAATTAAGAATTTAATTTGACTTATATATATAAAAGATAAAATAATTTTTTTTAGTGTAGACTAATTTGAATTAATTTAGTTCAGTTCATATACAAGTAAAAATTCTCTAATAATTAACTAATATAATGTAATTTTTTTAAAAAAATAAAATATAATAGGAATGGATGTAGGATAGAATAAAACTTTTTAATTTTATAATAATAATAGTAATGTACTAAAAATATATAAGTAATATAATTTTTTTTTTTTTGAAAATAAGTAATATTATATTTACGTGGCAGTAGAAAAGTAAAAAATTGGCAGACAACACTCATACATGGTCGCTCCTTCTTTATAGGCCTTTTTCTGTTTTGGCTCCTCCTAGTACTACATTTCGGTTGCTATTAAAACGTTGCCTCTCTTCTCGCTCTCTCACTCACTCTCTCATTTTCCGACAAGTTTTCAGGCAAGTCTTGCCGGAATCTCGTCGGGAAACCAACAACCTCCAGCAAAGTGTCTGCTTTACATTGTTTCTTGCCTGAAAGATAACCTTGTTCTTGTTTCACCTATAACACATTACCATTCAAAGTGAGCTTTTTATAATTTTTCTTTGTGTTCTTGAGAGCTAGTTAGCTTCTCAAATTGAAACGATTTTTACGTACATTTTTGCATCTAATTTCTGGGTTTTGTTTAGCACCCCAAATGACAAGGTTAGGTGGTTTTGGTTTTTGTTGGAGATTAAAGAAATCACAAGATGAAGCTACTAGCTTTCTGCAGGTTTATTGTTGATTGATTATTATTTTACTTGCAAAAGTTTATAGAATCAAGAGACCTTTTTTTTATCCTTCCAAGGCCTTTAATAATTAACTCAATACAGTCTTAGAGTACTACTTGTCTGTTGTAGAGATAGCATTATTAAATATTTCTTTTATAAAAAAAAAAAAAAAGTTCAATCTTTCATTGCATTTTTGGTACAACAGATCAAGTGTTGATTGAGTCTTAAATCTTTTTGGTTTAAGTGGGTTTGGTGAATTGGAGGGGAGGGAAACAAAGATATGTTAAAAATGTGTAAGCAAGAGAACTCTGTTAAAGACTGGGAGGTGAAAGTGAGGCTTTTGGGAGATGGAAAAGTTGAAAAGTTGAAGAATCCAATGGTTTCTTCAAGGTCTCCAATGAAGTTATGGATTTTAAGGGCAATTACGACAGCATTGTTATGGACTTGCGTTGTTCAGTTAATGGCATTAGGTGAGATTTGGGGACCAAGAATGTTGAAGGGCTGGCCTTCTTGTTTTAACAATCCTGACGTTGAGTTATCTTCTGTTCCTGCCAAAGTTATTCTTCCTCCAAAGAGTGAGTTCAAGTTGTCCGTTTTCTGAATTATTGATGTGCACTCATTGGGTAGTGCTAAAGCTTTCATAATGTCTGAGCACGACTCTTATTTCTTGTTCACTACTTGTGTTGATTTACTTGTGACTGATTTGGGCATCTTTAGTTTGATTGTCTGATGTTAGGAAAAGTTTGAAATAATTGTTTCACGTGTTTTCAATTTGGTGATTGTCGCTTGTAGGGGTTTATAAGAATAATGGATATCTTATGGTTTCCTGCAATGGAGGACTCAACCAAATGCGAGCAGCGGTAAGTTTATCACTGGTTCACTGCCTTTAGTAGAGCCATCATCACCAATATTGAAATAACTACAATACTGAATGGTCTTATCTAGCTTGCTGTTATTTCTGATGAATTGTTACTTCTGGATTCTATCATGCAGATATGTGATATGGTTGCTATTGCAAGACATTTGAATGTTACTTTAATTGTCCCAGAGTTGGATAAAACCTCATTTTGGAACGATCCAAGGTATGCTAGCTTGTCTGTAGTCTCATCAAACACTCTGTAACATCCCAATTTCAATTCATTTTGAATCTGTCTGAGGAATTTTTTCTGAGACAGTGAGTTCCAAGACATATTTGATGTTGATCATTTCATCACATCCTTGAGAGATGAGGTTCGCATATTGAAAGAGCTACCACCTAGGGTCAAAAGACGAGTTGAATTGGGAATGTTCTATTCATTGCCACCGATTAGTTGGTCGAATATTTCTTATTATGTACATCAGGTTAGTTCTCCAAGATTTTAAAACAACAATCTGTTTTGCTTTCCATTGTAAGACAGATTTTGGACTAATTCGACTAATTTTCTGAAGTGTTTGCCAACAGATTCTACCTCTGGTCCAGAAGCACAAAATTGTACATTTGAATAAAACTGATGCTCGTCTTGCTAATAATGGACTGCCTATTGCAATTCAAAAGCTACGCTGCCGTGTAAATTTTAATTCTCTGAGATTTACACCACAGATAGAAGAATTGGGCAGAAGGGTTGTCAGGATTTTAAGGGAGAAAGGCCCCTTCCTTGTCCTACATCTAAGATATGAAATGGATATGTTGGCTTTCTCAGGCTGCACTCAAGGTTGCAACAATGAGGAGATTGAGGAACTGACAAGAATGAGGTATTTTTCTCTTTGTTATTTTGACTAATAGGACCAATTTGAAATATAACTAATTTTAGCATGTTATTACATTGCTAGATATGCTTACCCCTGGTGGAAGGAAAAAGTTATAAATTCTGAAATGAAAAGGAAAGACGGATTGTGTCCTTTGACACCCGAGGAAACTGCTCTCACATTAAGTGCACTAGGCATTGATCATAATGTTCAAATATATATTGCTTCTGGAGAAATATACGGTGGAGAAAGAAGAATGAAGGCTATGGCAGCAACTTTCCCTAATTTGGTGAGTAGAATAAAACAGAAAACACCCTTTATACATTTATATGTAAAATGGCCTAAAATAATATTCCTTGATATGGAAGCAGGTCAGAAAAGAGACTCTGCTGGAATCATCAGATTTGAAGTTTTTCCAGAACCACTCATCTCAAATGGCAGCACTGGATTATCTCGTCTCTCTGGAGGGTGACATTTTTGTTCCTACATATGATGGCAATATGGCTAAAGTTGTTGAAGGCCATCGCAGGTTATGCATTTCTGCTATTTCTAACATGCATCCTGAATTGATTGGTTTGTATATTAAAAATGGCCTAAATGTGCCAAATAAATTTCTTACAAGAAAAAAAAAAAAAAAGCTGAGATGCTGTTTCTTATGTTTCAATGACTTTCAGGTTCTTAGGATTCAAGAAGACTATTTCATTGGATAGAGGGCTTTTAGTTAGTCTAATTGATCAATACAACAAGGGATCATTGAGCTGGGATGAATTCTCTACTACTGTGAAGGAAACTCATGCTGATCGGATGGGGAGTCCAAAGGCTCGAGTTGTCGTACCAGATAAACCGAAGGAGGAGGATTATTTCTATGCCAATCCCCATGAGTGCTTGCAATTGTTAGATGAAGCATTGAGTAGCACATGAACCTAGTCATGCCAATGACATGGCCATCCCTACTTTTTGGTGCATATACATCACCTAATTTATTGCAAGGAAGCCTAATGCAGAGGATCCAAATTCTGTTTGTAAACTTAGGCTTGGAAGAACTAGGAGCCTGTCCCTGGCTCTTCTTCAACAGCATTATATTTATAATTATTCATTTTGAATAACCTGAAGGTGTACAGATTGGAAAAAAATTCAGCATTACTGAGGGCTAATGTTCTGTTAGCTGGATTGTAAAGGACCATGAAAATTTTTCCCAGATAAAGGATTTTGGAATGTGGAAGAATCCTCCCCCAGCAACATTCTCATGTAATGATTTTTTTTTTCAAAATCAACTGTGTAATGAACATTTACACTTTCTCTGCTTTACGTTGAATGACTTGTGACTATGTCCTTTACATGATTCTAACCATAACAGCACAACACCACTTCATGACTACTTAATATATCATTCAAGGGTATAGACTAGACTACAATCAGAAGGGCATGTCCTTGCATACATTAACACTAGCAGTTAAATAGCAGTTATGTAATGTAATTATAAGTGTGACAGCATCAATAGTTGTTGCACCTTCAAGAAAAATAAACGAATAGATAAGGCAGACCAGCATATGAGGGGCTTAATTATTGTTCATAATAATGCTTTTCTTCCAGCTAGTGGTTTGGTAAGAGAATGCCCATGATGGCATAATCATTCTAAGTGGTTAGGAGACTTAAACATGTGTTCTCCAATTCCTAAATTATTTTATTAAGCAAGAATGTTAAAGTATTTAGTGTACTTAACCCCATTCACGATCTACACTAAATAATAATAATAATAAATAATAGACTTAATGGGTTATACATTAAGATATAGTATTGGAAAGGGTTGCTCAAAATGCACTCAAAAGACTTACAAAAGTTCCATTTATCAAGGTCATAACCCATGTTCCCAAGAAGGTCACTGTAGGATACACTTCAAGTTCATGTTTCAAGAGGGGGCAGCGAAAGAGAAGCAAAATACCAAAAAATTATGTTAGTTGGGGTGAAGCAAAAGATCAAATAGTTTTAGTTAAGAGTGAAAACAAAGAGATAGTTGAATGATCCAAGAGAGTTCATTAATGATCCAAGGAAATGTTAATATTTGTGGGTGATCCAAGAATGCATTCTTGATAAAGGAAAAAAAAAAAAAAAGGTTGAAAGTCATTATGCAAAATCTCCACTAGAGATAGTGCCAAATTATTCAAATTTTCCAACACCTCAAACTTAGCTTTCTCACCACTCAAGCAATGCCAGAAGTGGGTTGGCTATTCATTTTTCAAACCCTTCATGACTATCCATAAAAGAAAACAATTAATTGGTGACAAAGTGCTTAGTTAGGAGCTGAGGCAATGCACTTGCTCATTACATGTCAATAACAGTTTTTTCTAAAATCAGACCGGATAATCCAATTTGTTAAATAAAAACAAAATGGGTCAAATATTTAGTCTAATTTGAAATTAAAACAGGCCAATTTAAGAAAATATAATTAAAAATTTATTAATTTCTTTTATTTGTATTATTTTATTTTTATTAATTATTTCATTTTTTTATTAAAATACTTAGCAAAATATAAAGTGTATTAATAATTATTCATAATTTAATAGATAAAATTAGTTGTTAATAGAAATTTTTATTTATATATTATATCAAATCAGTTGAATTAGTTCAAAAGTTGATTAGACCGGACTATTGAACCGGTTGAATCATAAACATGACCGGTTCAATTTTCAATACTGTTTAAAAACATAAGTAAATAATAGTCTCCCTATCTTATGTTATTGTAACCTTTAATGATTTCAATTCATGCTTAAATCACGATGGCAGTAACTGCTTGCTATTCCAGTTGAAAACAAGATGTGATTATGTAAATCCTTGAATTTTTTTATTTATTCCATATTGCAAATGCATTGAAAAAGTACAAGAGCTTGTAGAAGAGTAGTTGAGAAAACCCTAGAAGACAAACCCTTTTGTTTTTATTTTATTTTTCTTCACTTCACTCATTGTGGGTGATATTCTCTGAACTTAAAGCCAAAATTGAATTTCAGAGGCCAGTAATTGCTAGTGAGAATCAAAGGAAAAATACAATGCTAGTGAGAAAAGAAAAATACACACAAAAAAAAAAAAAAAAAAAAAAATCTCACTAAAATAATAGAAATTGAAAAAGTGTTATTAGTTGTTCAAAAATTTTCCTATCTTTATGAAACAAATTCATTAGAGTTCAATGGTCTCTAAATATCGGTGGTTTAGATAAAAAAAAAATTGAAAACTTTTACCATTCTTATACTCTTATTTATATCGAAGCGAATTAGTTAGAATATAATAATCTTTAAGAGTAATGTAGTGATTATTTTGATTTATAGTATCATTATCAACTTTTGCATATGGTAATAAATAAATTCATCTAATTTTGAAATATGAGATGAGATTACTAGACTGTATTCTCATTTAATTCAATTGAATTTAAAAGAAGTTAAACTCATATAAAACAGGTGATAAAATATTTTGTTTGATAGAAAGTAGAGTTCCATTCGCAATCTCCTCTAATTCTCCCATATGATACCGTGAAGTTTATGCTTTAGGCTACTTGCTAAAAAAAAAATTCAAAAGGGAGAAAAAAGAAATGATTGCTTTAAGCCAATTAAAATTTGGTGATTGTATTGAAAATTTAAAAAACATGAAATTAATGCATTACAGGATGTATCAAATGTCTTTTTTTCTACTACTGTACTTTGAGAACAAAGTAACTAGAGAATTCAGTTTTATTTTGAAATCAATAAGAGGATTCACTCACATATAACGCTTGCCTATGCCAGAAACTTGTGAAATCGATAGAGAGAATTATAGTTTTGA
This sequence comes from Mallotus nudiflorus, assembly GCA_947683625.1. NCBI lineage: Eukaryota > Viridiplantae > Streptophyta > Magnoliopsida > Malpighiales > Euphorbiaceae > Mallotus > Mallotus nudiflorus. Next base: position 791,591 of record CANTUR010000857.1, read on the forward strand.
AATATTCTTTTTTATTAAAAAAAAAAAAACTCTTTTAACTATACAATTATATTTTTGTCTTACTAAATTTTATATTTTAATCCGCTGAAATTTTAACTTGATCCCTTTATAATTAAATATTTGGACTTGAAAATATATCAGCACAGAAGAATATTAAAGAGAAAGCATCATCAAACTATCGCTATTTGTCAAGCCTTCCGTGCATTCTGATGCTTTAAGCTTTCATCAGGGTGTATCTCTTCTGTTCAAGTAAAAACAACACTCAACCCTTAACAAAGTTCAAACAAAGATGGCATTAGCGTTGTGGAAAAAAATGCAAGGCCTAAAGCACCCAACAAAGCATTAATGAAGTAGCTATCAGAAGCCTTCAGACCATACTGCCAAGTGCCAATGCAATCCCTCCGAAAGAATACAGCCGCGGCGCTGCATTTAGCTTTCAACTCCTAAAAAGACAGCCAGAGGATCATACACTTCAACTTGGGGTGATGGGAGGAGGAAGACAGGAAGGACATGAAAGAATAAGTAAAAGATGAAGATGCATCAAAGAGCAAAAGAATAGACTTCCCGCGAGGGTGAAAAAATTGAACAATATATATCAGCTTCTCATCACAAGTATGGAAGCCTATATCTGAAATGAGAACTACAGACAAAAGAATATATAAAAACTTTCTAATTTCTTCCTTCCCACCCCTGACAAGGAAATTCCCATTCAAGCAACCCTGGGAAGCAAAAGAGTGAAAACATGTACAACTGATCTGGACTTAGCTGTCTGCGGATTGCAGCATGATGAAAAAGAACACCATTTCAAAAATTGGAACTAAAATGGGTTGTTAAAGTGGAATCAGAATGAATGCACTAGCTCTTTTGTGTTCTCTGTCTCTTACAAGCCTGATCAGAGTCTTCCATACAACTCCCAAAACCAGTTTGTTCCATTAAATGACTGTTCAGATATGGGTTTTCCTGATCCTGGATGACCAGTACATAAAACAAAAAAATAAAATAAAATAAGAGAACAAAACAGAAAAAAGAACTGGATAAGTAGTCATTAGATGCCATTTACATAATAGGCATTAAGGTCTTCAAATGCTTAGTTTAGAATAACCAACAAACCTTTGAACTTGATGCTGCAATAGATGCTCCATTATTTGCTTGTTTGCCAACATCAATTTGCACCGAGATGCTTGTCTGTGATAAGTCCACACCCGATGATTGCAGTGCTTGGGTCAGATTATCCAATATCCTGTTCAACACCAGTATTCCACTTGGTAAAATATATATAATAATATCTTTTTCCAGGAGTTTATCATAGGAATCGTCACTAACAAGCGTTCAAGGAAAAGAGGTTACAAAGACATCATTGCTAAGAGTTACAATGTCTGCTGTTAATCATGCATAATTAATCCCAGAAATGCAAACTGAAATCAAAATTTTCACATATAAGAGACAAATTGAAACACAGTTCCAAACAACTCAAAATTTTTAGTAGTTTTATTATACATATTTATTATTTTTCTTTGTACTCATATACTTAATTTTACCTCGGCTCTCACTTAATAAAATTTCTAGCTCTGCCCCTGCAAAAGTTTATAGGCATTCTTGACAAGAAACACACAAAAATGTCAGCACTCCACTAATCGAATTATTAGCCTAACTCTAGGATGTCAAAGGGGATAACCTAAAGATAATAATATTTATTTCCTGATCTATAGTTGAAGTAGGTTTAGATATGTGACATGAAACAAGACGTGAAACAAAACACACTTGCTATAACCTAACCAATCATAAATTAAACTAGATATGCTTTACATGTAACATATTTGTCATGAACTCAGTGCATATGCTCACCCTTGAGAATATGTATTTGAGATGCTACCAGATCCAGTTTCACTCATCAATTCTTCTTGTCCATTCATTATATTTCTTGGAGCAGCACACTCACTAACACATGGCCTACTGTGCCACAGCTGTGATTGAAGTTGGTATGTTATGTTCTCAGCATCGGAAACAGATTCCTGCATAGACTGGGAAGTTACATCACCCCTCCCAACAGCAGCAAACATATTCGAATGTGATTCCAAATTAAAGGGAACTGTAGCAGCGCCCAGATCAGATTCGATTGAATTGTGTACATTTGCTAGCATGGTAGCGGTCTCATGAGCAGAACCATTCTTTGACACTTGAGAATGATCCACCAGACCTTCAACAGGAGCATGGTGATTTTTCTATTTCAAAACGAAGATAAAGCATACATATATAAGGCTCCTCCAGAAGATGATGCAGGAAGAGATATTCCCCCCATTCAATAGAGATTAGAAAAATTTATATGAGGACTTTTCAGTAAAATCATCAATAGAGATTAGAAAACGCATTCTCTCACCATTTTATCATATTCCATTGCTCTCGCAACAATCCATACTTTGATACATAATTGTCTTATCATATTTGCCAAAAGTTAAACCATGTTGACAACTTTACAAAATTGTAATAAGATAAAAAGCAGTATATAATTTATCACATGGATGTGACTGATCAATATCCAAAGTAGCTAATTTCATTGATCTCACACAAATGGTCTGTACTTTGATTTAATTAATAATTATGTCATATTTGCCCAAAGTGAAAACACAGTGGCTTTTACACAATTTTAACAAGATAAAAACAGCTTATAATTTATTATGGATGTGACTGCAATGGATTCATTTCGCTGGGCAGGATGAGAATTGTGCTTTGTCTTAATGTGTATTACATTAGTTCCTACGTTAAAAATCACATGAAATTCTATACAGGTTCATAATTAGATAGCCCATCATACACTTGCAAATCATAAACAAAAGAATGGAGAACAGTTCAGTTTCATAATTAGACAGCCCACAATACAAATGGAGACCATAAACAAAAGAATGGAGAACAGTTGTTCAGAAAAGTAACAATCATACAGTTCAACTGAACAAGCAAAATCAACAAATCGATATATAACGTCTTTCAAGGCTATAGCCAATCCAAAACCTGAATGCATGCAAGTTTCTAAGGGTGAAGGCAGGATCCCTACTTCATTCCAAGGTCCCAGGCTTAGGTCCAAACTCCAGATAGCAAAAGAGAGGATGCATCATCAACACCTCATTTTATGAAGGGCAATAATTAAAAGAAAAAACTTCAATAAGTATAAGGACTTCAAATGCTATATGCTGAATAAGGGAAACAGCAAAAGAACTAAGAATTTTTCATGTTCAAAATCTTATATTATGTTCAATATTTTAGGAACATGCAAATATTTAAAAAAAAATCCATTTATTATTTTTTTGTAACATCCATTTGCTACGCCTCACTACATCAATTAGTAACTCATGAATGCTACTTTGTATTTGTCCCATTTTTTAAAACAATAAAGAAATTTAGTGCAAATGTCCATAAACCTTTTTATGTTTTCTATTCCAAATTTTTTTTAAGTCTTATATTTTATAATTTGAATTAATAAGCTTGATAAGCGATAATTCTTCTATTTGCAATATGTTAGCATATATATATAAACTACAAAGCTAGACAAATAAAATTTAACTTTAGCTACAATAAAAACTAAGGTTGAGTTTACTATTTGAATTGATAAACATAATTGTATTTTTTTTAAGTTTAGCATAATTTAAAAAGCTAAATTTCTTATAATTTAATTATCTTTCTGATGGTTGTTTTGTGCACAAGGGTGTTACTGTTCTACATTTACCACACAATAAAATTTGATAGGACATTTGTCCCAAACGCTAGACAAGGTAAATTTTTGTTTAGTCTTCTACTTTCATGTGCTGTCTTATTTTAGAGCTGCATTTAATTTGCAGAACAAGACAGGACAATACAGACTAAATAAAACTTTTTCTGGTGTAGCATGTGGAACAACTGGGATTGGATAAGTGTATTGTCTAGTTATATGCCCTATAAATGTAGGACAAGAGTGAGCATCAAATAAAAATGATAACAACACCCCTGCAAAAAATATATATATATTGAAAAAAATTATTCAATTAAAAAAAAATCTAACTTTCTAAAAGTGCCAAGTTAAAGAAAAGTAGAAAACATTAAATCTACAACTGTAGCTAATTTTAAATTTTAAACTTAGCTTTGTAGTTTATATTTATATTTTAATTTAAAAAGAGGTGGTAGAAATCAATAATTTGCAATGCATAAAAAGTACAATCACTTTTAGTAATTCAAAGAATGAAAAATAATTGATTTTCTTAATTTTTGAGTAAATGGGATACTAAACTTCAATACAAAGTAATATATAATATGCATTTCGCCAAGACAAACATTTACCTCATGAGAGTTAAAGGGTGTGTGCAGTGAAGGCTAATAAATGCAAAATAAACACAAGTAAAAAATACTAATAGAAGATAGATATGAAATGGACTTTTTTTTAATACTTTGGAAATTTAGAAAAAAAAAAAAAAGAAAAGAGAAAAACACATTAGCCCCAACAATAGAACAAGCATGTCCCTTCCAAAAGAGAATGACAAAAAAAGCAGGCACAACATGAAAAAATTAATTCTTTTATCCTATCCTACTGGCGTATAAAGGCTGCCAAACTCAAGATAATAGAATTTAGTTTTGCCCTATCCTAGCATGCCAACTAAACACATCCTTAGGTAACAAATTGTGTTCATGTGCATGAAATAATCTTGATCAAATGCATTTCCTAGGTTCAACACAGCAAAACTAATTCCTGATGACATGAAAAAGAAAGAAAACAATTTCAAAAAAAAAAAAAAAAGGACGCTGGCTTTTATGCGCTTGGGCTGGTAAATTTGAAGCATGCATATGAGAAATTTTAGGCAGACGCACATCTCAGAATTCATCAAGTTATGTTCCTCCATTAGCCTAAATTGAAATGAAGTGTCTAGTTAAGCAAAGCCAAGTGCATTGCAGTTAATCAGAAATTTTCATTAGAGAAGACACATGAAGAAAGTACCAATATGAAATTAAAGTCAATAACAACCTCTTTGTTCCCTTTCGAACATTAAAAGACCTAGTTGTTTTTATTTAAAGAACAACCGAGTTGTTCCATCTTCCATAAAATAATCCTCTTTAGAAACCTATCAAACATGTTTAGAACTGAACTCAATATGTCTAGTTCCCAAACAAGAGTTACTTCGAGCATAGTCAAATAATATATATACCCACTTCCAGTGTCTTGAAATTTTCAGAAATGTTACTTGCAAATTAGACCACCATTGACTGCAGAAGCACAACAAGCTCAAGAACACAACAAAGTAGAGACAAAAGTAATTCAAAATACCACAAATGCACACATCATTGGTTGAAATTTTACCCATGGTGTCAATTTTGTAGGTTCTTGACTCCAACCTTGGTATGGCTCCTCATATATATGTAATTTTTCCTGTAAGAACTGAATGTACTCTATAACCTGTATGTGATCATGTCATGAAAGAAAAAGATTTAGAATTTTTTGTAATTGAAATAGAACTTATAGAAGCAAAGAATAAACACTATCAGCACACCTCCAACAAGAATGAAGCCTTGTCTCTTTTCTGATCATTTTGAGGGATAAGATTTCTCAAAATCTGGAACCTGTCACACATTAAATATAATTGTTTGTAGATGAGTATATATCCAATCCATGGTATTTAAAGAAAATAAAAGGGCAAACAAGAGCCTCATAGTACCAAAACTCAACTATCATTATTCTGAAACCAGACAAATTCCTAACACATGAGACCATAGTAACGAAGAACGTAGCAAATTTTAAAACTGTTCCCTCAGCCAAAAAAAAAATCGTGAGCAAATCTCAGCCAATGTTACCTACCCAGCCAGTTCAAACAAAAATTCAAAAAAAGAAAATAAAAGCTCTAAATTAGTAGGTTAGCACTTGCACTGTTTATCCTCTTTCTTATTTGAAATTTAGTTGATCAACAAACTTTTGCCAAGCCAATATTACATACTTCACCATTATTCGACATGAAGTCAGCAAATTAAAATCCTTTCCACACACAATTCAAACAAATCATAAAAATTCGTATACTTTACTGCAATGTAAACAATACAGAAGTAAAAAGTTTCTAACGTTAAGAATTTTTACAAAAATAACAACAATGATCCACAAAAGTTTACTGCACAACACATTTCCAGTTATTGTGAATAAAAGGTGAAAAAAATGATTGCCTCTCATTAATTTTGCTCCTTCGACGCTGCTCAGTCTCAGAATGTTTAGACCTATGCGTTGTATTCACCTTCTGTTCACCGCTCTTTCCATCTCCTTTCCCTATTTCGCCTGTAAATTAAACCTAAAACCCGTCATTTTATTAAATTAAACAACAGCAACAGCAACACCACCACAAACACACACACATACATACATATATAAAGGTTGGTAAGGTACCTCTGTAGGAAGAGGAATCATAATCGTCAGCTTCATCTTCTTCGTCGAGATGAGACTTATTGTTAGAAGATTTCACCATTACTATAACTGTGATTAAATTCACATAAATTCGATTATTAGTGTTGAAATTGGCCCTCCTGAACCAAAAATAACCGTTAACAATGATCATCACAGTACGACTGACCTAATGGGAAATTGAGTTGATAGAGACGACAGAATCCGAGCTGCGACTCCACCAGAGAAAGGTCCGGCGGGCTCAATCCAGAAGTTGAAGAAGGGACAAGACAGCCGAAGGAAATGGAAGTAAAGGGAAGGACTTTTTTCTTTTTTTAACCCTAATTTAAAAAATAATAATAATTAAAAAATGATTTTTTCTCCAAAATTAAAATTGATTTGATTTGGTTGTTTAATACTTTGTATAAAATTATTTTGTCAAGTAAAAATATATTGTTATTATTATAATATAAAATTATAATTGACAGATTTATTTTTTCTATCAAATTATATTAAAATTTTAAATTTTAAATATTTGAGAGAAGAAAAATGAAGAATTGTAATAAATTATATCATTTAAGTGCTATAAATAAAAAATTATAAAGTACTAAAATGTAATTCCTTATGCTAATACGCTTAACATAGGAGGGACTTAGATTCGATGGTTTAAATAGAGGTAATAGTACTAAAAGTTCTCATATTCATTTTCTCTAGATGTAAAAATGACTTGAATTATATATACATTAGTTAGATCAGATGGTTTAAACCAATGTATCCGGACCAACATATCTCATGTTCAATTGTTAGTGATGTAAAAATGACTTGAATTAAATGTTCTTATCTAACATAAAATTATTCAATTCAATTTTCGATTCAAAATCTCGATACACATCGATATTTTCTCTTTTATATACTAAGTCCAAATTTGTACGGTGGTAGAAGCAAATAAGGTTGTAAACAAGTTGAACTAAGCTTTAATTAGAATGAGTTTAGTTTGTTTATCAACAAGTCCTGTAATAATACAAGGGGTTGTAAATGAGATTAGTCGGGTAGCTGGTTGGAGCTCAACTCAATAAAAATTTATTTGAACGTATATATTAAATTTTATTTTAATAAATAAATTGAATTCAAATTATTTAAAATTCACCTCGTAAAGTTTGTGAACAAAACTCGAATAAAAGTTCGCGAGTCGGCTCATATTTTTAATGTATTAATGTTTCAATTTTGAATGTATAATATGATAAATTTTTATTCATAGTAATGTAAAAAAATATTATTAAAATAAATTCATAATTTTATAACAACTTAATTACTAAATAAATTATTTTAATTTTTTAATAAATAATTTTAATTTATATTTTATATTTTTTAAAATTTCTTTTGGCTCGTTTAGTCTCATTAATACTCATAAAGAGTTCGTGAACATTAAATAGTATTGCGAACTCTCAGATTGATTATAAATAAACTATATTTGAACTAGTTAAAATTCAGTTCAGCTCGACTCAATGATTCCCCTAATTATATATCTTATATCAAATTATCAATTTATTAAAATTACAAGTTATCTTGTAAGCTAATTTATTTGAACTTGTTCATTAGTTTCACGAGTAGAACTTTACATAATTTGAACTTGTCTCATTTGTTAAATGAGTTTTTGCTGACCTTAGCAAGTTATCAATATTGATTTTGATATTAACAAACTTAATTTTGAGCAATTAATATGTTTGCTTCAAGTGTATATAAATTAGAAATAATTTAGAAGTCAAAATAATAATGAACTATATAAAAAAAAAATCTTGGAAAGACATCACAAACACTATTTCGATATGACTCAACACAAAGACTAAATTGCTAAAAATAGTGTAAATCTTGTCATGGTCCCGACCGGGACCAAGGCAAACCAACTTCAAGCAAAAATTTAATTTTTGGCAGAATTGATTCTGATCCAATGTCCCGATCAGGATGGTGCTCGAGACAAGGTGATCTCGAAAAAGACCAATGCAAAAATTCAAACTCAACATCTCGTAATGACTATTCAATGTTCATCCCAACCAGAACTGATGAAATCTAGACCGAAACCTGACAAATTACAGCTCTAAAGTCCAAATTACATTCAAATAAACTTTGATTTTGTTGGAAACAAAATTATTGCTTCCAACAGCTATAATTGTGTAATATCCCGTGTTTTTAAATATTTTAACACTGTACCGGGATATGCAGTGTTAATAATTTTTGTATATATATTACGATATTTTTATGAGGTTGATAAGTATTTAAAATCTGTTTTAATTATTGTGTCTTATTTACAGTGCTTTACGTAAAATTTTTCCGGGACTTTCATTTTCGGGGAAATTTTCACGTAAATAATTTATTATTAATTATTTTAAATATATTTTCGGACTTGCATGAACTCATACGTATTTTTAAATTACTAAATAGAGCCTATGTGTGTATGTATTTATTTAATTAGGGTTTAGTATATTACCCTAATATTTTATTAATTAATTATTTGTTTATGTGTTATTTAATTATTTTTAATTAATATTAAATTTTAAAATATTAAATATTAAGTGTGTGGGTGTGATTTTTTTCAAATATTTTATTAAAATTATTTTTTTTATTATTTTTCTTTTTTTCTTTTCTTTTTCTTTTCTTTTCTTCTTCTTCCCGTGCGCGACCCCCTTCCCCTCATAGCTGCTACTCCGATCACCGACCGTCAGAGTGCCTCCCCTGCATGTCGCCGTCTTCTCCAGCTGCTCCGCCGCCCCCAGCCTTCTTCCTCGGCGCCGACTTGTCCCTTTTCTCCATTTCCGGTCGAAAACTCCATTTCTTCTCACCTCGCGATTCCGGCCACCATTTTAGACACCGCCGGTCTCTTTCTTCTCCTTGAGCTCCGGTGAGTGTGATTCTAGCTTTGGTTTGAGCTTAAATGGTTTTGATTTGCTTAGGTTTCAAATTTTCGAATTCGGCCATATTAGGGTTTTTGATTTTTTTGAACTTCAAATTGATTGATTCATGAAAAATCCCTTCACAAATGTTGATCCTAGTAGCTTAATCTACATGTATGAATTGTTTTGGAATTTTTGGAGATTATTTGGATTTTTGGGTATTTTTGAATATTTTAATATTATTTTCTAATTTTCGGAAATTAATTAAATAAATTATGAAATTGTGTTTTATGATAAATATAGGTGTTAAAATGAATTATAGGAATTTATTTGGAATTTTTATGAATTTCTAAGTATTTATTTTGAATTATTTAAGTTTATGGAATTTTGGAAAATTAGGGTTAAATGTGTTTTAATTGAAATTAATTGGTTAATTGAGTTTAATTATTGATATTATTGATAAATATTTTGAGAAAATTAATTTTGGATAATTATACTATTTTTGGTGAATTTTTGAAGTAATTTTAGTATATTTATATATACATGGGTATTTTGGTAATTTTACACCAAATTGGCTAAAAATGTAATTTAATTGGTTTTAATAGTTATTTAAGGTATAAAATGATTTCCACAAATTATTTAGTATTTTTAACTAATTAAAACTATTTTTCGTGAATTATTTTCAATTATATATATAATATACGATTTTACTAATAAAATGAGTTTTTATCGGTTTTTACAGTGTTTTAAGGTTAATTATGTAATTTCTACTTATAAAATGTATTTCTATGATATAAGAGTATTTTTGGTATTATCAGAATTATTCTGCGATTGTGGACCCCGGTCGGTAGATTGTAATCTAGAGTCCGACCAAGGGGTTGTGGTTGAGTGTTGAACTTATTTTTCGAAGTGTGTTTCTTTGCAGGGTCGGCTCTACTCTTTGAGTAGAGAGATGTCCATTTTACAGGGGAGGTTCTGCTGAATTTTCGGTAGAATTCTCGTAAAATGTGATGTCCGATCGAACCCTAATCCTGTTTCTGTGTTTAATATTCTAGATCGAGTTTCTAGGATTTTTGTTAGGTTTATTCTAATGTCGGTTATTTATTGTTTGTTTAGTTGCGCCGAGACCGAGGGCTAGTGGACCATGCCCGTCGGATTCATCTTGTGGAACGCACTAAGTGTGAGTTACTATTTTATATATATGTGCTTTAGGATGCATAACTTTACAAAATATATATTTTATTTTGATTAAATATGCATAAATAATGTGATTTGTATTTAAGTATATTTTTAGTTTATTTTTGGTTTATTTTTGGTATATATTAAATGATATGCATGTTTTGTAAATAAAATATATTTAAAATGTTTTTAAATATATTTTTAGTTTAATTTATAATTTGATTGGATTCATTTGACATATATATACTCGAAATATACCTGATTTACTTTTGGTATATTTCCGGTATATATATGATTTATATTGTTATTTTATTTAAATTCATGCATCATTTATTTGTGAATGGATGTTTTATATTTATTAATGAAGGATATCGATAGAACGTGCTATCTAGTGAGCAGCACTAGGACCGAGTACGTACCGGTGCGCCTATAGCATTTAGGCTATATTACTAACCTATTTGTGGATATTGATTGGATATGATTATTTGATGTGTGAGATATGGTTTGGAGGTGTGATTGTTGGAGCTCGGTTGACCAAGTGTCTCGGGCCCAATCACACTGGCAGTTAGACTGCTGGAGCTCGGTTGACTTAGTATCTCGGGGCCAGTCTACTGTCTAAATTGATTAAGTGGATATATTTTGGATTAAGTGAGCCTGTATGGCTAGAGTGTTGTCTAACACTGATTGAGGTTTCGATATCATAGGGTTCTATTTGATCCTTCATAAACAATGATTTTCAATGAAATATATATAAAATGATTTTACTACATTTGTGTGAATTTGCCTGTATATATACATATTATGTATACTGTTGACTGTGTGCATTGTCATTTAGTATGCATGTATATATATTATAGTAATTCACTCAGTGAGGTCTGACTCCCCTCCGTTGACTATTTTTCAGGAGAGTCAAGATCTTCAGACCTCAGTAGCAGGCCTATACGCCGGATTTTTTCCGCCCCGGCTTCTTTGTGTAAACTGCTTACTTTAGTCTTATTTTTATAATCTAGACACTGCAGTAGTTGTAAATTAAATTATGGGATTTTATGTATTTTATTTATGTGAGATATTGTATTATATGTAAACTGGATTTGTATTAAGAGATTTATATATATGAGATGAGATTTAATTTAAATCCAGTTGGTGAAAATACTATTGTGATATTTATGATTTTCATTTTCGCTGCATTTGATATTGCTATTATTATTATTGCATGTTTTATTTTATTTTTAGGCTTGATACGGGTTCCGGATTCGAAAGAATTCCCGTTCCCTAACGCCGATCATGACCCCTGTTTTGGGTCGTGACAAATTGAATTGCTCAAATATAAATAAAACCTCTGAAGATATTTTAATGTTAAAAAACTTGTTAATTCATTATATATTTTTAAGCATTCAATTAAACTCTCTAAACTCTTTCAAAACTTATTTTATTGTTGTATAACTCTTGTGAGAGTTGATGAGTGTTAGAATAGAAATTCTTATTTTTCTATTTTTTGGGATTAAGAAAATGAGAAGCTAGATTATATTATAAAGAAATTAATTTAAATATTTAGCTATTAAAACACTTAGGACTAATTAGTTTTAGTGTGAAAATTAAAAACACTTGTAAATTAATTTTTAAGTGAGCATTAAAAATTCAAATTGTAAAGTTTAAGTTGAGCATAAAACTCAAGTTATAAAAATCAATTTAGGGAAATAAATTGTGATGATTCAAAATCTTAACTTGAAGATAAATTAAATAGAGATATAATATTGTTGAGAATACAAACTCTTTAAATTCTTATATTTATTATTTTTCTTTTTTAATATTTTTTTTAATTTTTATTCATATCTTTTTAATTACTCATTATTATTGGATAATTTATTCACCTTATGTATGACTCTTTCGGATTTAATAAATTTTTGTCGAGTTGAGGTACTAAAATTTTTTGAACAGTTCATTTCCATCCCTAAATGCAATTATGAATTATGGATATAGTTGATGACGTGTGGCATAGTTACTTAGGCGACTGCTACAATTGAGGTGGGCTGCAGTTTCTTTTATTATTATTTTTCTTTGGCGATTGAATCAATAATTGTTTTGGTGGAGATATAAAATTAATATATAATCTTTTTTTTTTTGTCTTTGTTGATAGTGTTGTTATTATCAATTATCAATCATAATTAATATATAATATATATATTTTTTTGTCTTTATTGTTATTGTCAATTAAGAATTAAGGTAAAGGCCCCATAACTTAAAGGTCCTAGTTTAATTCCTTGTCGCACTGTATCAAGACTCTTCAATCTTATGTACCATCTAGAAAAAAATGACATTCACTCTATATGATAATAATAATAATAATACCAGAAATAATAATAATAATAATAGTTAATATGATAAATAGATAGATATTTGACAGATAGTATAATATGATATATATATATATATATAGTTGTTAAAAAAAATCATAAAACTTGTTTTTTGACTTTTCTTTTCTGCTTTTTTTTTTTTTAATATTTATAAGTGAGAAGAATAGAGAAATTACAAAATTTAGAAGAAAACTACCAGCCTAAACTGCTCTTTTGGAATTATACGTTTATTCAATTTTTTTCGAATTTCAGACCAAAAATACTACCAAAATAACTAGATAATATTCATAATTCAATCCAGAAAAAGATTATCTTACATTACATGGGTTCAACACATAAAAATCAACAAATAATATTGTTTTCACACAAAAATCAGATTGTACCAGCAGCACAATCGTTGAACTACTTATGGATTAAATGTATTTATGAGTTTAGTTCAATAATCCAATGATTATCTGATTAGCTCCTTGCATTATTACAGGACTTCTTTCCATGGCTGCTCTTCATTTTAGTCGTAGCAAAGCAGGCATACCAACTTTATGCTAACCAAATTGGAGCTTATGCGCAGAAGAGAAATGCTTAGTTGCTGCCATGATGGCGGCCTCTGGCGTCAAGTGTGCCGAGTTTCTAGCACTCTTAGGCGCACTGGACGTTGTTTTTGCAGGCTCACCAAAGCAAGAAACAAGCAACCCAAAAAAGAGTGCAAACCAACTATCCTTCTTATCTGTGTTCATTTTGATCAAGACTGCTATAGTTGCTTACTTGCAACTCAAAACTGGTTGTATCTCACGTTACACCTCTAGCAAGTATAATCTGTTAGCACTTATTTGTGTTTTATGGGCTCTATTGTCAATGGATTTGCTATTTATATGCTAAGATGTCTTGGAGGTCACGTTTATAGTGGAAAGGATTGTGACATCCTGAGGACTTGATTGTTGAACAAGTTGTGCTTTTGACCACGAGAAATTGCTGGTTGGGGGCTATATACTCATTGTTTCTCAGCAGTTTCTCTGCTGATGTTGTTTGGAAACATCCTTTCCAGGGCCAAAAGAAAAGAACCTTGACACGGCAGCGCAGGCATGAAGAGATTAGTCAAAACTAAATACCCTTTTCCAATCTGATTGCGACCTTAGTTATGTTCTTGAGAGAATCTGAGAGAATCAAAATGTTCTTGATTCTCAAATAAAAACAAAGATCTAGGCTTGAGATTGTTTAGACTCTGTCTGATTTTCGTCATATTCCGCAGCTAAAACACGACGTGCTCTACGGGAAATAGTCAAATCTGGGTCAGTATGATAACTTCTAAAATTTTCATGAAGAATCATCCGATAAGGATAAGAAATAGCAAGTTTAGTTCTACTCCCCGGATGCTCATCCTTCATTTGAAGCATTCCCCGGCTGACCAGCTCATTTATGTTTTCTTCTGCTATATCCTCTGATAATTGTCCTGTTTTTTCTTGTATCAGACCTTCAGCTACGAACAATCGAATTAATTTCCCCTTGTGTATCCAGTAATTTTCCGGGAATATACAACAATACATCAAACAAGATTGGAGGTAAACTATTATATTGCAGGTTGAATGAAGCAGAGGAAGGTGCGGATGATGTCTGACCTTCTTCTTGTCCGTGAAATTGTTCCTTGTTACCTTCATTCTCTTCCTTAGATCCTTCAGTGATAGTTGAACTGAGTTCCGTCTGCTCTTCTTCCCTTCCATGATGTTGTTCATTGCTTTCTTTTTTCATTATGGTTGAAATCTTGAGTTCTTTCATTCTCTGGATGGTTCCAGCAAGGCCATACTCTATCTTCTGCAGTTCACTTCTGAAGCATTCCTTTGACGCTAACCTATCAGACCCAGTTTGCTTATCCATCTGAACGATGAATTCATCGACTTGATCATCCATGTCACAGACTAAATCTTGAAGTTTGTTGATCTGAGCGCAAAAAGCAGCATCCTTTTCTTTATTGCCTCCATCACTAAAGAACTCAGCAACCTCCCTGAGTAAGCTTTTTATTCCTTGTATTAGATCACCGAGGCCGGTGATAGTCTCGGTCTCAGTTTCAGCGTCTTGAAGTAATAGAGACTCCAATCTCTGTAGGAAGAACTTAAAGACCGGAGAACATTTTGGAACTCAGATTTTCTCAGAAAATATTATCAATAAGTTGTATTCAACATATAATTCAATAAAGTATCTCTTCATTAATAAAAATACTTTTATAAGAGATCAATTACAAAAAAAAAAAAAAATTCTACTATAAGTACATTCGGACCCTTAGGCCCGAAAATAGAGAGAGAAACCTCATCAATAGCATCTGGATGCACCACAGACTCAGTAGCAATAGCAGCCTCCACAGTATCCCTCGCAAGAGCAGCACTAGCCTTTTGACGGGCATCCTCTTCTGAAGTAAGCTTGGCAAGGTTTGCCGGTGTTATTTGATCTAACACCCCCAAGTCCAATTCCAAATCCTAAACGAGTAGGACCCTTTTACACTTAGCCCTGTAGGCCTTAAAAAATCTCCCTACCATGCCTTGGTATGACTTTTTGTCACTCGCTCGGGATTTCTAGAGCTCAGGCAGCTTTCTCTCCAGCTTAACAATTTGAAGATCCTACTCTTCAATCCTCCTCGTCAGCTGGCCTTGGCTATGTTCCAACTCAGTAACTTTCTTCTGACTCGCCTCAGCCTCGGACTTTGCCTCAGCATACTTTGTCTGGCAGAGCTCCAATGCTGCCTTCGCACTATCCAGCTTATTTTCAAAATTGATGGATATAGTTCCCACCTTTGTCTCCTTCAAGTTGTACTAGCTCTTCAGATAGAAGTACTAATCCTTCACCAGCAGTAAAGTTTGAGTCATCTATCAACAACAAAATTTCATGTCAACAAGAAGCACATACGATAACAACATCACTAGCAGAGCTAACTTGCTTCCAATGGCTGGCCAATCATTGAGTCGAGCAAACCCTCCAGGCCCTCATCGGACCAGTGCTGCATATCCTCGAGCAGCCTCAACAATTCAACGTATTGATCCCTCACTTGGCTATTAGAGACACTCGGGGGCTTCATCTGCTTAAATATCTAGCCCTCATATTTGGACACCTAAATAACCTTGGGCGTTGGACATATATGTCCTCATCAAGCCCTTTTATGTTCGACTCCTGCTCGATCAACCTCTTCTTTCTCTGATCCAGTCGTTCTAATTATGATAACTCCACCATCGCTTTACCCTTAGAATTGGCAGTTACTGCTTCAGGAGCCGCGAGAGCTTTGGGTTCTGAGGAAGGAGATATTTGCACTTCCTCCGGAGCAATTGGCTCGTCAACTAATGAAATCTTGCCTGCAAAATTAAAAAAGTCAGCCATCTACAGTTGCAAAAATAGATCAAGTCAGAAATATAGCTTTAAGTAACTTAAACGTACTAGGGGAATGAACACGACTCGAACAGACTTTCCATAGATATCTCCTAGACACATCCTCCATTGATCGAGCTTCGGCAAGCCTGTCGAGATGCAACCAAAAAACCATCTCTGCATCATAGTCGGGAAATCTCACAAGTCGTTTCACTATATGGCACTTGTCAGACCACATCCGTCAGACATCCACGAAGTCCAACTGATGCTCTACAATAAAAAAATGGTGTCTCCACTTCTTGTGGAGATCCAAAAGCTTTATGAAGAGGGTGTGGTTAGGCATAGCCGACAGGGAAAACATCAGTTCTCCCTTCTTTTTAGTCAACCTGTACAGGTATCAAAAAATATCTAAATCGGGTTCTTTCCCCTTTTCATGCATCAGTTGGATGAACTCAGTCAGAATCTTATAGCTATTCGGATGGAGCTTACCAGGCGCTATATTATGCCTATTCAAAAATCTCTTCACAAAGGGATCTAAAGGAAATTTTAAACCCCTATCTAGTTGGTCAAAATACACCACTAATTTACATAGCCTTAGTAGGTGGATGTGGGCCTTAAACTTCCTATCTACGGTATAAAGGGCGTAATCGGCGGGGATACAGAATCGCCTCTAGTACCACTCTAGTAACTCATCATCTATATTTAAAACAAAAAGTTCAGAACTAACTTGTTCCCTCAGTGCCATAATGAAGAAGGAAAATGCACAACAACATAAGCAAGAAAAAAGAAGAAGAAAAGACAAAAGATCACCTGGTTACCACAAACAAGAATCACAGCAGGCAAAAAGGAAAACAACAGCAACAATACAAACGTGACAAAGGCAAAAAAAAAAAAAAGCAAAATACATTAGTTGACAAGCACAACAGTACTTATAAAAACATAAAAGGATTTGGAAACACGCCATTAATTACCCTTATCATTGATTCGTTTCTCCTTAGGTCATTAGGGGCCTTTTGAGGAAAATAAGCCCATTGAATGAGGAGTCATGACAACGGCAGCAAAAACATTTCGTTTACTGACAAACGAAAAGACGCATTACTCATGCGATTTAAATTTTGAATCCCTAGGAGTTAAAGTGACACCGCCACGTGTCAGTCCGCCCACATCTCGACTGGGCTCCTTCATCAAGCTACTTGGAAAGCATCCAAGCTATGCTTCTAGCCCATTCTGGGTACCCGATCATTTAAGCCTTGTGCATTTAAGTCCAGTGACTAAAGCTGACACCCTCAGGTCGCTTTTGTAATACTGAGGTTCCGAGCATGTAAGCCTTGTGTCCATGTACTGAGCATCTAAGCCTCGCGCATCTAAGTCTAGTGACTGAAGCTGGCACCCTTAGGTTGCTTTTGTAGTACTGAGGTTCCTAGCATGTAAGCCTCGTGTCCGTGTATCGAGCATCTAAGTCCAGTGACTGAAGCTGGCACCCTCAGGTCGCTTCTGTAGTACTAAGGTTCCGAGCTCGTAAAGCTTCGCTTCCTTGCACCGAGCATCAAAAATCTAGTAACGATTGGTTTCGTCATGTCAGTTCCGAATGGACGGGTTAAGCTATTGTTGTGCTCCTACACACTTGGCAGATATTCAAGCTCCACGGATTGCACTTCAGCAACGAGATTATCCCGAGACTCGGCATTAAGCTCTACTCTTTTACTGTGATTGAGGCTGGCCACCTTAGCTTACTCGTCTTTATCACTGTATAATACCCCTATATGAAAGCATTAGCACCCTACTCTACCCGGGCACGACAAACATAAATATCCGACTCTTGATACCGTTTAATATATTTTCGCCTAGTTAAGGGCTCCTTATCTCCTGAACAGGGACACTTGGATTAGGAAAAATGCAGAATCCGTCCGGGATAGGGACGACCCCAAAGAGGAATTCTAAGCAAAAAAGGAACATTTTTCTACCAAGATTATGATTCACTATCTCATAAGGAATCTGACTGCTCTCAGGTTTAAGTATTATTATATATATAACCTCATGTCTCCCAGGTTCAAATCTTTTTAATTATTCATTATTATTCTATAGTTGTATTTACCTTCTATAGGATTTTCAGTTTTCATTATGCAAGGTCAAATAAATTTCTATAGAGGTACAAAATTTTTTTGAACAGTTCGTTTCTCTCCCTAAATGCGATTATGAATTATGGACATAGTTGATAACGTGTGACACAATTAGTTAGGCAACTGCTGCAATTGAGGTGGACTGCAGTTTCTTTTATTATTATTTTGCTTTAGCGATTAAATCAATAATTATTTCGGTGGAGATATAAAATTAATATATAATCTTTTTTTGTCTTTGTTGATAGTGTTGTTATTATCAATTATCAATCATAATGAATATATAATCTTTTTTTTTTATCTTTGTTGTTATTGTCAACTATCAATTAAGGTAAAGGGTACATGACCTAGAGGTCATGGTTCAATTTCCAGTGGCACCATATCAAAACTCTTGAATTTTAGTGTGCCAATTAGAAAAAAATGACATTCAAATAATAATAATAACAACAACAACATTAATAATAAAAGAAAATTACATTAATCTCACTGAGATTATACCTAATTTACATTTTAAAACTTCCTATTTTAAAATCGATTATTAACTTCCTTACAGTTTCAAAATCGAATATTTAAAAATTTTTATTGACCTTTTTATAAAAAATGACCATTATACCCTTATCTTCTGTAAGAGCAAATGACATTAACCTCCTTAAAATTAGGTATAATTGACATTTCAAAATTAAATATGATATAGTTTCAAAATCAAACACTTAAAGACTTTTATTGACTTTTTTTATAAAAAATGATCATTATACTCTTATTTTAACATATGTCTTCTCTAATCCCACTACATATAATCTATAGCATGTTTTCTCTAACCTCATTATAAAAAATCCTTAGCATTTACTTTTCTTCAATTTTTATATTTTTTTAAAAAATTTAAAAAAGTTAAAATTTTATTTATATATCTAAAAATTATTAATTATTAATTCTTTTTAATTTTTGTAAATCTAAAAATTTTTTAACTTTTAATTTTTATAATAAATTTTTTTTGTATAGAAACTTTTTATTTTTTTTTATTAAATGTATATGGATTGATTGTAAAATTTTTAGATCCATAAAAATTATTTTTAACTTTTTTTAAAATTTTTTAAGAAATATTAATAAATGATTTTTATAAAATAAAAATTTTTTAAAAATTATAAATGTATATTTTAAAAGTAATTTCATCAATTCTCATTGTTATTCAAACATAAACTTTGAGGTTTTGAAATGTCAATTAGGCCTAATTTCATGGAGATTAATGTCATTTGCTCTTACTGAAGACAAGGATATAATGGTCATTTTTTGCAAAAAGTCAACAAAAATCATTAAGTGTTCGATTTTGAAACTGTAGGGAAGCTAATATTCAATTTTGAAATAGAAGGTTTTGAAAAGAGTCCTAGAGGGGGTGAATAGGACTATCAAATAAAAATGAGAAATTAAAAGAATTCTTTACAAGAATTAAATAGAAGAATGAAGAATACAAAGATTTAAAGAGTTCAGATTCAATAACAATCCTATGTCTCCACCTAACTTATCCCCAAGTTAGGATTTTCAATCACCCACAATCTTATTCACAGGACTGAGATTATACAAGAGTTTTATGGCTCACTCTTATAACCTTACAACATGAGTTTTCAAAGCTCACTCAAAAAATCAAAAACCAAGTGTTTTAATGGACAACACTTAAATCAATTCCTTTAGAAATAAATCTCACTTCCTTTCTAATCTAACCCAAGATTTAACATGAAGAGAAATTTTATTTCTAACACACATCCAACTCTCACAAGAGTTATATAAACAAAGAATTGTTTAAGAGAATTTGAGAGCTCAATGAATGCTTAAGAAATAATTAATGATAAATAAGTTTCTTAACTTTGAATAAACTCTAAAGGTATTTATACTAAAAAATATAGCTATTGGAGGTGCAAATGATGTGTCCAATGTCTATATTTTGAATCATTGAGAGTGATGCTATCACACAACTATTCATGGATTGAAACTGTGATTGGCTCTTCAAGACGTTTGAATTTGCCCATACTTTCTTCATACAAGCTGTAGATATTTGAATTAGATTTTCATATCAATTTGAATTACCTAAATTGGACTTCTTTAGCTCAAGATATGTCTAAAATACTAAGGGTTATGCAATCTAAAATGCAGAATATTGTCAAACAGCTATACACAAGTTGAAGCCATGATTTTCTCCTGAAGAAATTTGAATTTTCTCATTCTTTCTTCATGAAAGTTATAGATATTTGACTTATCTTTTCATATCATTTTGAATCACCTTAATTGGACTTCTGTAACTCAAGATATGTCTAAAATACTAAGAGATGTGCAATCTAAGATGTCAGACGTATACATGGATTTCAACTCAAAATTTGCATAACCAAATGAACTTGGATTTTGACAAATAAGCACAATTCAGAAAGATCAAGATGTCTACTTCAAATGTGAAGGAGCTCATTTTCTCATTTAAGAGCACTAAAGATGTCAAAAGACTTTTTGAATCTTAGAGGTTTAATTTGCCCGAAAAGTCACTATTTATCCAAAAGTGTATATGCTTGGTAAATGTTTGGTATATAATTCCCTACACACTTAATTGAAATTATTAGTATAAAAATTAGTTGTCAAAGTCCAAAATTTGGAGTTTGATCGTGCAAATGGTCGGTAAGTTTTAAAATGTAAATTAGTCCTAACCTCAGGGAGGTTAATGTTATTTTCTCTAATAATAATAATAGTTAATATGATAAATAGATATATTAATATATAGATATTAGATAGATAGTATATAATACTAATAATAGTTAATACGATAAATAGATATATTAATATATAGATATTAGATAGATAGTGTATAATAATAATAATAGTTAATATGATAAATGATAGATAAATATATAGATATTAGATAGATTGTATGATATGATATTATATTGAGAGAGAGAGTGCACTTCAAGTCGTTAAAAAAAATCATGAAACTTGTTTTTTGACTTTTCTTTTCTGCTTTTTTTTTTTTAATATTTATAAGTGAGAAGAATAGAGAAGTTACAAAATTAAGAAGAAAACTACTAGCCTAAACTGCTCTTTTGGAATTATATGTTTATTCAATTTTTTCGAATTTCAGACCAAAAATACTACCAAAATAACTAGATAATATTCATAATTCAATCCAGAAAAAGATTATCTTACATTACATGGATTCAACACATAAAAATCAACAAATTATACTGTTTTCACACAAAAATCAGATTGTACCAGCAGCACAATCATTGAACTACTTATGGATTAAATGTATATATGAGTTTAGTTCAATAATCCAATGACTACCTAATTAGCTCCTTGCATTATTACAGGACTTCTTTCCATGGCTGCTCTTCATTTTAGTCGTAGCAAAGCAGGCTTACCAACTCTATGCTAACCAAATTGGAGCTTATGCGCAGAAGAGAAATGCTTAGTTGCTGCCATGATGGCGGCCTCTGGCGTCAAGTGTGCCGAGTTTCTAGCACTGTTAGGCTCACCAAAGCAAGAAACAAGCCACCCAAAAAAGGGTGCAAACCAACTATCCTTCTTATCTGTGTTCATTTTGATCAAGACTGCTATAGTTGTTTACTTGCAACTGAAAACTTGTTGTATCTCACGTTACACCTCTAGCAAGTATAATCTGTTAGCACTTATTTGTGTTTTGTGGGCTCTATTGTCAATGGATTTGTTATTTATATGCTAAGATGTCTTGGTGGTCACGTTTATAGTGGAAAGGATTGTGACATCCTGAGGACTTGATTGTTGAACAAGTTGTGCTTTTGACCACGAGAAATTGCTGGTTGGGGGCTATATACTCATTGTTTCTCAGCAGTTTCTCTGCTGGTGTTATTTGGAAACATCCTTTCCAGGGCCAAAAGAAAAGAACCTTGACACGGCAGCGCAGGCATGAAGAGATGAGTCAAAACAAAATAACCTTTTCCAATCTGATTGTGACCTTATATATGTAAGGCATAATACATATATCGCCCCTGTATTTATCACTTTTTATCATTTTGATGCCTAAACTTATAGTTTCACCTTTTTGACAACTGAACTTGACTAAAATATAATTTTAAAACCTCTGTCAGCACATATGACATGAAATAGCAAATTAGCACATGTCACATCATAAGAATTTAACTGACTAAAAATTACAAATACAGATGTCAAATTGAAAAAAAATGACAAGTTCAAAGGGTAGTTGATGAATTATATCATCGTATTAGTGCAAATTAGTGCATTTTAACTTAGTACTTATGTTAAAATGACAAAACCATAAATTAATGTGTCAAATTGATAAAAAATAACAAATACAGAGGTAATGTATATATTATACCTATGTGTAACTATTTATGCATGCATGTCATCCATAAAAATTATTCAGCACAAAAAAAATACAACAGATATGAGCAAGGCAATAAAGGACCAAAAACATTGAGCTTTGCTATTAATTTGCATTCGATCAAGAAACATGCCCTTTGTTTAAGCATGAGTACTCATATGAACTTATAATATATGTTTTACTATTCAAGAAGAATGAGATTTGTTTAAGTATGACTACTTATACAAACATATGATATGATTATATGCACATCCACATTTGACCCAAAAAAACATATGACACAGACATATGATTATGCATGTAAACATAGTAAGGGAAGTGATAGATCCTCGACACCAACATATATTACAGCCCGCTAAAGATAAAAAAAAATTTAAATTACTTAATTATTCCAAATACAGTGAGATAATCAACTGAAAAAGGAAGACTTTTGTATAAAATTATGGCCGCAACAATATTATTCACATTATGGACCGCAACATGAAATATTATCGATATATAGTAATACAACATTTCAGTGATAAATGGTAACATGAAAGGCCACATCTGCGACAAGAATAAAAAGGAATTCTATATTCAACATAGAATAATAATTATATATGGTGTATTATATTTTTTCAATCTATATAAACATTTTTTTATTGTAAACTTTATATATACAGTATTAAATTTGGTTCTTTATTCTTAGATTTATAAACAGCTAAAACCATCTCAAAATATTTATTTAATTTAGTTGGTTCCATTTAATACTAAAATTATTTAATTTTGTACGATTTTTTTTTTAATGTTCTAAATGTCGAAATGAGTCGACACTCAAAATCAATAGTGCAGTTTTGAACCCCACTCCGAACTCTCCCTTGTCTGTGGCTTGGAAATAAGTCACCTCCAAAAAAAAAAATGCAGTGTGATCCAAAACTTCATGCTTCGATTATTTTTTTTTTTGCTTTCCGCTCAGTCCTAATTTGTATAATGGTGGATGCTAATCTGCGCATAGGTCATGACACGTGACATAATAAATTAATAAAAGTATAGTGAAATTATATGCCATGAGACAAAAATAATAAATAAAATTATAGTCGTTAATATATTATAGAATTGAAATCATAAGTATTTTAATCATTATAGTATTATAAAATTTATAAGTTTTGAGTTATTTTATTATACTATTAACTTGTAAGTTATTTCATCATCTATAGTTTTTAACAAATCTATATTTGTATTTCTATCAATGTATTATTAGTTTGAATCAATAAAATTATTTTTCTTTTAAAAAAAAGTGTGGTGAAATATTACAATATCTTTAAATTAAATTTTGGGTTTTTTGCAAATAAAATCATAATTTTTAGTGTTTTTTGTAGTTTAATCACAACATTTGAAACTTAGCATATTAAAACATGATTTTACAATTTTTGACAAGTTGAAATACCGATCAATTAATCGGTGAAAGTGTACTTACATGTCTGATAAAGTTTAGGTTAATTGGTCAAATAGAAATAATTTTATCCACGTCAGAAATAGTTATTTGCAAAAAAATTATTTCAATTTGACCACCAAACTTTACCTTACACATAAACACATTTTTATCAATTAATTGATTGGTGTTTTGACTTGTCAAAAATTACAAATTTATATTTTAATATACAAAATTTCAAATGTTATTATTAAATTGTAAAAAAACTAAAATTCATAAACCTTTAAATTTTCCTTTATATTTTGTCCAAACATTAATTTTACCATTGCAAAATACTTCAAGATATATATACAAATATTTTTAATTAAAAAAAAGTGACCCACCAAGGTAAAAAAAAAAAGTGCCAAAGTAGAATTTATTGCGCGTGTTATCATCATTACATGCATGAGATTGACCGGGTTGGTGTAAACCCTTTTATTACACCCACTGTGATGCTCTAATAAAAGTGTGGTGAAATATTACAATGTATGCCTTTAAATTAATTTTTCCTTCACATTTTGTTCAAACATCGTTGCAAAATACTTCAAGTATATATACAAATATTTTCAATTAAAAATAAAAAAATGTGGCCCACCAAGTAAAAAAGTACAAAAGTAAAATCTATTGTACATGATATCAACATCGCACGTATCATACTAATGGAACTCTCAATGTGGAGAGTTTCGTAAAATGATATAATAGAGGGTTTTATACCTTTTATCATGCCCATTATATAGAGCTGACAAATTGTGAGATGACACGAAATAATACAGTTAAACAGATTTAAATTTAGTATAAACTAGTTAATCAATTTAAAACATAGATAAAATTCTATCTGAACGGGTTAAATCAACCAAACATGTTTAAACACATATAAATATGTTTAATAAACAGATCACACTAATTAACCTATAACTTGTTTAAACATGTATTATCATGTTTTACAAACATATTAATATGATTAAGTATTAACCCATTTAAACACGCGTATATATATATATATATAATTAAATTTATTAAATATAATAAAAATTTATGCATTTATACTAAAATTATATATTTTAGTACAATTGTCAATTGTATTAATAATATTTAGTTTTGATATATTGTATTGTATATTTATAATAAAATTATGAATCTTGTAAATTAATATTACCAATTACATATTATACTAATAAATATACAGTCTTGATAAATATAATATTGATATTATTACATATAATAGAATTATATATCTTGACATATATATAATATTGTTTCTTCTGCTTAATGTTTTTTTGTTAATGATAGTCAAAATAGTTTACGTCTACTATTATAGTCAACTTGCAGAAGTAATATCTGTGACTATCCTTGCTGGATGTTTATCTTTGCTTCTTTCTCTTAATCAATTGTGGTTGTTCAAAAAAAAAAGACATATATATAATATTGATATTATCACATATTATAGAATTATGTATCTTTAGGATAAAATAGTATTACTATTATATATAATAGAATTATATATTTTAAGATCGTATTGTCAATTGTATTGATATAAATTCATATTTAGTTTTGGTGAATTATTATTCTCTGTAAACATTTCTGTTATTGCTAGTAATGTTAATTAAATTGTATATCTAATGATAAAATTATATATTTTTAAACTTTAGTATAAATTAGTATTGTCAATTATATATTATATTAGTAACATATAGTGTTGACATATTGTAGACACCCGATTCGGTCGGTCCGTGTTAGGGGACGAATTAGGGGCGCTCGGTTTGATCGGTCCGTTGTCAAGCCCAATGATGAGAATGTGAAACTTGGACATGAGAATGAAGTCTGAATCTCTAGTGGAAGGTGGACTTGAAAATCCAAAACCAAGCCCAACAATCCAAATTCGGCCCAAGCCCGCTCGGCCCAATGCAAGCCCGAGCCAAAGGGGCATCGCCTCAGTGTAATGAGGCGATCGCCTCATCAATGAGGCGCCACCCTTTTGGCAGCCCACTTGCAGCTGCATTTAATGCAGTTGAAATCATGACGGTCAAGTGGTGCGGGCCCCACTCTCCAAACCTCTTTCTTGCATGAGGAAAAGATTTTTGGGGAAAGAAAAAAGGCTATGAGAGCTCATGATGGGCTAGGAGGCTTAGGGGCATGGGAAAGCTAAGGAATAAAAGAGAAAAAAAGAAAGAGGAGAGGGGGGAGGATTGAAAAAAAAGAGAGAGAAGAAGCTCTGAAGAAAAAACAGAGAGAGAAAATAAGAGAAACATCCTGGAAGGAAGAAGAAGAGGGGGAAGTAAAAGAAGTCACATCTCAATAAGAGAAGAAGGAAGAAACTTGTATCAAAGGTAGATACCACATCCTAGCAAGGATCTCAATCAAAAACATCTCTGAGGGCCTCTCATTTTTGGTAAAAAACTTGCAGTTAAACTTGACATGTGCATCATTTTGTGAGTTCTTGCTTGTGTGACTAAGTTCTTAGTACATTTTAGGTTTATCTCTAATGTGTCTAGCTTGATATCTCACTTTATTGATGGGTCTTTGAATACTTTTGCATGTAGTCGTAGTCTGATGATTGTAAAGTGTGTGTATGTGTCACGACCCAAACTAGGAGTCATTACCGGCGCTAAGGAACGGGAATTCTTTCGAATTCGGAACTCGTAGCGAGCCTTAGAAAATGAAATCATGCAATACAATAATTAAAAAGTACGATAGAATTAAAAAAATTTTGAAGCAATATATAAAATAAATACTTCAAATCCTTTTATAAATGAATACATACTCGTACAGTTTCAAATACAATTCTTAGAGTATTTAATATCAAAACAAAATACTACTATTCTGATACAATAACACTACTACTACAGTTTCTAGAATACAAATCAGAGTTCAAAATATACATTTGCATAAAATAGCCGGGACTAAAGAACACCAGCGAGGAACTCTACAACTAAGGTCTGACGATATGGGATCTCCTGAAAAAAATAATTGAAGGGGGTTAGACCTCACTGAGTGAATTATTATACTATATATACATGCAATCTAAAACATATTCACTCATGCATTCACATATATGTATATATATTCACGCATTCCACACATATGTCGATTCTACTTGTATAAATATACTAAATGCAGAGAACGTTTAATTTAATTCATGAAGAATCCATAGAACCCTAAGAATAGCAACCTCAATCAATCCCAACATCGCTCTAGCCATACAGGCTCACTTGATTCCAAATAGAACACTTATTCCAATCTAGACAGCAGACTGGCCCTGAGACACTAAGTCGACCGAGCTCCAGCAGTCTAGCTATCAGTGTGATTGGCCCCGAGACACTTAGTCAATTGAGCTCCAGCAATCACACTATCATCACCTCACATCTCAATTAACCCAATAGATCATTCATTCCACTATGGACAGTAGACTGGCCCCGAGACATTAAGTCAACCGAGCTCCAGCAGTCTGACTGTCAGTGTGATTGGCCCCGCAATCACACTATCTATCATACCATTAATCTCAGTCAAATCAATCTAATCAATTGTAATCACCCAAAATTAACTCTCACTCAACCCTTATTTATCGCACCGGTACGTATACGATCATAGTGCTGCCCACTAGGAAGCACGTTCTATTGATATCCTTCATTTAAAATAAATATTCATTCAGAAAGTAATTAATGTAGAACAATATTCATAATAATAAAATCAACCATAAAAAAAAAAAAATATATATATATATATATACCAAAAATATACCTAAAATATACCCAGTATATTTCGAGTATATATATATATATATCAAATAAAATATGAAATATACTAAAGGTAAACCATTAATATAGTTAAAAATAATTAAATGTGTATCACTGATACACTATGCATTTACTTAAATATATAAAAGAATATATTCTAAGTACATAAATTATTTAATAAAATAATTATATATAAATATTCATTTAAATATGTGTTTGTACTAAAACATGCGTTTAGGTTTAATATATATTCACAATATACTAAAATAACCTAATTTTCTAGCATGCATATCACAATTAAACCCTAAGTATACCATTAATGTGTTAGATTTGAAGTAATAATAAAACATGCATTTATTTGGGAAATATATCAAAATTATACCAAAAATAAACTTAAAAACAATTTAAGTGTAGGTTCATAATATAGCATGCAACTATTTAAGAATAAACCTAAAATATGCTAATCATTTAATAAAGAAATTATGGTTCGATGTACATTTAAATCATGTATAGATATTAAAATATATTAAATATAAACCTAATTGTTTAACATGCATTTATCAAAATAACATGCATAATTATTTAACATGCATATATATAAAATACAAACCCTAGATATACCAAAAATATTATAATTTAAATCACGTAAAAAAAACGTATAATGAAAATGAAAAATCCTAAGTGATGCATCCTATATACAATGCATATATATACAGTATAATAACTCACTGGTGCACGCTCCTCGAGACAGACTCGGCAGGCCTGATTCATTAGGCCTCGGTCTTGGCGCAGCTAGAAAAATAAAATAATAATAACCGTCAGAATAAACTTCTAACTCTATACTTCTAGGATTACTATAGACAGATTCAATCAAAAATTCAGAATTAGACTCGGACCAGTTGTCACGTTTTACGAAAAATCTATCAAAATTTTGGCAGAACCTTCCCTGTAAAACGGACATCTCTCTACTCAAAGAGTAGAGCCAGTCCTGCAAAAAAACACACTTCGAAATAATACCAAATTCACAACCACAATCCTTCGGTCGGACTTCAAACTACAATTTACCGACCGAGGTCTACAATTCACAGAATATTCACAAAATACGAAAAATACCCTTATATAATAAAAATACATTTTATCAATCCAAATTACTTAATTAACCCTAAAACATGTTAAAAATCGATAAAAACTCATTTATTAAGAAAAATCGTATATTATATATATAATTTGAAAATAATTTATGAAAAATAGTTTTAATTAGTTAAAAATACCAAATAATTTGTAAAAATCATTTTTATACCTTAAATAACTATTAAAACCAATTTAATTACATTTTTAGTCAATTTAGTGTAAAATTACCAAAATACCCCTATATATATATTTACTAAAATAAATCCAAAAATTCACCAAAAATAATATAATTGCTTAAAATTAATTTTCTCAACATATATTTCAATAATATCAATAAATATACTCAATTAACCAATTAATTTCAATTAAACACATAATTAACCCTATTTTTCAAAATTACATAAACTTAATAAATTCCAAATAAATATATACAAATTCACAAAAATTACAAATAAATCTATAATTCATTTCAACACCTATAATTACCATAAAACACAATTTCATAATTTAATTAATTAATTTTCAAAAATTAGAAAATATTAATAAAATAATCAAAAATACCCAAAAATCAAAATAAATTCCAAAAATTCTAAAAAAGTTACAACATGTAGATTGAGCTTTTGGGATCAAAGTTTGTGAAGGAATTTTTCATGAATCACTCAAATTGAAGCTAAAAAAAATTCAGAAACCCTAAATGGCCGAAATTGAGAAATTGAAACCTAGGAAAATCTAGACCATTTTAAGTGAAACAAAGCTTGGAATGACACTCACCAGAGCTCAAGGAGAATATAAAGACCAGTGGCATCGAATTTGATGGCCGGAATCACGTCGATCGAAGCTTGATCGATTTTCTATAATTCTTAGCTTTTCTGACCAAAACACACCGGAATAGGGAGCTTCAGGCGTCAGGAATGGCTGGCAAGGGAGGAGGAAGGCTGAGAGGCACACCGACGGCAAGAAAATCAGCTTGAAATGGCCGAAAATGGTGGAAGGGACGTCGGGAGGAGAAATGAAGAAGGCAATGACATTTTGGTAAATAATGCAAATTTTATAATTTTCATAAATAAATATGTATATATGTATATATATACCCACACTTTACATTATAATAATATATATATTACCACACACAAATAATACTCACCACACAAATAATTTAATATATTTAATAATTTATACACTTATAATTAATTAATTAATATTAAAACTAAATAATAAAAATTAAGGTAATTAATTAAACCCTAATTAATTTAAATAAATATACATATATACATCTTATTTTAGCACTTAAAAATTATGTATGAGTTCATGCAAATTCGTAAAACTAGTCAAAATAATTAGTACTAAATTATTTACGTATCAATTTCCCCGAAAATAACATTTCCGAAAAAATTTTACGTAAAGTACTTAAAATAATATAAAATAATTAAAACAAGCTTTAAACAGATAACAAACTCATAAAAATATCATAAATATATACAAAAATTATTAACACTGTATATCCCGATGTAGTATAAAAATATTTAAAAACTCGGGATATTACAGTCTTCCCCCCTTACAAGAATTCATCCCCGAATTCCAGAAAAAGATTAAATAAAATCAAGAAGGGAAGAGATACGGGTAAAAAGCTCGTATCTCAACTTCAGTCTCCCAGGGAAGCTCTTTCGTGTTGTTGCTTTGCCACAACATCTTGATCCTCTGAATTTGATTCGAACATAACTATCGAGCTTGATAATTACAATCACAACCGATTCCTTCTTGAACTTCATATCTTCATTTAGTTCTATACTGTCTGATTGCAACATGTGCGAAGTGTTCAAAATGCACTCCCTCAAAATAGAGTCATGGAACATTGGATGCACGTGAAATAGATTTGGAGGCAAAGCCAACCAATATGCAACCTTACCAAATCTCCTCACATCATTTTTTGGAGACATCTTCAAAATTACAGTCTTTGACCTGAAACTCCATATCTCTATGTCTAGGATCCGCATTGCTCTTCTGATCACAATAATTTTCTCCACTGTATTCTAAACCATCTCATATCTAGTTAAGACTTCTTTCCATAAAAGCCTCATGTGGTGTCATTCCAATACTGCTATGGTAGCTGTTATTATAAGCGAATTCTACAAGTAGCATATAATCAACTTAACTACCTTCTAGATCCAAAACTAGATCCAAAACACACATCTTCAACATATCTTCTAGTGTCTGGATCATCCTCTCAGACTGACCATCTGTCTGAGGATAAAAGCAGTATTGAAATCCAACCAGGTGCCTATTACTGTCTGCAATTTCTACCAAAATTGAGAGGTAACCATTATACTTTTACCATATGCAATGGACACAGGTATTCCACGCAGGCACACAATATGCTTCATATGCAGCTTAGCCAACTTAGCTACTGAATAAGTGGCTTCCACTGGCCAAAAATTAGCTGACTTGGTCAATCTGTCTACAGTTACCCATATGGAATTATATTCACCCTTCGAACGAGGTAACCAACCATAAAAATCATAGCAACTCTTTCTCATTTCCATCCAAAGTTCAAAAGAGATCGAAACTTCCCAGAAGACTTTTGATGTTCAGCTTCCACTAACTGGAAAATTAAACACTTAGAAATACAATCAATCACATCCTTCTATAATCCAACCTACTAGTACTAATCTTGAATACCGTGATACTTCTTAGTAACATCTGGATATACACTATAAGTTCATTTTCGCAGTTTATATAGAATCCCTTTCTCAGATTACAACATCAACCCTGTATCATTAACTTGTGCATCTCCTATCAGCAGATCATTCTATGGTAAAATACCATGATGACATGCTATGATGAATGTCATGATGAGATGGTATAATGAAATGTTATGATGAAATGCTGGAATGAAATGTCATGATGAAATGCTGTAATGAGATGCTATGATGATATGATAAAATGTTATAATGATATCAGGTCTTATCTTCTAAAGTTCACATAACCCTCAGATCAACGGTCTTCATCAGCACTTGGAAACTGTTCTAACAAACATCTATTCACATAAACTTCACATTCTTCTGAGTTATATGGGTCATAGGAGCTGCAATTCTAGAGAGTTTTGTTCAGATTTCCTATGATACCCAATTAACCCAGAAAATTATAGATCTCAATAGATTTAGTCAGTCTGGGCCACTCGGATACTGCTTCGATCTTTTGTGGATCAACTTGAATACTATCTTTAAACACCACACTTCTAAGAAAAATAACACTCTCCACCCGATGATCACACTTCCTGAATTCAGTATAAAGCTGACATTCTCTTAGTGTCTGTAGTATGATCCTCAAGTGATATACGTGCCCTTTCATTCACTTCGAATACACTCATATATCATCAATAAAGACTACTACAAACTGATCCTCAACTAATAATAATCTGACTTCCAATCAACTTTAAAAAAGAATTGTGCACCATGTAGTTGATTAAACAGGCCATCTATCCTCGAAAGAGGATACATATCCTTCATTATTACCCTGTTAAGCTCTCTACAGTCAATGCACAGTCTCAGGGTACCATCCCTCTTCTTCATAATAGGACTAGTGCACCCCAAGGAGAAACACAAGGTCTGACAAAACCCTGGTCATACAGATCTTGCAATTGCTCCTATAGCTCTGTAAGAGTCATTTTGTAGGGCTACATTGAAATAGGAGTTATATCAGGAACCACATCGATACAAAATTCAATCTCTGTGAGGTGGTAAACCTGGTAACTCACAGGCAATTGAAACATCTGGGAGAGATAACTTCTCTAATGAAGTATACTCAACTAGAGCCAGATATTCCTGACAACCCTTTCACATCTCATCAAGATCAATTACACCCAAAAGACTAAATTAACGATAACTCTCTGAATCTCAATTCTCGATTCAGATGCCCATATATTAAACTTAGTCCTGTAACATACAATTCTATCAGTCTTCTCTTACTCTGAGTAGTAATAGCCATAATTAACTATCCCTCCTTGAAAATGGATGGAAGCATCTTAGAAATCCCTCTTTAACTCAAATTATGTATTGCAGTTAGAACTGACAGTTTGCCATAAAAAGTACAAGAGTGTTTCATCTTCATTAGACATTTTCCCAATTCCTTCGTCAAAGCATATTCAAACAACTGTCAAACTTGGCTAAATGCTATTGTTATCAAGCTCTTAATAATCTCGACTATCCTAGCCATAATTATTGCAAGTTCAAGTTCAAAGGAATGCTTGCACTGCTTACAATGACTACCTTAACGCTTAAGTTACAGTTGCCTCTAACCTACCTCAATACTAGATAGGTGTAGTAAGGTAGAAACTATAACCATAACTTGAACTTGAAAATACTGATTCTATATTGTCTCTGCAGAAGAAACAATTCACATTCACTATGCTGAAAAGATATGGAAATCATCAGGATTCAGAATATGGAATATATGCAGAATTGACGTATCTCGAGTTCTTAACTGAAAAAGAAATTACATCTGTTGTACGATCGAAGGTATCAACACTGCACCCTGCAAAACTCCTGTTACAGAAGCAACATCATCGTAATGCTAAGCCACTAGCTCCTCATTCAGTTGTTTCCACTGTCAACAGTGATCATCAGGCCTTCTAAGTTCATCTCTACCCCTATGCCTAATAGGCTGCATAGGGGGTAGAAACTCATGCTCAGAAGATTAACTATCATCAATCTCATCAATAGATGGAGCGACTCACGCTTAGGGCAATCAGTAAGGAGCAAAAACAAATAAATAATTCAAACAATCATAAACATTAACAAACACCCTGACAGTTACGTGGAATTCCTAATACAAGGAAGACTTTTCAAAGACATGATCGAACCTAATTTAACTGCAGTAGTTTCAAAGAAAACACGACTCGTCAACCTAGGTCCACATCTCTAAACCTAGGCTCTGATACCAACTTTGTCATGACCCAAACTAGGAGTCATGACCGGCGCTAGGGAATAGGAATTCTTTCGAATTCGAAACCCGTAGCGAGCCTTAGAAAATGAAATCATGCAATACAATAATTAAAAAGTGTGACAAAATTAAAATTTTTTTGAACTAATATATAAAATAAATACTCTAAATCCTTTTATAAATGAATACATACTCGTACAGTTTTAAATACAATTCTCAGAGTATTTAATATCAAAACAAAATACTACTATTCCGATACAATAACACTACTACTGCAGTTTCTAGAATACAAATCAGAGTTCAAAATATACATTTGCATAAAATAGCCAGGACTGAAGAACACCGGCGAGGAACTCTACAACTAAGGTCTGACGATATGGGATCTCCTGAAAAAAAAATAATTGAGGGGGGTCAGACCTCACTAAGTGAATTATTATACTATATATACATGCAATCTAAAACATATTCACTCATGCATTCACATATATGTATATATATTCATGCATTCCACACATATGCCAATTCTGCTTGTATAAATATACTAAATGCAGAAAATGTTTAATTTAATTCATGAAAGATCCATAGAACCCTAAGAATAGCAACCTTAATCAATCCCAACATTGCTCTAGCCATACAGGCTCACTTGATTCCAAATAGAACACTTATTCCAATCTAGACAGCAGACTAGCCCCGAGACACTAAGTCGATCGAGCTCCAGCAATCTGGTTGTCAGTGTGATTGGCCTCGAGACACTTAGTCAACCGAGCTCCAGCAATCACACTATCTATCACCTCACATCTCAATTAACCTAATAGATCATTCATTCCACTATGGACAGTAGACTGGCCCTGAGACATTAAGTCAATCGAGCTCCAGCAGTCTGACTGTCAGTGTAATTGGCCCCGCAATCACACTATCTATCATACCATTAATCTCAGTCAAATCAATCTAATCAATTGTAATCACCCAAAATTAACTCTCACTCAACCTTTATCTATCGCACCGGTACGTACACGGTCCTAGTGCTGCCCACTAGGAAGCACGTTCTATTGATATCCTTCATTTAAAATAAATATTCATTTAGAAAGTAATTAATGTAGAACAATATTCATAATAATAAAATCAACCATAAATATATATATATATATATATATATATATACCAAAAATATACCTAAAATATACCCAGTATATTTCGGGTATATATATATATATATATATATCAAATAAAATATGAAATATAATAAAGGTAAACCATTAATATAGTTAAAAACAATTAAATGTGTATCACTGATACACTATGCATTTACTTAAAAATATACTTAAATATATAAAAGAATATATTCTAAGTACACAAATTACTTAATAAAATAATTATATATAAATATTCATTTAAATATGTGTTTGTACTTAAACATGTGTTTAGGTTTAACATATATTCACAATATACCAAAATAACCTAATTTTCTAGCATGCATATCACAATTAAACCCTAAGTATACCACTAATGTGTTAGGTTTGAAGTAATAATAAAACATGCATTTATTTGGGAAATATATCAAAAATATACCAAAAATAAACTTAAAAACAATTTAAGTGTAGGTTCATAATATAACATGCAACTATTTAAGAATAAACCTAAAATATGCTAATCATTTAATAAAGAACTTATGGTTCGATGCACATTTAAATCATGTATAGATATTAAAATATATTAAACATAAACCTAATTGTTTAACATGCAAAATAACATGCATAATTATTTAACATGCATATATATAAAATACAAACCCTAGATATACCAAAAATATTATAATTTAAATCACGTAAAAAAAACGTATAATGAAAATGAAAAACCCTAAGTGATTCATCCTATATGCAATGCATATATATACAGTATAATAACTCACTGGTGCGCGCTCCTCGAGACAGACTCGACGGGCCTGATCCGTTAGGTCTCGGTCTCGGCATAGTTAGAAAAATAAAATAATAATAACTGTCATAATAAACTTCTAACTCTATACTTCTAGGATTACTATAGACAGATTCAATCAAGAATTCAGAATTAGACTCGGACCGGTTGTCACGTTTTACGAGAAATCTATCAAAATTTTGGCAAAACCTCCCCTGTAAAACAGACATCTCTCTACTCAAAGAGTAGAGCCGGTCCTGCAAAAAAATACACTTTAAAATAATACCAAATTCACAACCACAATCCCTCGATCGGACTCCAAACTACAATTTACCGACCGAGGTCCGCAATTCACAGAATATTCATAAAATATCAAAAATACCCTTATATAATAACAATACATTTTATCAATCCAAATTACTTAATTAACCCTAAAACATGTTAAAAACTGATAAAAACTCATTTATTAAGAAAAATCGTATATTATATATATAATTTGAAAATAATTTATGAAAAATAGTTTTAATTAGTTAAAAATACTAAATAATTTGTAGAAATCATTTTTATACCTTAAATAACTATTAAAACCAATTTAATTACATTTTTAGCCAATTTAGTGTAAAATTACGAAAATACCCCTATATATATATTTACTAAAATAAATCCAAAAATTCATCAAAAATAATATAATTGCTCAAAATTAATTTTATCAACATATATTTCAATAATATCAATAAATATACTCAATTAACCAATTAATTTCAATTAAACACATAATTAACCCTATTTTTCAAAATTACATAAACTTAATAAATTCCAAATAAATATATACAAATTCACAAAAATTACAAATAAATTTCTATAATTCATTTCAACACCTATAATTACCATAAAACATAATTTCATAATTTAATTAATTAATTTTCAAAAATTAAAAAATATTAATAAAATAATCAAAAATACCCAAAAATCAAAATAAATTCCAAAAATTCTACAAAAGTTAAGGAATGTATATTGAGCTTCTAGAATCAAATTTTGTGAAGGAATTTTTCATGAATCACTCAAATTGAAGCTAAAAAAAATTCGAAAACCCTAAATGGTCAAAATTGAGAAATTGAAACCTAGGAAAATCTAGACCATTTTAAGTGAAAAAAAAGCTTTGAATGACACTCACTGGAGCTCAAGGAGAAGATAGAGACTGGTGGCATCGAATTTGGTGGCCGGAATCACGTTGATCGGAGCTTGATCGATTTTCGATAATTCTTAGCTTTTCCAGCCAAAACACCCCGGAATAGGGAGCATCAGGCATCGGGAATGGCTAGCAAGGGAGGAGGAAGGCTGAGAGGCACACCGACGGCAAGAAAATCAGCTTGAAATGGCCAAAAATGGTGGAAGGGGCGTCGGGAGGAGAAATGAAGAAGACAATGACATTTTGGTAAATAATGCAAACTTTATAATTTTCATAAATAAATATGTATATATGTATATATATACCCACACTTTACCTTATAATAATAAATATATTCCGACACACAAATAATACTCACCACACAAATAATTTAATA
This sequence comes from Mallotus nudiflorus, assembly GCA_947683625.1. Taxonomy (NCBI): domain Eukaryota; kingdom Viridiplantae; phylum Streptophyta; class Magnoliopsida; order Malpighiales; family Euphorbiaceae; genus Mallotus; species Mallotus nudiflorus. The sequence continues at coordinate 828,933 of CANTUR010000857.1, forward strand.
TATTTAATAATTTATACACTTATAATTAATTAATTAATATTAAAATTAAATAATAAAAATTAAGGTAATTAATTAAACCCTAATTAATTTAAATAAATACACATATATACATCTTATTTTAGCACTTAAAAATTATGTATGAGTTCATACAAATTCGTAAAACTAGTCAAAATAATTAGTATTAAATTATTTACGTATCAATTTCCTCGAAAATAACAATTCCGGAAAATTTTTACGTAAAGTACTTAAAATAATATAAAATAATTAAAATAAGCTTTAAACAGATAACAAACCCATAAAAATATCATAAATATATATAAAAATTATTAACACTGCATATCCCGATGTAGTATAAAAATATTTAAAAACTCTGGATATTACAGTATGCATGTATTGTTACGTAGAGTGGAAGTCTGAATGTTTTGAGAGTCGTCACTAGCCTGTTGATCAGGCGACGCCTCTTCTCAATAAGGCGATCGCCTTATCACAGAGGCGATCGCCCCATTGACAGGCCCCCAAAAGGCCCCTTTTTGTGCGTGTCTCGTGTTCTCACATCAAAGGGAATGGGACCCCCTGTTGGTGAGGCATCGCCTCATCAATGAGGCGACCACCTCATTGACAGTTTCAGCTTGTTTTCTGTTTTGTTTTCTTTCATGCTCGTCATGATGTCCGTTTTGATTTGCATTCCTTTAATCTTAAACATGTCTATATGATTGCATGATGATGTTCAATCTTGATCGTTCGATGCTTCCTTTAGTCCATAATGTAAAAACCCCTTCTTTATAAGGCCTTTTGTAAGTATCGTTATTTGTGATTTCTTTTTTTTTTTCTTGAAAAGAAGGGTTAACCGTGTATTATTTACAGGAATTACTTGATGATTTCCGTCATCGAGTAGTCACTGTTGCTAGTTACCCCTTGTATGTTGCCGTTTTTATGTTATTTTAATAGTTTATTTTCGGTATATGTTTGGTTTATTTTCTATATATTATTCGTTTATTTAGCTAAAAAGTGTTGTAATCCTTAATCCCTTTCCCCATTTAATTTTGAATGTATGGTTGTAAATTATTATTTATTTCATTTACTACGTTTTTTGAATGTCGGGACTTAAAGGCATGAAATTGGATTAATGTGCAAATTTGGACTTGATTGTAAAATTTGGCAATCATCCGAAGGCAATTTTTTTTATGTGTGGTAACCAAGGAAATAATTAAATAATTAAAGGGTAATAAAACACAAAACACAAACGGAGGCCAACCGCAAGGTTGGGTGAGCATTCAAACACTCATACCCAATTTCCGAACCCGATCTCTGATGACGGCTTTTGGGAACCTCCGTGGGATCCAGTTGCTGTACAGTGTGTCCTGACTTTTATTCGGGTGGCGACTCCATCTCCGAATAGACTTAAGACCTATATCGTATTTCCTAATAGGCCTCGAGCCCGCACAGTGCTGTGATCACTAAACACTTGAGCGTGTACTAAACCCCGCCGCCTACACATATATATAGTCTTAATATTATTACATATAATAAAAAAGTTAACATTTTGTATGAAATTTAAAATATTGTAATGATATTTAGAATTTGTATAGATGTTTAAATTTAAAATTATTATTTAGGATTTATATGTTTAATTGATTTTTTTTATATATTTTGTAATTTGATGGTTAAATGTGTCAACATGTTAAACATATTAAACGCATTAAACATGTTAAACGTGTCTAAATAAATTTAGATCTGTATAGGTTAAAAAAGTTATACAGATAGTGTTTTATAATTTATTATTTAAACATATCTATATTTAAATTTATAGGTTTAACACGTCGTATTTAAGTTTACATATCTATATTATTATGATGTCTCGATACACCCCTTTTATACCACATAAACACGAATTGCCAATGCTCTTAGTCAATTGCTGCAATTGAGGTGGGCTGTCCAGTTTATTATTATTATTATTATTTTCTTTGGCGATTAACTCAATAATTGTTTTGGTGGAGGTATAAAATTTATATATTATCTTTTTAGTCATTGTTGTTACTGTTGCTTTCTTTGTTGTCGTTGATTCCTATCACAAGAAGATTGGTGGCTGAGCGACAAACATTTTTGTCACAAATCATAAAACTTGTGTTTGACTTTTCAGCATTTAAAATATACATATATATATATATATATTTAAATGAAAAATTCCGAATCCTACCATGAAATAAAGAGAGAATTGTTTGCTATAGTACAATTCACCTCCCTGTTGATAAATAAATTATAGTCTCAACTGTTTTTTTTTTTTATTTACATCACTTGAATTTAAAATTTATTAAATTCTAAATAATCCGATTTGATATTAATAGAACCAGAAAAGCAATAAAAGGCTCCTAACAACTGCTCCTTTTTCTGTCAGTGTTACATGTTTTGTTTTTCTATGGCGTGTTCAATTTTTTTTATCTTTCAGACCAAGAATACTGCCAAAAGAATTAGATAATATTAATAATTCAATTCAGATAAGGATTATCTTACATTACAAGGGTTCAACACATAAAAATCAATAAATAGTATTATTTTGACAAAAATCAGATTATACCAGCAGCAGAATCGTTGAACTAAGTATGGACTGAATGTATATGCGATTAGCTCAGCGATCCAGTGGCTGCCTGATTAGCTCCTTGCATTATTACAGGACTTCTTTCCATGGTCGCTCTTCGTTTTAGTCGTTGCAAAGCAGGCATACCAACTTTATGCTAACCAAATTGCACCTTATGCGCAGAAGAAAAATGCTTAGTTGCTGCTATGATGGCGGCCTCTGGCGTGAAGTGTGCCGGGTTTCTAGCACTCTTAGGCGCACTGGACGTTGTTGTTGCAGGCTCACCAAAGCAAGAAACAAGCCACTCAGAAAAGGGTGCACACCAACTACCCTTCTTATCTGCGCTCATTTTGTTCAAGACCGCTATAGTTGTTTATTTGCAATTGAAAACTTGTTGTATCTCACGTTACACCTCTAGTAAATCTGTTAGCGCTTATTTGTGTTTTGTGGGCGCTATTATCAAAGGATTTGTTATTTATATGATAAGATGTCTTGGTGGTCACGTTTATAGTGGAAAGGATTGTGACATCCTGAGGACTTGATTGTTGAACAAGTTGTGCTTTTGACCACGAGAAATTGCTGGTTGGGGGCTATATTATACTCATTGATTCTCGGCAGTTTCTTTGCTGATGTTGTTTGGAAACATCCTTTCCAGGGCCAAAAGAAAAGAACCTTGACACGGCAGCGCAGGCATGAAGAGATGAGTCAAAACTAAATACCCTTTTCCAATCTGATTGCGACCTTAATTTTCTATGTAACTATTTATGCATGCCATCCAACAAAATTACTCATTCCACCTGGTACAATAGGTTGCTGTGTTACCCTCTCATCGATACAATAATTGTTTACTAATTCAAGAGCAAGGAAGCGCCCGCAAGTAGAGGTTACTGTCTGCACCAGGCAGCAACCTAACCTCAAGAATACTAAAGATATCAGCACGTCAGTAAGGACCAACAACATTGAGCTTTGCTATTAATATGTATTCGATCACGAAACATGCCCTTTGTTTAAGCATGAGTACTCACATAAACCCATAACATATGTTTCACTATCCAAGAAGCATACGATATGAACATCTTCAACTTTGTAGACATGCATGCATGTGCGTGGGTGTGTGGATTGTAGTTGTATGCGATGCATACAAGTTTTTGTGCATATAAATATAGTAACATAACATCTCAGTGATAAATAGTAACATGAAAGGCCACATCTTCAACAAGAACAAAAAGGAATTATATATTCAATAAGGGATTAGATATGCCTATGTTATTCTGCTCAACTATGGTACATAAATTACATACAATCAGTACTATGCCTGGAATTTTAAAAAAAAAAAAAAAAAAGTTCTCTACAAAGAGGCATCCTAATCTACATCAAAATTGGTTTGGGGATTCCATATGTGAAAATCTATTTTCCCAAAAAATAGCTACAGATAATACCAGAAGACCTGCCTCATTGACTTCGCCTACTATCAAATCCAAAACGTACCTTTCCCCATCAATGCAGAAGCCAAGAATTGTTCATTATGTTCCTTGGATTCAGTTAATGAAACTTGCTTTCTTTCAAAAAGAACAGCACATTTAAGACCACTCAGAAGTCATGGATGAAAAGAAACTACCACTGCCAGCTAATATTGCTCTTATTATTCTGCACCCTCAAGGTCTTCCTGGTCCTCTAATTGAGTTTCTTCTTTGTTTATTTCTCCACCTTCATTTTCATTATTTCCATCACTGTTCTTGAAAAACAGTCCAGAAGAAGAAACATCTTCATCAAGATCCTCCTCAATATCTCTGTCCTTGGACTTTGACAAATTTTCACCATCCATCCATTTAGGGCAGCGGTGGGTAACGCCAAGAGCAGCCTCAATCTGTGCCAAAGCTGAAGGGCTTGAAGCATGAGATGATGTTTCAGTTAGATCATATCTCGAGCAACAACACTCAGGAACTGGATGAGAGATAAAAGATAATGGCTTGGATTTTGTAGATGCTTCTTTTAATCCATCAATTAAACTTCTCCTTAGATGCTTGCGTATTGATGTCAGCCAGGTACGGTTTGCTTGATATAGGTGATCACTGTTTTCTTCCAGAAGCTTGACAACTTCTTTTCTGTGAAAACAAAGAAGAACAAAAGTTAACAAATATAACAAAAGAAACAGACATGGGCAGCTAATACTTGATAGACAAATCTGCAGTATTAAATGACAAGTACAGCTTATGCACACAACCTCTATATGGATTCATAGTAAAGTTCAAGCATAACATTTAGCCAATTTATTATGTTCCTTGAGGTCCAAAAAATTATACATTTTGGACAAAGCCAGGAAAAATCAAGGGAAGGTTAGATAGCAGCATTGGAAGAGGAAGGATGGCGAAAACTTTCTTATGGACAAATTGGTAAGCCACTGACTACATGTGCTGGACTTTACCTGTCCGGTCGAAATGTTTTCAATGAAGCTGATTGGTAGAGCCTATGCCCCATAACCAAGCTAGCAAAATTTGGATGCCCTTTACCATCGCGATCAAATCCAGGAAAAAACACATCAGCTTCAACACAAATCACATAGTCAATTGCATCCCATAGCAATTTATGGGCATTAGTCCTTAACTCAATAACTGTGCTCTCAGGCTCATTATCACTCTCGGCAACCCAACCCCACCAACCTTCAATGTTGTATGATTTAGGCCGAGCTGGAGGAGGTGGAAGTGGTCGAGGGCGTGGACCTGCATTTTTCCATGCTTCAATCTTGTTTTCTTCCACAGCAGGAGGTGGGGTCCTCGGATACTTGTCAACAAGGTTAACCTCACGACCATAAATTCTACCAAGCTCCCATCCTGTGCTGAGTGAAGTTCTATCAACAACATTTTCAAACATTGCATGAAGAGGAATTAATGTCCTTTGGCCACCAAAAACTTCTCCTCCAGAAACATAAATTATTGTATCCCATGAGTATCCATATGCACGAAGAAGAATACCAACCTGTAAAAAACAATAGCTGGATCAAAAGTCTGCTCATCATTTCTTTGAATGTGCAATCATCCAAAAGATACCCATCATTGTTGGTGGCATAGCTGAGTTTACCATCTATCTGTCTTAGTATTAAGGCCATTCTCACAAACTCATGCATGATTCAACACCACAGATTTCAATAACATACAATGGAATGCTGTTCTCATTATCGAGTTTGAGAAATTTGAAGATTGACACTATAACAGGACAGAAGCAGCCTTATATACTTGAAGTGATAAATGAAGTGACTCATAAAATAGTCCTGACAAATTGCGGCACAAAAACTATTGAATTATGTAATGCATACAGGTCTATAGTACATCAGAACCTTAAAAGCATTTATGTTTCAAATGCATGCAGTACCATGACCAGAAGGGCTCTATTAATGAAATAGGCAATTACCTCCTCTGGCATTAATGGACATGAACCATTATGGCGCCGTTTCATGGAGTTTACAGAAAGCTTTCCCTTGACAATCCTCCGTTTGATCATCCAGGCTCGCTTGTGCTGAATAAGTTCAGTGTGCACATCCTTAGGAAGAGCTCCAAGACACAATATACAATCAAACACCAGGTAAGTTCTGCTGTTAACATGTTTGACAAATCAATCACAAATCATGCCATCTGGGTTTGGTGCTGGTACCTGGAAAAGTTCAGCGCAGCCATGATATGCTAAGGCATCCCTAGTCATCCCAGGATCAAAGGCAATAAATGGCCTTCCAGGAGACCTTAACCTAAAATTACAATAGAAATCATATATATGAGAGGAATGTTAATATAAATTGTAAAAATCACATTATGAATAGTCATCAACCTATGCAAGACTTTAGTTGCAAGTTCCTGGACCTCTTGTCGAAACCTCAAGGCATGAAAAGCAACTCTACATCTCAACCTTTGAAATTCCTCAAGCTGAGGTGGAAGTATAGCCTAAAGCAGAACCAGAAAAGGTGGTGACATTTTCTAACCCAAAGACACCGTGATAAAATTGCATCACGTTAGACAATTTAGCTTTCAAATCAGAAAAAGTACAGTAGTCATTTATTTGGCAAAATTTGCTAGGAACATATTATCTTTTGCATGAAAAAAACCAAAATGCAAACAAACATGAATGTCTAAAAAGGGAAAACATAAAAGAAGTCAAGTATGAGAAAAGCAAGCATCACAAATCATAATTTGACAAACTTCATCCCCCTAGGAAGACACAGTAAGAATTAACATGCTTAAGAAATACAAGCTTGAAGATACCATGTATAGGTTGGAAAATGACAGGATTAGATAAACATATTTTAATAAATTTTTCTTGATGGTCATATAAATAGTAAAGATAATCTGAAAATGTGCAGACTTCAACATTATTCCATTCCCACTTAACAATCTGGCCATTAAATTTTAACTAACCTTATAATTTCTTTTGTTATATCAATTTTCAACCAAAATCATGCACTTTCACCAACTAAGTCCTCTAGGAACTAGAAATTTATTTTCCAAGACATTATAGCCTTGAGTCCATGCTGAAGGCATTTTTTCCCAACATCTCACACATGTTGACAACACTTTCCTTTCAATCTCTCACACATGTTGACAACATTTATGTGGAAGAATGCTAGAACTTGAGTGAAGATTTTGACTAGCTGGAAAGATCCATATTACACTTTGGGCTTTCATATGCCAAGTACTCTTGATTATCATAGTCCAACTCCCAAATTGAAATCATTAGTTTCCATAGTGGCACACACCAAGATGTGTAGTTTTTCATCTAAGATACTATCAACCTAATTTAGGTGGACAATCCTAGAACTCAAGAGAAGATTGACTACTGGGAGAGACCCAATCACAACTTTGACTAATGGGAGAGACCCAATTACAACTTCCCTAGCTTGCTATTGTATTTATTTAGAAAGGGAACATTAGCATGTCAAGTTTAAGACCTCAACTAAACCTAGGTCAAAGAAAAGACACATAATCAGGCCTCAGTTGTGCATACCTGCAAGCATCCTCCATCAGAAATCACCAATTCAACCACTGCATGCTTACTAAGCACTGGAAGAACTTTATGCAAATAAAAATATGGTGGAGCTGAATGAGACACCCTGAATGATGGGATATTCTTCTTTCTCCTTGCCCCTTTAAGATCTTTTGGAAGGGTTTTCACTATGTTTACATCTTTTACTAAAGCTGCCACGAACTGCTCCTCGTTGTAAAGGTATGCAAAACTCTTAAACTCAGAGCTGCAAAATCAACAAGGAAACATGATTTTAGTTATGCTGCTGAACAAAGTTTTAGAAAATTTGACATTGCATTTATAAGGCACACAACTCAGTTCACCTAATTCCTTTGCTGCTTGTAGTTGACTGGATCTCAGGAACAACTAAAGTAGCATTAAGAAGCCGAGCAACCACAACCACATCGCATATCTACAAAATTAATAAGATACTTAAATTTTTTTAACTATAATTTTTAGTCTCAGTACTGAAAACATGGAAATGGAACTTGCTATCCTCACCGAATTCCTAATTTCATGAAAACCACCCTGTATCCTCACAAAGATGTATCCATTTGAAAGTGGTTTGGGATCTGTCATAGATCAACATAACTTCAATATAAAACTAAACGACCAAAATCCATCAGTACACATGTAATAATCATATTCGGTTAGCTGCAAGCATGCAAAGTCATAATTCGAGATAGCTGGAGATACTAACATCAGACTGTTGAGAAAATAATCAGTCCAGCTATTTGAGGAAGGTCTTTGTAGGGAAATGTAAAATTAGAATGGTCTGGAATAGGAAACTCTATCCGCTACATTTTTTGAGTTGTTTACATTATTACGTTCCATATGCAGATGGATACAATATAAGGTAGGAAGAACCAAAAAAGAAAGTATTTAATTTAACTATTAAGTTAGTTTCATCAATTCAATGAGCTTCTAATAGTGGAAATGGCATTTCACCATGCTTACGTGATGTTATAATCCATCTCCTGTTTACTTCTACTACTGTTAGTTCTCCTTTGGTCCCCATTGCTGCTCAAATGTAATGTTTCTGAACTTTAGCATCTCCTTAAACGAATCAAATTGTTTTTGCATGTTTTCATATTAAGCCCTCCAACCCAATTTTGCTGTAAAGAAACCAAGTATTGGAACCAATTTCTAAGTTCAACATTGCAGTGATTTTATGTGTTCTCAATTGATCTTACTTCCCAAGTCCCATAAAGCATTTAATCTCAAAACCAACATAGACTCAGTATCTTGGGAATGAAAGAACACTGGCATTGTAAATTACTCAAGTTCACATAAAGCATAGATTTATAACCCAAAGATATTCACAAGAGCTAACCAGCATAATATCCTCTAGGATTTGCATCTGGATGCAAAGATTCCAGACTCCTTACTGGACCCCATACTCTTCCGTACAATGGACTCTGCACCACAGATTAAAGGGAAAAGAAATATAAACAATCCATAAATACAATAGTTTTGCAAGTTAGAGAAAAAGCGGTCCACATGCTATGCTGTACCAGAAAGAAGCTGAACACACAAATGGAACAGCTAGCCAAGTCTATTTGCTTTAAGTTATTGCAATAAATCAAAACAGATCCGAAATGAACAAAAAAAAATGACGGAGACAGAATATAGCTGATTCAAGAGAACAAACAAATTAATTCATCTAAGTTTATTGAATAACTTCATTAGATCCATGCAACCCACAAAAGAAATCCCAATATTAAGCTAAAACAAATATTCCCAAAACAAAACAATACATAACAACAAAATAAGTCATTATTTCACACCTCTGAAAAAACTATCAAAGCAACAACAACGATCAACATTTAAAAAAAATCAAGAAAAGGATTACAAGAAAGATTACGTTTTTGGGTAATTCACCATTGGTCTCAAAGACGGGTCTCCAAGAAAAGATAGTGATAGATGATTGATACTCTGCAATCCCCTCCTTAGTAAATCTAGCAAGAAGAAAGTGTACAAAAAGAGAAAAAGCAGACAAAACCAACCCAACTAAGCCAACCCATTTCATTCTCGACTTCATCACCATCTTCCCTTCTCCTTTCATTGAAACAAAACACCACCAAGCGCCCACAACTCCTCTGCCCCACAGCACACGCACACAAATAACAAAACTTTATGTTTATTTCTATGATACCCAGCTCATATTAGCCTCTGTTGGTCACTGTAAGTGAATAATGGAGGAAGACAAGGAGTCTCAAGACTGTGTAATAGTGAGAGTCAAGAGAGGAGGGAGTAACAGCGTCTTGTCCGGTACACAAATTGTTTGAGTTGGATACATCAGACATTATATTTTATAAGATTTTGTCGGTTCTAACAACTCCCACTTTCTTGCGCGTGTACTTCACGGACTAATAACAAAAAAGAGATAAGCTTTTTTCTTGCAAAAAATTAATTTTATACTGTAGAAAATTCAGATTGTGTTAATGGCTTCCAGTTTCCAGTACTCCGGTGTTGGAAATTTTGTAAGAAAATTTAGCAGAAAATAATGGAAATGGTACTTTTATTTTCTTTTTATTTAATCATTTTTTTAAAGATAAAAATGAGATGGATAAAAATTCTACATTTGTGCTTAATGTGAGTATTATAGAAAATCTCGAATTGGAGTCATTTTATTTATCAATACTAATAAAATTTATTACTTTATTGCAAATATTTCACGTAAAAAATTAATTTGTAATGAATAACTTATAAATTTAAATCCTTAAATTTTTAATAAATTAACTTCACGTTTCAATTATTATAATAAATTTCTCAAAACTAACTCGTGTTTTATGTTAAAAAAATTAATATCAATAACAATTAAAATTACTTATTAAAAATTATTTTCATTTAAATATAATTTAAATTTCAAATCATGACATATGTAAATTTATTAAATTATGAAAAAATTTAAATATTTTTATGATATTGCATACATTAAATTATGAATAACAGTAATTTAAATTAAAAAAATTATGATTTTTTCCCTTTTCATCTCTAGTGTCAAACACATAAAACGACTATATAATTTATGTTTTTTTTTTTTGCTTGATCTCATTTCCATTTTTCTCTCTCCATTATTCCTTCCAAAAGATGCATAAAATGTCAGTCCACTTTGCCAATTACCACTACCTAACATCCTCCTCCTCCTCACTTTGACTATCTTTAACCCCTCAAGTGGTCACGTGACATGAGCCTTCTGTCACGTGAAAACATGTCACTTGATTAAATTTAGAAAGTTGCACGTGGTCTTTTTTTACTTTTTCTCCGACTGAGTATCTCTCTGTTTGGCAGGTTACTGTTCAAAAAATGTGTTATATTTAAATTCGATTTAATTTTTAAAATTAAATTAATTTTTTTTAAAATAATTAAATACAAGTTAATCAGATAATTTTCATATCGAAATTTTACTTGATTCAATTCAATTATTACCATTTCAATATTTTTAATATTTAATTAGTTAAGTTGAGTGATTCACGAGTGGATTATAATGCTCCATAAGGGATGATAAATAACTGATAAAACTTGGGTAAAATAGTTCAATACTGAGGTCCTTAGTAGTAAAGAATGTAGGTTCAAAGTAATTGTTAATTCGCATGTTATGTCAACTTTAAATAATACATATTTTAATATAATTATTTAACAATTTTAATAAATTTAAAATTATAAATTAAGTTTTTATAATAATTTTATTTAATTATTTTTTATTAAAAATACTAATACTCCGTATACATTTTTCTACTACGATAAGGTTAATTATCCTCCAAAAGAATAATTACTTATAAAAGAAGAACATCCCATTTAATTAAGAAAAATTCCAAATAAAAAAAAAGTACTATCATAAAAGATACAAATTCTATGAAGAAGAGAAATCACATTCCTCTTAAATTTAAGTATCAATTTATTTATATATACTCCTAACATTCATCATTCTATTATCTTTATTCGCTACACTCTTTATTTCTCTAAAATCTTTTTACACTTTCTAACTTAGATATCGAATGGTTTGTGGAAATCCTCCTCACTTTTTCCCTTATCTCTTGTTGATTGCTTACTTACTTATATATATGTAATTGATTCCCAAAAATAAATACATATATATTTTTAATATATATCATAATAATAATAATAATTGGAGAAATAAAATAAAATAAAATATAGAAAATAATTGATAAGTTACACATTTTTATTTATATTAAATAAAAAGAAAAATGCGTTTTTAATTGAATAAAAGGTGAATGTTTTAATTAGAATAAAAGACATAATTTCTAATGAAAAAGAAGAGTAATATTTTAGATATAGTATAATTAAAATGTTTTATATTGAATAAAACATATATATTTTAAAATAAGAATTTTATGTAGAATTTCTAATGGTTTAAGAAAAATGATTGAGATAAAAAAAAGGTGTTATATAAACATTTTTAGAATTTGAGTAATATTAGAATATTTATAATAGTGTTTTAGTTAAAAAATATATAATAATTATTTTATTTTTAATAAAAAATAGAATTTTTAAGAATTTGACACATTAAATTTTAAGGTGAGTACTCAAATATAAAAATAAATATTTGTTAAATTTTTAGTTTAGAAACTTTAGCATTCAGTATTTAATATATATATATATACATTGAGAGAGATTTCAGATGATGCATAGTTAAGAACTTCATATTCTTACCTAATAATAATAATTATTGTTGTTGTTGTTGTTGTTGATAGTAGTAGACTAATAGTTGATGATTGATGCTACAGTTGACAGCAGATATTATAAATCAATTCGTTCTCGAGATGATGTAACTAAAAAAAATGATAAATAGAAAAAAAAATGTGGGTATAATAAAGGCCAGCAACTGTGTAATCTGAGCTTTGGACTGAGAACGGGACCAACAAAAGCTTCTCTAAAGTAATGCTAAAAAAAAAAAAAGAAGTTTTTCCAAAGTCAAAACCACATTGTTTTGCAGAGTTTTTGCTTTTGTGTTAGGCAAGAACTTAAAGAGGGCTGTAAATGCTCATGAGCAAGTCTGATTACTTAAATTGGATATTAATTATTTTTATTTATTTATTTATTTTGCACTGGATGCAAGACTCAAGATCTATCCTCTTAAGAATAAAAGACTTTTATCACTTGAATTCGGTCTCAAATATATTAATTGAAAATTTAATTGCCAGTTTAATAAAAAAGTGAATCAATTTCATAATTCGGATAGGATTGGATTATATCGAATTTTAAAGACAATGATTTTGAGTGCATCTGCATTGAAAGAGGTTTCTTTTATTATAGAGGAAGAAAGGTGAAGTGCAAGTTCAGGTTGCCCATGAAATGAGATCATATCCCACCTCTAATAAGTATCAGTCATTTTGTAGGTTGCTACCTTCCTTATTAGACATAACCTACCCATGTTAGCATTATTTGTATTGTCAACAATCGCCACCTCCTTCCTCATATTCTCTTCCCATAGTTGTAAGGTAAAATTATTCTAACAATGGAAGCTAGAATTTATTATTATTGTTATTATTATTTTAATTTGATAGAATTATCTAAGTTGGTAATGCAAGTGTTGTATGTTGTACCCTTTTTTCCTCAATTAAAATGATTTAATTTTATTAAATATTCATGAAAACTTTGTTAATGAGAAGTAATTAAGTGATAATTCATTTCTAAATGTATTTTAAGGTATAAAGTTCAATTCTACTATTATTGATTTAAAAAAAAAAGATTATCCTATTATGTAATTCATCAAAATTTAAATAATATAACTTTGTTATTTAAAAAAAAACTACGAAAATTTATTGTCAAATACAGCCAAGACCATGTGGAAGAGTGCACTAGTAACACGGTTGAGAAAGAAATATAATTTTAATTAACGTGCAAGTTAGTTTGCGAATTATAAAAAAAATAAAAAATAAAAAATAATTTTAACTGTGTAATGCGAGACAAATATTAAAAATATTTCGTTTTATATAGATGTGAATAAATGATGGATATATATTTGTTAATATTAATTAATCAAATTACATTGTTAGTAACTTCTTTTAAGAATGTGCTGAGATATATGTAATAATTATCTAATACTTAAACGAAAAGATTTTCAAAAATAAACTAAAAAAAGAAGAAAACAATAGCAACTTGGAAGACCATGTGGAAACCATACCTCGAACGTATAACCAAAAAAAAAAAAAAAAAAAAAGCCTATATTCAAAGTAAAAATCTACCAAAATGCTTTAAAAAGTGAGGATTTTGAGCAATTATTTGAAAACTTTATCCCAACTTAGCAATTGTTTCAGTGAATGGAATTTTTTGGGTACAAAACATAAATTATTAAGAAGTAGGATAAAAATATTGGGAATTGTGCAATTATTCAGTTAAAAAGAGGAATTGTTTAATTTCATTCACAATTTTCTCTGTTATGTTGGCTGTAAACTATAGTTATATGAAAATGAAATGAGTCTTCACTTGATGGGTAATTTCAACTGCCAAAATATTAAATTGTTTTCATTGGCCACTGTTATAATGATTTAGTAATTGTTTCGTAGCAAAACAAAAAAAAAAAAAGAGGGGAAATTACATATCAAGAGGGAAGGCACCAAAACAACACTTTCAAATGTAATTATGTATGGTCATTACTCATTAATGTCAAGGTTTCTATTACACTGTCCAACAATAACTCATCTAACATCTAAAAAACACAGCCACTCGTTTTTTCTCTCAAACTTGTGTTACTGTTCATCATATTATTCTTGCTGTATTCACTGATTTTGAATGGTTTTTTGGCCATAAAATCATTTAAATACTATATTTTTTTTGTTTTTTGTGCATAAATAATCTTAATATAAATTTAAAAAACTTAAATTTATGTAGGTATATTGCATTTATATTATATTTTAGTTATATTATAGTGATATTTGATGTTATTTTGATTTGCTTAATCACAATTATAGAAGATTTAAAGCGGTCCGAATATCTAGCTTGATGTTGTGTTCATTCAAACTTGAAGCGGCTTTTAAAAGTAAAGGCTCTTGCCTGCAGAATCGAAAGAGAAGCTGCCTTCTTCAGTCAAGTGGCTACTGGTCTGTTCGGTTTCTACTGATCTGTTCAGATCCAGCTTGAAGATGAACATGAGCTTTGTTTCTTGTTCTTATAAAATCTTACGGTGAGCATGTGGTCTAACTTGATGTTTTAGGGGTTATGTCTTTTATTGTTAGCCATGTAAATTACTTATACCCATGATGTTTATATAATAGTAAATCTAATGACTTTTAACTTTATGACTTTCATCCTTGTATGTCAGTATTTCTAGTTTGAATCTCTTTAAAATTTATTGTTCTTGTTTATGCCTTTGTGGTTTAATAGATCAATGGTTGTTAGAAAAAAAAAAAAAAGGGACTCAAAACTTCATTATTTCTTTTTTTCATTGTAAAATTTTATTTTGCAAATGATATAATATTTTGTTGGTATTTTAATACTTTTGAAAACTTCAAACAAAATAGGATCGAAATCTTATTGACAAATGCTACTAATGGACAATGAAAGAGTAATTAATTGATAATTTTTTTTTTCAATAATATCATAATATCATAATGTATTGAATTTGAATTTTATTACCATCCATTTATAAAATAATAATTGATTTTAAAAAGAAAAAATTATCCCAGATGCTATTTAAATCATTTTATTTCTTTATTAAAAAAATTGTTACTAATGAGATATTACCCTTCTTCTCTAGATTCTCTTTAATAATTTATTTGTAAAGTGAACCAATCATATGTTTAAATTATATATGGGGGATGGGTATCACTAGCACCCCCACTAAAATATAAAAGAAAATTGTAGCAAGTAATAGATGCCATATGACTTTTTAACTTGGCTGCTTTAAAGGTATATTATGAAAATGCAACTCAACTTAAGGACCACAATGGGGCAAACCCTATAGTGGAATCAACACATGTGACCTAAAAATTAAAATTAAAATTAAAATTAAAATTAAAAAAAAAGGAGAAATTAATAGCATGTTTATAGGATGACCAAATAACATCAACCCATATATTCTCAAAATGTAAATATTTGTAAAGTTGGGAAATTTGAGCTAAAAACAACATCAACCCATATGATTCATGGCACAAGGTACCTGCACGAAAGAGATCTATAAGTAGTTCTAACATTACACACAAAAGGATATTCAATGGTTTTGCAATAAAGTGTGAAGATTTAACTTTATTTATTCACATTGCAAGGCATTTCCATTTCATCCTAGAATTACTTTTGGTTGTTTTTTTTGGGTATCAAGATGTCGAGGATAAGTACTGAGAATATGATTGAAAGAGATGTGCATATTAAATTTTTTAATGTGCTCAAATTTAATTAATATGCGTCTTCTAGTGGCCAAATTATTGTGGGTATAAGCAGAAATTTCATGCTCGAGACCTTTCACCTCTCCCAAATTGTAATAGGACAAAAAAAAATTAATCAATTAGTGAAAACTCAGTTTTAAAATATTATAAAATTAAAAGCTCAATTTATATATTACTTCATCTCTTTTCGAAATCAGAAAAAATAATTCTTTTCATATATCTCATATGTTATTATTCTCATCTTTTATCTATTTTTCGTTGATTCTTTTCTTTTTTGATGTATCTCGTATGTCAGTATTCTCATCTTTTATCTATTCTTTCTTGATTCTTTTCTTTTTGTTCTATTTATTCTTTAAAAAAATGCTAATTCTCTATTTAAGATTCCTATTCCATTTTTTAAAATCTGGAAGAAGATATTTATATAGAAATGGACCTAGCATTTATAGTCATTATCATATTGTTCTCCCTTGATATTGATTTAAATATTGGGATTTTTTTTTTATCGTGAGGAATATATTGTAAAAAAATTTAGATTTTGAAGGGTGTTCTTTCACCAAACTTAAAGATAAAAACAACACTTCAGAAATTTATTGATGTATAATGATAATAAAAGGAGATATTTTTTTTTTAATATTCAACTTGATGGAAGCTCAATTCATGATAGATCTATTTACAAGTGCATTGTTAAATGTAAGAAGCCTTAATTTTAAGCTTGAAATTATTCCTTCTTCTTCTTTTTTCTTTTTTTTTCTTTTTTAAATAAAGGATTAATTAATTAAAAAGGAAAAAAAAAAGGAGGACATATTGAGATCTTTCAAATACAATGGAAGCTAATTAGAGGAATAGCAAACATCCAGCCATTATTTTTTGTGGATTTTTATTAGTGAGATTTGATTTATGTCATCTATTTTTAAAATAATTTTTTATTTTATTACTAAGCTAAGTTATATAGTGTACGTTTGAAATTTAATGATCGAATCTTTAATTGGATGAAAATAAAGTTTTTACCATTAGATTATTCAATTTTCGTCATAAAAAAGTCACTTATGGTAATATGAAAAAATTTAAATATTTTTCATTATATTTAATTAGTATTTTACTTAGAAATCTACCATCAGTTCTGCCCTTAATTTTAAAACTAAAACTCTAATTAAAAAAATAAAGCTAATTTAGGTTGAGTCTAATAAATTAGTTATTAATATTAGGTGTAGTTTATAATTACTTTATTAACAATCAGATAATTTAATACACTTTTATTCTATGGTAATATAAATAAAGTGTATATAAAATAAATAAAAAATAAACTAATTGTAGAATTTTTCTTAATATTAAATTAGTTAAATATATAATTTAACGAAAATTAAAGTTAGAATTCCATTTGCAGTAAAATAACTGTTTGTCCGGAATTAATTTTTAAAAGATTTTTACTTATCTTTATATATATTTTTTACTAATTTATATATATTAAAATTTTGCCAACTCAACATCTAAGAAGCATCCAAAACTTTGCCAGCTGGGTCCCATAATGGCACCATTGCATTCACAAGCTGCATCAGAATTGACCTTTACCACCGAACCAAAAATATATTCTGTATCAAACCTAATCAAAGAAAATAAATGTTTCTAATCCAAGCTTCTCTTGAAGGAAGAGTCCATTTTTCATTTCGTAAATATTTTCAAGCACTCCTAAAAAAAACAATTAAGCTCTTAAAGTGGAATTATTTCTGCAAGATTTCAATAGAACATAAAGAAAATATAATGAAATGTTCTCATTTACATCAATGCTGGTAAATTTGATAATATTAATAATGAAAGTAGAATTGAAATATTAACTAAAATTATAGATTTTATACCAATTGAAAATATACTTTATATATTGAAAATATAAAATATTTAATGTTAAATATAAATATTAATTTTATCAAAATAAAATATAAGAAAAAATTAATTTATATAAATGAAAAATAAAATCACACATTGTGTAGATATAATGCTAATTCTAATGAATAACTCAAAATGACGCATGCGTCTTCTTCATCTTCTCAAGAGTTGTGTGTCTTCTTCATATTTTTACTGTAAAATGGCAAAAAATCACTCAAAAAAAACTTAATATTTTCTAATATGATTAGTAGATCTCGATGATTTCAAATAAGATCTTAATCATTATGGGTTTAACCCATTTTATTAATAATTTTTTGATCTCTTAGGCTTTAGTTGTTGTGTGAGTTTAATCCCATTGTAGGCGACGGAGTTTAATGCGTGCTTAAATATTTAGTGACCACGACACTGTGTGGATTTAAAACTCATTAGGAATATATATTAGGTCTTTGAAGTCGAAATAGAGATGGAGTCATCATTTGGATAAAAATAGAGATGCACTGTATAACAACTGTATCACATGGAGATTTCCATAAGCCTTCATTAGAAAACGAGTTTAAAAATTGGGTATGGACTTTTGAATGCCCACCCGACCTTGCGATCAGCCTCCGTTTATATTTTGTTTTTTATTACCGTTAATTATCTGGTTATTCCTTTATTTACATGCAATTTGAAATTGCCTTTGATCAATTATTCAATTTTACACTTAAATCTGAGTTTGCACATTAACTTAATTTCATACCTTAAAATCCCAAAATTCATCAAAATAATAAATCAAAACAATACATTGGAATTCAAAGGGGGAAGAGATTAAGGATTATAACATTTTTACACAAATAAAAGTATAATAAACCAAAAATATACTAAAAATATATCAAAGACAAACCAAGACTAAACTAGTTCCTAGACCCATGAAAACCTCTCAAGAACTAATTAAGGGATAAATCCTTAATGATTAAAAGAGATCAGTTTCAAGGATCCTGCAAATGCCAAAAGATTAGTCCATAAATATGCAAAAACTCTCAAAAGAAAGCATTCAAACCAATTTACAAAACAAGTTCATGCAAAGAGGTTAAGAACTAAATAAATTAACTTATAAGACATGGTAGAGGCAATCATATGCAAATAAACGAAGTATAAGGACCTAAACATGCCAAGGAATCAAAATCATGCATACATATTACAAAAATCTCATAACAAAGGCGTGGGTTGCCCTATTTGATTGGCGATCGCCTCTGTGAAGAGGCAATCGTATCATGGCAAAGAGGCAACGCCCTTTCACAGAGGCGTTGCTTGATCAACAGGCAGCCTGACTCTCAAAACGGCTAAACTTATATTCTAAACAAATGACATGCAAACAAACAATAAGAAATTTGCTATTTTACAACTACATTCAACACCCTAGTAGATCATATTAATAACATGGCATAACAGGTGGTATAAACACAAAATATACACTAAATAAACAAACAAACTAAGTCATATGCAAGTCTAATATTAAGGTGCTAAGGAGATAAATAAGATTTACTTAAGTATGAGCTTTAACAAAGTAGTTGGCCTTCAGAGGTTGCTTTGGATGTTGAATTCTACTTAGATATGAGCTACACTTGAGGATAAATTTCTTTCACCTTCTTCTTCTCAAAGAAATAAACTGTCACAATCCAAAACAAGGGCCATGATTGGCGCTAAGGAATAAGAATTCTTTCGAATCCGAAACCCGTAGCAAGCCTTAAAATAAAATAAAAACATGCAATAATAATAATAATAACATAAATATTATATTCTGCAGTGAAAATAAAAATCATAAATAAGATAAGTAAATATACATCAATGGATTTAAATAATCATCTCATTTCATATATAAATAAACTTTAATACAAATCCAATTCAAATCTTTAAAGTAAATAACTCACACAAATAAATATATAAACCCCACTGTAATATCCCGAGTTTTTAAAATATTTTAAACTGCATCGAGATATGTAATATTAATAATTTTGTATATAATTATGATATTTTTATGAGTTGATATTTATTTAAAGCTTATTTTAATTATTTTATGTTATTTTAAGTGTTTTACATAAAATTTTCCCGAGAGTTTTATTTTCAAGGAAATTAACACGTAAATAATTTAATATTAATTATTTTAAACAATTTCACGAATTTGCATGAACTCATATATATTTTTAAAGTGCTAAAATAAAGTGTATATATGTGTATATATTTATATTAAACTAGGGTTTAATTAATTACCCTAATTTTTATTATTTATTATTTAGTTTTAATATTATTTAATTATTTTTAAGTGTATAAAATTATTAATATATTAAATTATATATGTGTGGAGTATATTTAATGTGTGTGGGAGTTTATATTATTATAATATATAGTGTGATTATATATATATATACATATATACATAATATATAGTTTAAAAATCAAAACTTTGCCAAATTATCGTTTTGCCCCCGACTTCCTCTCCTTCTTCCCGATCACCTCCCATCGCCGTTCCACCGTCTATCATGCCATTTTATTCCCGTCGGTGTGCCTCCCGGTGTGCCACCTTCTTCCTCAGCCATTCCCGTCACCTGTAGCAGTCGTTTCCTGCGTTGGAGGAGCTCATTTTGGCCGAAAAGCCGAAACTTGAAGCTAACGTCGATCGACGTGATTTCGGCCATCGTTTTTGACACCGCCAGTCTCTATCTTCTCCTTGAGCTCCAGTGAGTGTGATTCCAAGCTTTTTTTCACTTAAAATGGTCTAGATTTGCCTAGGTTTCGATTTTGCAATTTCAGCCTATTAGGGTTCTTGAGTTTTTTGAGCTTCAATTTGTTTGATTCATGAAAAATTCCTTCACAAACTTTGATCCTAGTAGCTTAATCTTCATGTGGGAATTTTTTTTTAGAATTTTTGGAATTTATTTTGATTTTTGGGTATTTTTGATTATTTTATTAATATTTTCTAATTTTCGAAAATTAATTAATTAAATTATGAAATTGTGTTTTATGATAAATATATGTGTTTAAATGATTTATAGAAATTTATTTGTAATTTTTTTGAATTTTTGTGTATTTATTTTGAATTTATTTAGTTTATGTAATTTTGAGAAAATAGGGTTAATTGTGTGTTTAATTGAAATTAATTGGTTAATTAAGTATATTTATTGGTATTATTGAGATTTATGTTGAGAAAATTAATTTTTGAGTAATTATATTATTTTTGGTGAATTTTTGGATTAATTTTAGTATATTTATATATATAGGGGTATTTTGGTAATTTTACCCTAAATTGGCTAAAAATGTAATTAAATTGGTTTTAATAGTTATATAGGGTATAAAAATGATTTCTACAAATTATTTAGTATTTTTAACTAATTAAAACTATTTTTCGTAAATTATTTTCAATTATATATATAATATACGATTTTTCTAATAAAATGAGTTTTTATCGGTTTTTACTGTGTTTTAGGGTTAATTATGTAATTTCTACTTATAAAATGTATTTTTAGTATATAAAGGTATTTTCGGTATTTTGTAAATATTCCGTGAATTGTGGACCTCGGTCGGTGATTTGTAGTTTGGAGTCCGACTGAGGGATTGTGGTTGTGTTTTGTGTGTATTTCGAAGTGTATTTCTTTGCAGGGCTGGCTCTACTCTTTGAGTAGAGAGATGTCCGTTTTACAGGGAAGATTTTATCGGATTTTTGATAGAATTCTCGTAAAACGTGATGTCCAGTCGAGTTCTAATCTTAATTCTATTTCTAGTATTCTAGATCGAGTCTTTAGAACTTCTATTAGATTTATTCTGATTCCTGTCGTTATCTGTTTGTTTAGTTGTGCCGAGACCGAGGTCTAGTGGACCAGGCCCATCGAACCCATCTCATGGAGCGCAATAAATAGTGAGTTGCTATTTTATATATATATGCTCTAGGGTGCATGATTTTAGAAATCTATGTTTTATTTTGACTAAAACTGCATAATGGTATTAATTAGTACTTGAGTTTATTTTAGTTTGCTTTTGGTTTATTTTTAGTATATTTTAAACTATATGCATGTTTTATTAATGAATTATGTTTAAAATGTTTTTGAATATATTTCTAGTTTATTTTGTAATTTAGATGAATTTATTTGACGTATATATACTCGAAATATACCTGGTTTACTTTTGGTATATTTCTAGTATATATATGGTTTATGTTGCTATTTTATTTAAATACATGCGTCATTTATTTGTGAATGTATGTTTTATATTTAATAATGAAGGATATCAATAGAACGTGCTACCTAGTGGGCGGCACTATGACCGAGTACGTACTGGTATGCTTATAGCATTTAGGTTATATTACTAACCATTTGTGGATATTGATTGGGTATGATTATTTGATGTGTGAGATATGATTCGGGAGTGTGATTGCTGGAGCTCAGTTGACCAAGTGTCTCGGGGCCAATCACACTAACAGTTAGACTGCTGGAGCTCGGTTGACTTAGTGTCTCAGGGCTAGTCTACTGTCCAAATGGAACAAGTGAATATATTTGGAATAAGTGAGCATGTATAGCTAGAGTGTTGTCTAACACTGTTTTGAGGTTGCGATTTTCTATGGTTCTATTTGATCCTTTATAACCAGTGGTTTTCAAACAAAATATATAAAAATGATTTTATTGCATCTGTGTGTATTTGCCTATATATATATTTATTATATACACTATTGACTGTGTGCATTGTCATATAGTATGCATGTATATATATTCTAGTAATTCACTCAGTGAGGTCTGACTCCCCTCCGTTGACTATTTTTCAGGAGAGTCATCTTCATCAGACCTCAGTAGTAGACCTGTACGCCGGATTTCTTCCGCTCCGGCTTCTTTATGTAAACTGCTTATTTGAGTTTTATTTTATAATCTAGACACTGCAGTAGTTATGGTTGATACTGAGATTGTTGTATTATATTTATATGAGATATGTACTTTAAATATTTGAATTGGATTTGTATTAAAAGTTATTTATATATGAGATGATGATATTGATTTAATTTCATTTAGTGGAAATATTATTTCGATATTTATGATTTTATTCCGCTGCATAATATTTTATTTAATTATGTTGTTATTATTAGTATTGCATGTTTTATTTTATTTTTAAGGCTTGCTACAGGTTCCGAATTCGAAAGAATTCCCGTTCCTTAGCGCCGATCATGGCCCCTGTTTTGGGTCGTGACACCCACAACTATTTACAACTACTGCAGTGTCTAGATTAATAAGTAAAACTCAGATAAGCAGTTTACATAGTGAAGCCGGGGCGGAAGAAATTTGGCATATGGGTTTGCTACTAAGGTCTGAAGATGATAACTCTCATGAAAAATAGTCAACGGAGGGGAGTCAGACCTCACTGAGTGAATTTTTATAATATATATACATGCATACTAGATGACAATGCACACAGTTAATAGTATATATATAATAAATATATATACAAGCAAATACACACAGATGCAACAAAATCATTTTATATATTTTATGAAAATCACTGTTTATGAAGGATCAAATAGCATCCTAGAATATCGCAACCTCAAACAGTGTTAGACAACACTCTAGCCATACAGACTCACTTATTCCAAATAAGCTCACTTATTCCATTTGGACAGTAAACTGGCCTCGAGACACTAAGTCAACCGAGCTCCAGCAGTCTGACTATTAGTGTGATTGGCCCCGAGACACTTGATCAACCGAGCTCCAACAATCACACTCCCAAATCACATCTCATATCATATAAATCAATCCAATCAATATCCACAAATAGGTTAGTAAAGAAGCCTAGATGCTATTAGTGTACCGGTACATACTCAGTTCTAGTGTTGCTCACTAGGTAGCACGTTCTATTAATATCTTTCATTTTAAATATAAAACATACATTCATAAATAAATGATGCATGAATTTCAATAAAATAATAACATAAACCATATATATATTAGAAATATACCAAAAATAAATTAAGTATATTTGGAATATACATACGTCAAATAAATCCAATATAATTGCAAAATAAATTAGAAATATATTTAAAAATATTTTAAGTATAAATGTTTAATAAAACATGCATATTTATCAAAATAACCCATACATTTCTAAAACATGCACCCTAAAACATATATATATAAAATAACAACTCACTATTATTGCGCTCCACGAGATGGGTTCGACGGGCCTGGTCCACTAGGCCTTGGTTTTGGCGCAACTAAACAAATAAATGACAATAAAAATCAGAATACATCTTACGAAAATTCCTAGAAACTCGATTTAGAATACTAGATACAGAATTAGAATCAGAATTTGATTGGACATCATGTTTTCTGAGAATTCTACTGAAAATCCGATAGAACCTCCCCTGTAAAACAAACATCTCTCTACTTAAAGAGTAGAACCAATCTTGCAAAGAAACACACTTCAAAGTAATACCAAATTCACAACTATAATCTCTCGGTCGGACTCCAAACTACAATTCACCGACCGAGGTCCACAATTCACAGAGCAATTACAAAATACCGAAAATGCCCTTTTATAATAAAATACATCTTATAAATCCAAATTACATAATTAACCCTAAAACATGTTAAAAATCGATAAAAACTCATTTATTTAGAAAAATCGTATATTATATATATAATTTGAAAATAATTTATGAAAAATAATTTTAATTAGTTAAAAATACTAAATAATTTGTAGAAATCATTTTTATACCCTAAATAATTATTAAAACTAATTTATTTACATTTTTAACCATTTTAGTGTCAAATTACCAAAATACCCCTATATATATAAATTTACTAAAATTAATAAAAAATTCACAAAAAAATAGTATAATTACTCAAAATTAATTTTCTCAACATATAATTCAATAATATCAATAAATATACTCAATTAACCAATTAATTTCAATTAAACACATAATTAACCTAATTTTTCAAAATTACATAAACTTAATAAATTCAAAATAAATATATAAAATTCACAAAAAATTACCAATAAATTTCTAAAATGCATTTCAACACCTATAATTACCATAAAACACAATTTCATAATTTAATGAATTAATTTTCAAAAATTAGAAAATAATAATAAAATAATAAAAAATTCACAAAAATCAAAATAATTCTCAAAAATTCTACAAAAATTACCACATGTAGATTAACGGTGATGGGATGAATTTCGGCCTCTTCTTGGTTTTTCAGCGAAAACACACTGGAAATGGGTGCTATTGGCGGTGGAACTGGCTGGGGATGATGGTGGCACGTCGGGAGGCACACCGACAGCAAGGGAACAACTTGGCAGATGGCGGAAATGGAGAGGGAGGGTGATCAGGAAAATGAGGAAGAAAGGGGCAAAATGGTAAATAATGGAAACTTTTGATTTTTGTTATATAATAATGTATATATATATATCCACACTATATATTATAATAATATATAATCCCACACACAAATAATACTCACCACACATATATTTTAATATATTATAATAATTTATACACTTATAATTAATTAATTAATATTAAGACTAAATAATAAAAATTAAGTTAATTAATTAAACCCTAATTTAATTTAACTAAATACACATATATACATTTTATTTAGCACTTTAAAATTATATATGAATTCATGCAAATTCGTAAAATTAGTCAAAATAATTAATATTAAATTATTTACTTATTAATTTTTCCAAAAATAACATTCCCGGGAAAATTTTATGTAAATCTCTTAAAATGATTAAAAATAATTAAAATTAGCTTTATTAAATATCAAATGAATAAAAATATCATAAATATATACAAAAATTATTAACACTGTATATCCCAATGCAGTTTAAAAATATTTAAAAATTCGGGATATTACATAGACTTTTGAGCTTGAGTTCCTCCTCTTCTTTTTAAGAACGTCCCCCCTAATTTTAAAGCCTCTCCTCCTATTTTCTAGTTTTTTTTTTTTTTTTTTGCTGGAGCTTCTAAATCTAGTCCTCCCTAATGTTGGTAACCTCTCTCCCTTTCTTCTTCTTTTTTTTTTCCCATTTTTATCTCCAATCTCACCCATGCCGCTAGGTTCCTAGACCATCATGAGCCTTAATAGCCTTTTTCTTCCTCCTAAAAATCTCTTCCTCACACAAAAATCAGGGTTGAAGGGTGTGGGGCCCATCTCACTTGACCACTATGGCTATAGCTGTAAGTGGTTTGCCACAGGGGCGGCGCCATTGCAATGAGGCGATCGCCTCTTTACACAGAGGCGACACCTCTTTGGCTCTACTTTGCATTAGGCCAAGTGGGCCAAGGCAAACTTATGCCTGTTTAGACAATTTTGGGCTAGATTTAGACAATTTAGGCTAGGTTTTTGACAATTTAGGCTAGGTTTTTAGGTCCCTGAGCTCTCAGGTTCATTTTTAATCAAAGATTTAGGCTTCATACCTGTATTTAAGCTTCACATTCTCATTATTGGGCTTTGATGCGGGTCGATCAAATCGAGCAACCGCGGTCCACTCCCGAATCATGGGCCGATCGAATTAGGTGTCTACACCCATCTTTTGTGTTTAGGGTATATATTTGAGATATGCTCTGAAGTAGGTTATTCTCTATTATTTCATGAGTTTAGAGTGTCTCATCTTCAATAGAAGTAGCTAAACAGGAAGAGGGCAAGGCAAAAGCTTGTTTGGTGGATCTAGAAACTCAACCCCTACCTTAAAAAGGCAGATAAAGATTTTTAAACTCATAGTCATTATAAGAAGTACTAATCTAAGGTATGTCTCTAAAGCTGCTATAAATGATGAAGAAGATGACCATGAAGCTTATGGATCTTCAACATTCCTTAAGCCTTGAATTTATGGTTGCTTGTCTATGTAATTCAAGCCAATGGCTTGTTTCATGTTGTCCCTTTTTAAGGGTGTTAGCATATTTGCTGTAGTTTATAGTGGTTACTAGTTGAGTAATCCCTGCTTGTCCTGCTTGCGATTTAGTAGTGACTGTAAAATGCTCTTTGTATTCTTTAGTCTAGTTGGAGCATGTTTGGTTTCTAAGATGCTTTTATTTATTATTAGTATCACTATTATAAAAAGCTATTTAAAAAAAGAATGCAGGCCCTTATAAATAACATTTTTATTTCTCATTTTGTTATCTATACTCTTACACTAGACATGGATTAAGGGAAATATAAAGGGAAAGGATGAAAATAGGAGGGGAGTTAGATTTTGTGTTATTTGGCTATTAAATGTTAATAGTGGGAAAGAAAATTGAAGAAGAATTATTCCCCCTCATTTCCCTTATAAAAAGTGAAATTGATTACACCTCAAATTGGGATGTAAAATATTTCAACTTCAAAATACATTATAACTTAAAATTTTATTTCCTTTTTAAATATTTCTCTTTCTTTTCCTTTTATTAATTAATTTTAAGAGTTTGTTTGGTATAAATAAATATCACAAAATTTTATAAAATTCATGTGAAATTCTAAATATTGTGTGTTCAGTTTAAATGAATAATTTATAAAATTAATTTGTAATTCCATATTTTTGAATTCATGGAATTTATTATAACTGGATAAAATTTTAATGAAATTGCTTGAATTTACAAATGAATTGCATAATTTTAAAAGTTATATTTCTAAAATGACTAAAATATCTTCATTATTTTTATTTTGAAGTTATGAATGACATTGTAAGACTATTATTATTATTTTGCACGTCACTGCATATCATTAGAAACTGTACCACACACCAAAAGTTTATCGGAGCTGAATGTTGAGTGTTGGGATTTTGCTAATTGCTTCCAATTAGATCGAAAGGAAGCCGACAACATTGTGGAAGATGCTCAATTGACCATTAAGCTGATGGCAATTGCTTAAAAGCAAGTCCATTAAAATAAGGTTTCTATGTCTCTTTTGTTTCACTCTCTGTGTGTTTGTCTGTTAAGGTGCTGTCACTAAATCTTTATGTATTTATTTTATTTATTTATTTTTTTGACAAAGGAGCAAATTTTGTTTTCCAGGAAGTGAAATTCCAGAATGGTTATTTAGTATAGATATTAGGAACATTAATTTAAAAATATAATTAAAAATAAATATTTAAAAAGAAATTAATAAATATGTTAAAAGAAGTTAACTATTAATTTGAATATTACATAATCACACTAACAATGTAATATAAAATTAAAAAAAAAGTTAAAACATAATCCATTTAAAAGGGTATTTTTGATTAAAAAACAAAATTAACTTGAATTCTATATTTATACTAAACACAATATAACAAAATATGAAATTTATTTGAAATGAATTTCACAAACTATTCATTTGAACTAAATACAATTCATTAAAAAAATTCATTTGCAAACGAATTCTATTTGTAATTCATTTCCAAATGAAATGAATTTCTTGATGGAATTGAACCAAACAAGGGTTTAAAATTTATTTGATTCAAATGAATTCATAAAATTTTGTGAAATTCATTTAAAAATTCAAGTAAATATATTTGGTTTAAATGAAAACTTTATAAAATTTATTTTGAATTCCAACTTTTTAATTTTGTCAAGTTATTTGAAACCGAATCAATTCTTATTAATGAAGTATGTTTAGTTTAAATGAATTTAGAATTCATTTGAAAATGAATTTAGAATTCATTTGAAAATGAATTCTATTTGAAATTTATTTTGAAATAAAATGAATTCCTTATTTAATTTTAGTAAGGAATTCATTTTATAGTTACCAAACAAAACAAAATTATAGTTTTTATTCCCTCGCTTTTTCCTCTTTTTCCTTCCTTTTAAAAAGCCTTCCTTTCTCTTCCCTATATATAGTTGTCATGCATAGTATTATAGTCACTAAATATATACAAGTCAAATATAAGAATTCACCAATGAATTTTTTCTATAACATAAATTAATTAAAATATGTATAAAATTAATTTGAATATTACTTAATTATTAATTTAAACTATACAAAAATTATATTAAATTGTATAAATTTTAATGTATGCGTCAAAAATGAGTTATAAAAATTTTGTAACAAAACACTTATAATATGATGATTGATGGATATAAAAACCAAAAAGAAATGGTCAAATAATTATTTTTATTAATATATATGTTATTATTGTTATTTAAATTCTTATTTAAATTTCTGATTGATACTTTATTTTAATTATAATTTAAAAAAATATATTTTTAACTTTTTGGTTATTTTTTCATTAATTGTATATTTCTATAGATCATGAACATAACCGAGCATTTTATTCAGAAATTATTTTTTACAAAAACAGTAAATAATTGTTGATAATTAATATTTGAGATGATATTATCAACTATACTTTATTATACTAATGATACTCGAACATATTGCTTATAACCTTCCTCTAAACCTACTTAAATGCTAAAATTTCATTTATATATAAACGGTTTGAGACATTATTTTTACTCTTTTTTTTTTTAGTTTTAGAAATAAAATAACATGAGTTTCTTGATAAATAATCATATTTCAACTAATTTATTTTTTTCTGTGTTTCAAAATAATTTTTTTTTTCAGAAAAAAAAGATGAATCATTCATTCATTGAAAATTAAAGACACATTTTGATGAAAAATTAGTATAAATAAATACAATTATAAAGCACCAAAATAACATTTTACTATCATGAAATTTTTTGTTGCTATTTTTCAATCGCATTGATTGAATTCTTTTTATTTGCAACTTGACAATTTGTATGTTATGCTTAATGACTTTGATTATCCATAAATTAACTCTTTGACCTTTAAATGAATCTAATTTCAAAAATATCAACAAAATTTTTACGAGATATATGAAATCTTTAGATACCATCTCATAAAGAGTAAAAACTCTATAAAAGAAGTTCAACAATTGAAAAAAAAAATAAAAAATAGATTAGAGATCTGTATTTATTGAAAAAATAAATGAAAGTAATAAAACAAAAATAGATGATAAAAAAACACCACAAATCTAAAAGATTATCAGCAGGGGTCATAAATAATTTTTTTTTTTTAAAAAAAAAAGGCTCAAAGAGAGAAGAAAGAAA
Source organism: Mallotus nudiflorus (assembly GCA_947683625.1). Lineage (NCBI taxonomy): Eukaryota > Viridiplantae > Streptophyta > Magnoliopsida > Malpighiales > Euphorbiaceae > Mallotus > Mallotus nudiflorus. Next base: position 858,793 of record CANTUR010000857.1, read on the forward strand.
AAAGCAGCTAGAGTTTTTCTATTGTTTCATAATCAATTTCACCGTTTACTTATCAAATATCAGTTATATTTTATAACTTAATTTTATATGTTGATTCACTTTTCAATTTTTTTTTTAAATTGTATAAGGAGGTAAAAATCAAATCTTCAATATATACATATTTTGAAAGGAACTATACCACTAGATTATTAAACTTTTAAGTACTTTTTTAAATTAATCTTGCACATAAATTTTAAAACTTTTTATTAATGTAATAATTATATAAATTGCAAGTAGTGACATAAATAATGTGTATGGTCTATGAAGGTAATCTTATAATTTTACTTTATATATATATATATATATATATATATATATATAACGGTTAAACTTATTATGATTATTAAGAAACTTACTATTTTCATATTTTATTAAAGAAAAAATTTCAAAAACGAAAATCAAAGTAAAATTATGCTGCGGACTCATTCCTGAATAAAGTGTTTAAGTTGAGCCAACCAGAAATTTAAAAATTCGTTACAGTTAAAGCTAGAAAATAATATAATAATATTATTAATATAATAATAATAAAAAATCCGTTAAAAGCTCTGTTTTCTTCCGCTTCTCTTGAAAGTCAGTTATAAGAAAGAGAGAAAGAAAGAAAGAAAGAAAGAAAGAAAGAAAGCATATCATCTTCAAAAGCGGGACTGAAAGAGAACCATAACTCATAAATATTGATGACACCTATGTATATACATATATCGCATCCTACCCGTTGATTCCTTTGCAGTTTCTTCCTCCAATTCAATCTCTACCGTCCGTCTGTCTCTTCAGCGGCGGTGGCTCCCCTCCCGTCTCCGCCGTCTAATCTCTCCTTCATCTCCGGTGAGATTCTTCTCTTCTGGATTCGAATTCGCTCGCTTTTCCATTTGTTTCCCTATAAAATTAGTGTGATTATGAGGATTTGTGCACAATAGCTTGGAGATTAGTTTTTTGTTTGGATGTATAGGTAGAATTGTGTTATTTTTGCTGATTCTTGAATGAGTGCAAATCTTTTGTAAATTTCAATGTTATCTGTTTTAATTTTTCTTCTGTGTGTATGTGTATTTGAATCAAGAAATTGTTGATCAAGTCTTAGAGTGATTGAAGAAGGGATTATATTTTATTGAAGAGGAGCATGGTTGCTTCTATTTTACCTTGTTTGGAAAGTCTAAAAGAAAATGCAAGAATATAATTTTATTGAATTGCATTTCGATTGTCAATTTTCATGTTTAGAATTCAATTCTCTTGACCTCATAAAAAAAAAACCATTTGGAAGAATTGAAATCATGTGAAAATGTGACATGATTTTGTGGGAATTCAATTTTGTTGAACATTTGCACATGATTTGTTTGAACAGGGCCTACATAATTATTATTTTGCCTCCTCTTTTGTTGAGTATATATATATATATATATATATAAATATAAAATTTATTCATTTTTCCTTTTCTCAAGTTATTTGGTTAAGATCAAGTTAGGTTACTTATATGAGGAATGATTTTGGCCTTGTAATTCTTTCTTCTTTACTTCTATTTTATTTTCATTTTCTGAGTAGTGATATTCTTTTCAGTATGTTAAAAGTATATGACTTCATAGACATGGTTGCTTACCTGCCTCAATCACGCCAGCCATGTACATACTTGGTTTTAGAATTTTCCGGTTTGTAAGCTCAAGCTGATGCTTAATTTAATTATCCAGCGGCCATCATCAGGCAGGAATGTTCCTGCCATAAAATCACATGCATGATTTTCTTTTGTTTGCATTTTTGGTCACTCATGGAATTTTATGATAACATGGGTAGGAGAATGTGCATGTTAAATTTAGATCATTTAACTCTAGTCCTTTATTTGTTAGTTAATGTTCTTGCAATGTTTATAATGACAAATTTACGTTTCAACTTGCCAGCATTAGCAGCAGATGATGTCTCCAATGTAGCAGTTTCACGGATTCTTAGCTTTTTTTGCTGCAACCATTCCAATGTGATGACCAAGGAAGGCATTTGATTTTAATCTTATTGATTATGGTCGACAAACCATTTTCCTTGTGTTCATTGCTGGCAATTGAGATTGGCGTCCATTTGAGAGAGTTGCTCTCTGCTACTGCCATCTCTGTTGCAAGTTTTAAGATCTACAGCTTCTCCTCTCCATTCCATGTTTCCTGATTTGGACCACTCTGTACATCCAGACATGGCAATTCCAACTTTTAGAGGAACCCTTAGTGGTGAACATTGTGGGAGCAAGAAATTGGAAAGAAAACCTTCTGGAAAGAGGCGTGTATTTGTTCAAACTGAAACTGGCTCTGTTTTGGGCATAGAATTAGACAGAAGTGACAATGCTCATACTGTAAAGAGGAAATTACAGCTTGCCCTTAATGTCCCTACAGAGGAAAGGTCATTGATCTTTGGGGATATAGTGTATAAAAATGACTTAAGTGCAGTTAGAAATGATTCTCCACTTCTTCTGACCAAGAATTTTATGCATCGAAGCTCATCTACCCCATGTCTTTGTCCTTCAGGAAAGGATGTTCAGCATAGTGACCAGAGCGGTCCAATCGAGATATTGGGATTTTCAAATCACTTTGCTAGAGTGAAAGAACTAGTTAAGGAACTTGTGATGGCAATGAGGGTTGGGGTTGATCCGCTTCCTATTCGTAGTGGTTTGGGAGGAGCATACTACTTTAGAAATTGCCATGGTGACAATGTTGCTATTGTGAAGCCTACAGATGAGGAACCATATGCCCCTAATAACCCAAAAGGTTTTGTTGGCAAAACTTTAGGGCAGCCAGGCCTGAAGCGTTCAGTGAGAGTTGGGGAGACAGGTTTCAGAGAAGTAGCCGCTTATCTTCTTGACTATGATCACTTTGCTAATGTGCCCTCAACTGCCCTTGTGAAGGTTACTCATTCTATATTCAATATCAATGATGGGGTAAAGGGAAATAAGAGTCACCAGAGGGAGCAGGTTAGCAAGATTGCATCATTGCAGCAGTTTATACCTCATGATTTTGATGCTAGTGATCATGGGACTTCAAGCTTTCCTGTTGCTGCTGTGCATAGAATAGGGATATTAGATATACGAATATTGAACACAGACAGACATGGTGGAAATCTTTTGGTCAGGAAGCTTGATGGGATTGGGAGGTTTGATCAGGTGGAGCTTGTTCCAATTGATCATGGCCTTTGCCTTCCAGAAAGCTTTGAGGATCCATATTTTGAGTGGATCCATTGGCCACAAGCATCAATTCCTTTTTCTGAGGATGAGCTTGATTATATTTTTCGCCTTGATCCCTTTCAAGATTGTGATATGCTGCGAAGAGAACTGCCTATGATTCGAGAGGCGTGCCTTAGGGTCTTGATTGTCTGCACCATTTTTCTCAGGGAAGCAGCAGCATTTGGTCTCTGTCTTGCTGAGATTGGAGAGATGATGAGCAGGGAGTTTCGAGGTCATGAAGAGGAACCTAGTGAGTTTGAGCTAATATGCATTCAAGCAAGGAATCTATTAGGGGAGACAGAATCTTCTTTGTATGAGGTGAAAGCAGGAGACAATGAGGAATTTCAGTTCGATTTTGACTGTGGAGTGGAGGAATTAAATTCTACTTTAATTATGGTGGACAAATTGGCAGTGAAATCTTTCTGTCCCCAGTCAGCAGTTGGAAATGGCCAAACTCCACTTTCCAAGCTGGTAGAGAGTGTGGAGGAGCAGCAGGAGGAAGTTGAAGAGGGTGAAGAGAATGAATTAACTTTAAGCTCAGATGAATGTGCTGACTTTGCACAGGACCAAGTTCCAACCGTTGCAAAGATGTCATTGTTGAAAAGCATCAATGTTGGTGAGAAAAGTTGGCGACATGAGGGTGTGATGCAGAGAAGTGGATATTTGGTCGGTACATCATCTGGAAACAGGAGTGTGAATGAGCAACTTCCTGCAAGCACTACTTTTGTGAAGCTCACTGATCTAAATGAAAGAGAGTGGGTGCAGTACCTTGAGAATTTCCAGATGTTACTCTGCCCAGCTTTTGCTAATCGTAAATCAGGGAATGTTGGTCAGAGGTATAGACAGAGACTTGGAACGTCTTGCCGTTTCTGAGAGTTAGCTAATGGACATATTACAAGGCAGAAAAAGAAAATTAGAAACTTTAGAAGCAGAAAACATTGGCGGTTTGTTTTGTAAGCATGGTATTCCTGATGTGGATGGACCTTGTTTATGATTAGGAATAACCTTTTCAGAAATCAGAAGTTTTAGTGGTAAAATTCGGTCATCAGCTACTGGAGGTGAGGACTCAGTTTTTCATCATATATATATATATATATAAATATTTTCACTCACTGTTTTCTTATTTTTGGTTGCGTTGCTCTGTGGTTGATATTGGAAGTGCTGAAAAAGCAGTGTGTAGTATCAAATAAAACTTGTATAGGCATGGTTGTCATGTAGGAGGTGCAAAATACATATGCTGTAAGTTTTTATTAGGTATCTGCTTTGAGCTTCCCGGTATAGTTAGAGATGAGAATGTAAAGACAGTACATCTTTTTGGTATTCAGTGTCTAATGTATATGATTACCTTGGTTTAGCATCTTTAGCTTGTAGATTCACCTGTATTCAGATCAATAAATGTATGATGCATAAATTCAATATGGTCAGTATGAAAATTTAGATGGCTACTGTTAGTAATTATTGTTGTTATTACTATTGTTATTCTGTAATGCCCAAAAACCACCTTTTTCTGAATGAAATTAAATATCGATTTGCATCTGTTTTTGTTTTTGAGTAGTTTGATCTCTACTTTTATTTTCAGTAAGAATAAAGCAGTCTATACGCACACAAGAACATCTACACACGTGAATTCTGAATCATTTAGAACATTTCTTGCCTTTCTATCATGCACGCAAGCAGGTAGATGTTTGCTGGCAGACATGAGCAGGCATTTAAAAGTGACAGAGGTATAGTGGCAAAAAACAGGCAAGAAAAATGTAGCCAATTATTGGCTTTTAGCACCCCAAGCCAACGTTGACTGCAGAAATGTTCTGAAATCCTTATGTAAAGTTGTTCTAAACCAGGTGAGGTAGGGCATAGTGTCAGAGAGGAGTATCTTTTTATTTGCAGCTTAATCTCCAAGGGTTCCTCTAATAGAGAGGAGAGGGAGAACTGGTAGCACGTAGGTTTTATTTTTCTTTCATCCTCAGCTGTCACTTCAGCGTTCACAAGCCATCTACTCCCTATTCTTTAACATGTTGTTGTCCATATGATATATGCTCTTTCACCTTTGAGCAACTTGGATATGTACATGTAAGCGTTAATGTCTAACTTTTTTGGAGTGGTGCATTTGTCGCTTAAGCAAGAGAGCGCATGATTTGATTAGAAAACGAAGAGGGACCAGGATAGATCACTGCTGTGTCGATTTTTAAGCAGTTGACTTTGCTGTCTTATCTTTGATCATAATGGCTTTTGGAGTTAACCTGAAGCAAGTGTGTTTAGCCGCCGGGTCCTTACGGGGTCCTCATTATCAGTGTCTGTTTCTGTGTAGTCATCTTAATGCCTGGAAATTTCTCGTAGCAATGACTGAAAATGGTTCGACTTTTAACGTCTGACTGGAAGCGTTTATCCATAGAAAGTCAGATTCTGAATACATTCTTTGCTTGTTTAAGCAAGGTAGAATTGTACCGAGGAATAAACATCCAAGAGACAGGAATGCAGCATGGATAAAATACCTACTTTTTCCCTATTCTTTATCCCTGCTTGTGAATGAAAACACCCAGGATGCACTCTTCTCTAGAGTCGAGAAGACACGATATTCAACTGGAGCGTATGACCCATTGTGAAGATGAAGGATTTCTGTGACAGAACTAGTTGCTTAAAGAGAGCAATTGTATATCTGAAATTTTTTACTACACAGGAGTTAATGACCTTGGACTACTTTTTCCACAAGAAGCTCATCAACTCGTTTGCCTATTTTGTTGCGTATCATATTCTATCATTGGTAATTGTTTAGAGGATTTGGGGAAGGGGAAGGGGAGAAAAAATTGAAGGGCAGAGAAAAATGGAAGTAAATAGATTTCTTGACATTCAGTCGTGTTCTTTTATGCTGGCCATGCTGCTCAACTCCACCTGTTGATCCTCTATCCTGCTTACAACTCGTGAAAATGTTCGACTGGCTAAAGACATGGTGTCCTCCTTAGCAAGGTGCCGTTGTTTTATCTTTAATATAGCCTGCGAAACTTCTCCAATTGAAGGCCGCTTCCTCTGGGACTTTTGCAAGCATTTGTGAGCAATGGCAGCTAGTTCCCTCACTTCTTTTATGTTGCATTCTCCAGCTAGTTTCCTATCTAGTATTTCTTCTACACCATCTGTACTCATAGCAGCCTTCATAGAAAAAGTAAAGTGAAACAAACAGAAGAAGACTTCAGATTGAGGCAATGAAATTATTGAAAGAAAGAAAAATAATTGTCAGGGTATCACACTCACGAGATTAATGTATTCCATTAGGTTTTGCTGTGGGTGGATGGCTGTAATGAGTTCAAAGATGATGATACCAAAACTGTAGATGTCACTCTTCGTTGTGAACTTGTTTGTGGACATGTACACTGGGTCTATGTAGCCATATGTACCTTTGAGACCAGAGTTGCGCCCATCATAGGACTCTTCCTTTGAAAGTCCAAAATCAGCAACCTACACAAGAGTACAAGCAAATGTTTATCAAGAAAAGGGAAATAAAACTTAGAATCATGATATCATCATCAAGTTTTTGGAAAATAAAATTCTTGAATAGTCGCCTTAGACACCAGCCATGCTAGCTTTGTACATTTCAGACTAATATTTCAAAATTAACTTGAGATAGCTTACCTTTGCTCGCATTGATTGGTCCAACAATATATTAGCAGATTTTAAGTCTCGATGTATGACAGGTGGGACTGCCTGTTCCAAGAAAATAACATGAATTGCCGCATGTATGAAGACAGCATTCCACAAGGCAATTATGAGGTTATGTAACTCAGCTTACCCCTTCATGAAGGTACTCAATTCCATGTGAAATATCTAGAGCAATTTGAAGCCTTTCTTCCCAACCCAAATCTATTTCTTCTTCATCTGTGGCAACATGTCAAGCAATCAGACAAAGCTCCGTCTTATAAAATCAGAAATTGAACTGTCAAAGTTATACATCCAAATCTAGTCAGAATTTAATAAACATGCAGTAAAAATACAGCCAAAGTTGCAATATGCATAATCAACTGCAAGCAGTAATAAAAGAAATGCCTTAGTTACTAGATGAAGATAAGGAACAGTGTTTTGCAAGCAAAGATAACATCTGGTCATTTGATGCATATAGCTCCACATGGAAATAACAATACCGTAACGTTTATTGCAAACCTGTGATACATTTAAATACCCTTCCTCTATGTGCACCAAACATAATGCAGGGCATTTAGCACACAAGTGTTATTAGGAACTTAAAATTCAAAAAAATAAGTGATGCGAGGAATTGTGTATTGTAAATACCACTTCCCCCTGTTTGAGTGTTTCAGCAGAGTAAGAAAATATCTCAGCAGACAATGACCTTTAGCATATTCTATTAGAATTGCTTCAGAGCATCTTATTATTAACTCATGAAACCCATGAAAGGAAGTAAATTCTCAAATGTCAAAAATGATGGTGAATCACCAAGATATATGAAATTTGTTTGGAAAAAATGGCCAACAACCAGAATGCATAATGCAGATTTACTCAAGAAGGTTTAGTTTCAATACAAAAAATAAAGTAAATGGAAGTTTCTGAGCATACTATATAGAAGATTGGCCAGGCTCCCACTACTCATGAACTCATAAATCAACATATGCTGTCCTTTATCGACACAATATCCTAATAAATTCACAAGATTCCTGTGATGCAGCCTTCCCAGTAGGGATACCTGAAAAAAGACAGGGCCAAAAAATAAACTCAACATAGCATCTTGAACATCCCCCCCAAAAAAGAAAAAAATTCTGAAGCTCCAAAATAATTTATAATTATGAAAGCAACATTCATAGATAAAGATCCTGAATGCAGATGGTGATGAATTATGTATATAGTTCCTCATTGTCCAAAACCTATACAAGTATCTCTACTGGAGCCTCTGAGAATTAACTTTAATAAAAGAGTAATAAACTGTATATTCTCAATAGAATGCTCATAACATACTTCATCTCCTTAAAGATGACTCAGAATATTCTAAATACATACAGGTTCAAGATACAAAGCATGAATAGCCCCTCCAATTTGTCAAAATAAAGTGAAATGGTCTATATGGTTATAAGATGCTATATAGGCATTCCTCTTACCCTAAGTTCTGTGAGAAAACAGGAAATTCGCTCATCAATTATCTAGTCTAAGTTTTTGTTACTGTGGCTCTTACCTCTGTCTGAAACTCTTTTTCCCCCTGTTTGGAATTAGAAGCAAGCACCTTTACGGCTACTACTCCACCAGGCATCACAGCTTTATACACAGGACCAAATGAACCTTGGCCCAAAATAGTAGTAAAATTTTGGGTGGCTTTCTGAATATCCCTGGAAAAGCAAAACAAGCAATTTGCTAGACCATCAACTTGATGCTCTTTAAATTGGATAAAGAACTTCAATTCTTCAAAATCTAAAAATCATATTATTTAGCTTGATGAAGGTTGGTAGGTAAATACTCTAGACCCTGATTTCAAGTTTCCTCTAAAATTAGATGTCAGTTACCTTCTTTGCATCTTTCTTCTAACTATATGTTCAAAAAAGAACAAACCGGAAACCATAACAATGATTTTAGTATCAGATGACCCTAAAGAACAAATGAAAATGAAATTTAAAAAAAAAGGCCAAAAGTAAAATGCTTCAAGATCTATTTTTGCGACAAATATCTTCTATTTTTTTTATCACCCAAGGATGGTTTCCAAACGAAATGTACGATTCTAGCAAAAGAAGACTTAGGTCACATGTAATGTGAACTAAAACTCACATGCAAAAAAAGGGAAAAAAAAAAGTTGGCTTGAAATTTAGAGATTAAAACTTACTTATAAGAATATCTAAGCACGCCTGATGCAGATGTAAACTGATCTTTACTGTGACGACTCCACCAGAAAAACTGTGAACTTTTGAAAAACTGAGAACTTTTCTCAGGTCTTTCTGGTCCTTCAATGTCTATGGAATGCGCAAGTGAAGCACTAAAGTCAGTGCTCGTCCCCAAGCCATTTGTGCGTATGGGAAGAGTTGTAAGTATACGCTCATTTGCACATTGTCGGAGATTAGCACGATTCTTGTACCACTTTATGCCACAAAATACTAGCGAAGCTATCAAGATACCAAGGGCCAAACCAGCAGAGAGTCCAATAACAACCAAATCACTTTCATGAACCATTCTTTGGTATCTTTAGGAACTTGAATGATAAAAGCATTTTGTGGTTGAGAAGTCTGCTGTTTTACCATAATGAATGAACAAAAGACTGTTAGAAAGAGCATGCTTAACTTTATAAAGAATTTTTTGCAAGAAATTAAAAACTTGTAAATTTTAGAAGTAGAATAGATACATAATCCTGAATCATGGACAGGTAAGGGAAAAAAAAAAAAAAAGAAAATATTGATACATACTCTTGCTAGAACACAAATGCCAGTTGTTGCTGTATGTATTATGCAAGATACTCAAAAATAAGCATGGTAGTAGTAGTAGACACTAAATAGGTCCTCAAAATGAAGTATACGGTTTCAAGCACAAATATTACATGGTTCCCAGACAAAGAAAAACCAACAGGCATAAATGTTCACACTGTGATAGGAACTGGAAGATCTGCTGTAAGAGTGTCAAGGGAAGGCCATGAGATAGTGTATGTTTCCACCAGTCCTTTTCAAGCATTGTAATCCTTCCTGTAAACCCTGAGTCTAATTTGTTTTAGAATGATCCAGGAGTATGCTTATCAAAAAACACTATTTATCATACAACTTGAGACAAAATAAAGCCATCCATGACTTTCATTTGCTATCAAAGTTTGGTTGCTCGCCTACTCCTTCATAGAATAATCAAATTAAACTAGTCTCTTCATCTACAAGATAGCTAGTTAAAAAGAAACATAGAGTTAAGCTGAAAGCCAACTTGCATATTCACGTAATTCATCAAGATTCCTTATACTACCCACAACACAATACCCCAAAAATAAGCTGATCATCAAACCCACCAAAGACAGCAACATAACAACCATAAATATCAAACGGGTATTTTCAAAACTCAAAAAAGAACACCACCCAAAAAGCAAAACCCATAAAAAAACACTCATCAAACCAACAGCACCAAAGAAAAACAAAACATTTACTTAAAAAAAATTAAAAGAAAAAACTTTCACCTCACATCCTGCTGGTCACTACATACATAAACCTCACAAAATCTTAGTTTCCTCTATGAACTACCAATTAAGCCAATCAAGAATGATCTGCAGATAAATAAGAATCAAGAAACCGGAGAGTCTTCGTTGGGGGGCTAAAGACAATAAAGGAAAGAAAGAGGGAATGTCGGGTTAGGTGCTAAAGGAAGAATTAAAAAAAAAAAATGAAAAACTTAAAAATACAACAGTTTATTGGGTCTTTTAGCTCAACTGGGTCAGATGAGATGACAATTGTGTGCTTAGACGTTTCCGCCTCTTACCATTTGCCACTTCTTTTATTGTTCTTCCCTTTGTTTTTATTTTTGTAACCTTCAACTTTTACACCTTTTCCATTTTTTTTTAATAATTTGCAGTCCACGGGACTACTGATTCTTAAAAAGAAATTAACCCTTAATTAATAATCATTTCATTTCATTTGTTTGTTACTAGTTAATTTCAAAGCTATAATGAAGATTCTTATTACATTTGTTATGCAAAGCTATAATGAAGATTCTTAATACATTTGTTAGTTTTGCAAATTCATAGCAACCCAATTCAAGAATTGGCTAATGTGATTTTATTAATATTTTTTTTACAGTTTCGTTTGTTAGTACTCATAGTGTAAGCATTGTTACTTATTAGTGTTAGCTAGATTTTTAAAAGTAAACGTTGCTGCAAATTGAACTAAAAACCTTTAAATTTAGACCTCGATTTTAAATTAACCGATATAAATTTGATTGACTTTATTAATATATTTGTACTTTCGATATTCTGTAATTATATGAATTCAAAAATATATTAAACTCTTTAAATAAATCTACAATAGCATCTTTAATTTTTTATTTTATTATTTTAGCTATTAATTTTTTAGAAAATAAAAATAATTTTATCTTTCAAGTTTCATCTTTTTAATTGGTTCGAATGAACTGATTGATAAAAATGTTGAATTGATGTCAGGTAAATATATTTTTACATTAGTTTGAACATTAATTGGTACTATATATAAACTCTTAGAATAAGTTGACAGTAAATTCCTTTTTGATATATTTTCTCATTTTTCTTTATTAATTATTCTATAAGCTATCGAGTAAATTACTAGATGGGATGTTAGCCTGATTTCTTGACATTGTCCAAGGACTTAACCAATAGGAGAAATCTATAGAGGTATTATAAATGGAAATAGTTCAAACATTTTGTTTCAAAGAGTTAGCAATTAATTGTTTGTTTCAAAAAAAAAAAAAAAAAAAAAAGAAAGTTAACAGTTAATTGTTACAATTAAGACAGGTTCCAAGTGGATATTTTGTCGCTTCCATTGAAAAAGACCTGTCCTGTTCGCCAATTGACCATGTCAATGAGGATTGTCCATGATTGACAAATGTATTTATTGTGTAAAACTTTTTGATATATACACACATATTAATTATTTAATGATTTTGCATAAATTATTTAATATTAAAATATAAAAACATTAAAACATATATCAAATTAATTTATTGGCTATGATGTATATGCTAAATATAGATGAAACTCTTTCTATATAATAAATAAGGTGAAAAGTCTTTTTTTTTCACTGTAACAAATTCGTTATATATATGTTTTCATAAAAAATAAAAAAATTCTAATTCTTTTAATAAAACTTTATTTTTTTTTATACATCGAAATGGAAAATAATGAAGCACGATGAGAGTTTAAATTTCATAAGGAATTAATTGCTATAAAAAAGTGATATTTTGAAACTCTCCTATTTGAGCTATATATATATATATATATTTTTTTTTTTTTTTTGAACTGAGAGCTATATTTTTTAATACTTAAATAATTTATAAATCAAATATTATTTTAGAGTTTATAAGGTAAGATTATAAAATAAAATATAAATTTTAAAATCATAGAACATAAAAGTTGTAAGGTTTTTTTTTTTTTAAATAAAAAAATGTTGTAAGATATTTAAATTCTAAAATTTAAAATTCTCAAGAATTATTTAATTTTTTTTTTAAAAAACCTCTCATTTTTCCAATCCAAAGACTTTATTTTCACTAAAAAAACCTTTTTTATTTTTCAAACGGTGGAATTTAACTTACAAAACTTTTTTTTAACATTTGCGAGAGAAAGAGATTAGATTCAAACAATAACATTATTCCTTCATGATTTTTTTTTTCATAGTATTATGTCAAAATATTAATTATTTACAAATGCAAAAATTAAGTAGTCTGATGACATAATTCTTATATGTATATATAAGTTAAGAGTTCGACTTTTATTTTTTTTTCAAATTCAAAAAATTATTCACCATTTATTGTGGATGCTCTGAAAAAATGTGAAAGATAAAAAAATCATTGGTTACTAATTGCAAGATAATTAAAATTTTTAAATCTTTTAATTTCTAATTGAATCAAAGACACTTAATGAGTTTGCTAAATTCTACTAGTAAAAAAAAGCATGTCCTTCCATGGTTAATTTTCACCCGCAAGAGTTGCATATCCTTAACTTCAGGGGTGGATTAGACAATTCATCCCAAAAATAGAATCATTCAAGAGCATAAATTTTGCACAATTAAGAACAAGGTTGCAGCCTTTAATTACATACATAAATAAAGTTATACTTTGTTTGGATACAGTGGATTTGAACATAACATGTATTTGAATTTCAATTAAATTTCTTATTTGTAAACCATATGAATTTATATCTATAAGAATTTAAAACAAATTCAAAATAAATTTAATAGTTTATTTAATAAGAATTTGAAATGACATGTAACTATATGTTATTTAAAATATTTGTATTTAAAATTTCAATATTTGAAATCTAAAATTTCAAATTAAATATTTACATCCAAATATACTTTTAAAAAATTTTAAAAAAGGCAGACAAATAAGTATTGTTCAAAAAATAGAAACCAACAATTTTAGGAAATTTTTATCAATACTTATCGATAATATTTACTTTAATCACCGTTTATTTTACGCTACAAATTAATTGTAAAATGTGTTAAATCTATCAACCCACAATTTGCCTATGATACTGTCCCCTTAAAAAGTAAAAAAGCAAAAAGGAAAAGCAAAATTTAAAGGAAATGACATCATTCCTAATTTTAAAAGAGAGGGGAAAAAAATTAAAAGGAAACGACACCGTTCCTAACCTTAAAAGAAAAGAAAAAAAAAAGGTTAATAAAACCACAATGTCCTTAGGTTTCAAGCAAAAACAATGCTATTTGTTGCTTGCTTTTGTAGTGTGTCGTGGGTATTTGATTGAAATTATAATGCAACAATAACATGTTGTTGATGAAGAGGCCATCGTCAGTGAATTTTACAAGCCATCTTTAATGGAATCATCATCATCATCATCATCATCTCCCTCTCTAATTATAATCATCATCATCCATAGGTAAAATTCTTTTTGTTTGCCGCTATTATTCTCCTAAAAATCCCAATGAGATATATGTGTTAGATTTAGTCTATGGCTGTGTTATTCCTCCTAATCTCACCTACCCATATAATTTTAAATCTTTATTGCCGCTAGCCATTGAATCTAGTTTTCACCTTGGATACCACCTGTTGGTTCTTAAACCTTTTTCCTAGCTTTAGCTCCAAGTGGTAAAGATTCGATACCTATAAAATGAGGAAAGGCCCAGGTAAGAGAGGGTAGGGATAGCCTGAGCCCCTTCGATGATGAAGTTAGTGATGATTGTTGTATAGGCTTTGGTGAGTAGTGTGAGAATGGGTGGTTGCATGAAGTATGAAGACTTTATGCATGAGAGAATGTGTGTTTATGTGTATTTTTTATTGAAAAAAGAATGAATGAAGAAGATGCACTTTGCCTTACTTAAATCATAATGAAGTTAGTGGCAATATGTTGGTCAAGGGACACATGGCTCTCTCTCATAGGTGGGATCCCTTTGAATTGGGGTGCTTATGTAGGAGAGTAAGCTCCAGTTAAAGGAATTGACGGTGATGTGATAAGGCGTAGGAATGTGTCAGCAGTGTTGGCGGAATTTAATGTAGTAGGTAACAAGTATAGTTCTCGACAAGTGCGCATGTGAAGAAGAATATAGAGAGGAAGGTTCTCCTCCTATTTCATTGACTAGATAGGCAAGATGGGGCATTGCTTGTTGGGTCCATGCAAATTCATGTAAGGTTATGAGGAGAGGGGTGATAATTTAGAGGTCAACCGATAAGAGGCTCTTGAGGTAGCACATGAAGAGTGTAGCTTTACACATGTCATGCTGTGATAGGATAGAGGATTTTATAGTATCATCAGTAGTCCCCCTCATTGTCCTGAGTAGAAGAAAATGATACTCAGGGAGCTGAAGCATCTTATTATCTCTCCTAGATAGACAGATTTTTCATTTGAAGGTTGAAGTGTTTGAGAGTGACTTTCAGAGCCATGTCTTATTTCTTCTTCTCTTAACATTGTTATTTATCACTTTCTTTGTGAGATTAGTTCCAGCGGTCAACCTTATCTTCTTTCTTTTTCTTCTCTGCATTTCCAAACTTCCTGGTAGTAGGTACGTTCTTTCCCTTATTCCTTTCTTATTTTCTTTATCTATTTTCTTTCCGTATAATGGGTGATATTTACGGTTTACATAAGTTCACTTCGAATGCCAATCTCTATCATCTACTTAGGGCATTAGGAAATAGGAGTTACAATGATAAAGCCATATCTATTAGGGTTCTAACAAAAAATGAGAGGTTGTTAGTTTTATAGGGGAGTAGTGATTTGATTAATGTGCAAAAAGATAAGAGGGAGATGGTGTTTTTTTGTGAAACAAGTGGAGTTAGGATTAGATTTGCCACCCTCTGACTTTAGTATAGAGGTTTCAATTTATACTCGAAGTGTCCTGGGTTCCTGACACTTTATGGCATCCTTCTAATCTTGGCCTTTTCAAAGCTTTATGAGAAATTAGAAATAGCACCGACAGTGAACTTGTTTAGGACTTTTTTCAAACATAAAAGGTTATTTAGGGGTTTCTTCACTTTTGTTAGTAGCTGGGGTTAGCTGTATTTGACAAAATTCCAGATATAGATAAATCTTGAAGGAGTAAGTTCCTTATAGCAAGGCTAAAGTAAGATAGTCCCCTGTCTGATTAGGGTTTCAACAGGGAGTGGGTTGATGCGTCTATCGAGGCCAAACAATGGCTTGCGCTGATAGGTGAGGAAATGGATGGTGTGAGTAAGATATTAAATAAAGGGAACTGTTATAAGGCTCAAGAACTAGTGAGTGGTTCATCATTTAAAGATTATGCTGGGTTTTATTATCTATTATTTGTGTGATGTTTTATTTGTTATTTTTTTTACTTATGCGGGTTTTTTTAGTTTCCCAAGAAAACAAAAGTTTCAATTGATCATTGAAGTTTACCCTTGCTACTGCAGATGTCACTTATACGACCAAAGTGAAGCGTGAGAAGGCTTCTGCTTCTATAAAGGATATGGTTAAAGAGACACCTGATTCAAAGCAAGTACGTACAGACAAGGGTGAATAATATAAGGGCATTACAATTAGTATAGGTGTGCCCTAGTATCATTCTTGTAAAAAATAATAACATTATAAATTATTTTTATGATAATAAAATATTCATTTAAATAAAGAGTTTGTTTATTTAAATACTTACCCTTTAGCAATATGTTAAATAAATTTATTATCAAAAGTTGATAATATGAGTTATAAATTTATTTAGTACATATGCTATAAATTGTTCATAGTCGAATAATTAATATTTAGGTAATATTAATTAGATTATCATCTCTGTCTATTTTCCTTGATTAATATGTGATGCTAATAGTGGAGGTAGTGAGTCTCATGCTACTTAATATGAGATATCATAATAGACATATGGATACTCATATGATGGGTGGATGGAATAATGACATTAGATTTGTTATTGCAAGGACACTCATTTATAATCAACAATCACAATCTAGGTCATAATGGTGCCTATAGTCCTTTGACCTGAGGTAATATGGTCATCCACATTTGAGTGGTTAGAGTTTGTTATCGCTTACATACTTATGTTAGTCACATATGGATATATGGCATGTGGTGGCTTTAATTAGTTAAATATAGGGACGAGTGTTCAACCAAGAAGGGATTTATTGCCTGGAGTGAACCGGGAAAGATCCTATGCTATATATGTTTGTTCTTAATGAATAAGTTCTGGACCAAGACAAATATAACATAATCTGAAATATTTTTAGTTCTAGAAAGTGTTTCTAGTATTAGTTATGTTTTATCAAGAATTAATATTTGAGATGAGGTCATATGATAAAACTATTAGAGTTTGATTAAATCTTAAGTCTAGGCTATATCAGGATCTTCTAATGAGGGGATTTTAGTGCATGGTAATTATGACCAAAAGGGTTCGTGTAAATCAATATATGCATTCATATCTAATTGGGTAGTTGTGATATCGATGCTAAAGGGCCACTCATAACTTATGAGAACTAAATGTGTATAATTGGGATTTTCACATTTAAACTTGAAAGAATTTCAAATAATATCAGGAGTTGATATTATATTCTCATTGCCAATTAGACATCAATCTAGTAAATCACACCTAAAAGAGTTTTACCAAATCACCATTTAAATTAATCTAATTATTGATTAAAAATTTTAATGAATGAATTAATTAAGATTAACGGAATTGGATTATACTTTAGCAATGATTCTAGTATATCATGAAATCTAATTCCAATAAAAGTTTATTTATTAATTTATATTTAATTAATATGAGATATTAATTAAATAATTAAATTAATAATAATATATGTTATTAATTAAATTATTAAATTTAATATGAGATATTAAATTATTAATAATTAAATTAACAATAATATATTTTATTAATTAAATTATTAAATTTAATAATAATGTGACAATTGTTGACTTTTGGGTAAGATAAGGTTGTATTGATTAAATCTCTACATAATTTCTTGTGCACTAGTTAGATGACTTGCATAAATTGCTCATTACCATGCAAGGTGGCTTGCTAATGCTGTAGATAATAAAGTTAATTACTTGTTCAATTTGGACACATCTATCTTCACTCATTTTTTCTTTACGCATATATCCTTAGAAGAGTTCTAAGATATATAAACAATATAAGTAAAGAATTGCATTAATGAGATTAATGTAAGTTGTTGCTTTGAAAAGTGTGTAGAGATTTTGATAAGTAAATATACCAAAAGAAACAACATATGCCAAACATATACTCTTTAGTTCTTGCAAAAGAATTAAGTTAGTGAAAATCTCTAAAGGTCATTTGGAGAGGACACTTGCTACTAAGCTTAACTAGCAAGAAGGTAATTGGCAAAGCTTTGGTGTTTCAAGATAAAGGCCTAACACTTAGAAGGCTAAACATTTGATTCATTATCAAATTAAGAGTTTGTAAGCTTTCTTAAGCTTAATTTTTCCTAGCTTGATGTTCATATATATTTTTTTGCTATTTAGTTTTATGTAACATGCAAAATAAATCCTTGGGAATGAAATTCTTCATTTTATGAAGGGTTATGTAAAGTAAAAATTTTGAAATTTTACTCTACTTAGGTTTGTGCTAAACATACATGTTCTTAATATTTAAGTTGCATAACCAATTCCTTCAGTTACAACAAGGGGTAGAGTTATCGCAGTTAAGATAACAGAGCGCTCACAGGAGGGGGTTACAATGGAAAAGGGGAGAGGCTTGCCCCTCAGTGGAAAAGGAAAAGAAAAGAAGATGAAGTCTCAGAAGCATCATGAAGTATTAGTAATTTCTAATTTTGATAGTGAAGAAGCACCTTTTTTAAGAGGTCAAAGGCTCGAGGCAGGTTAACACCTCATATGGCTATTGAGAAATTAGCTAAGGGGACGTCCGTCCTGTCTAGGGATGATAATACGATCTTTGACCTGTTTACCTCGATTAGTCAGGATATTCATTTGGACATGCCTGTGCAACAACTGACATTAGCCCTGATTAATAGGTATCTGGGCATCAAATTTTCCATGCAAGATTTTATAGTGCGTAGTTTATTTAGGTATGTGTATATTAGATCAACATAGCAGTTTGAAGTTCATGATAGAAGCTTGTCTTTTCTAGGTGTGCAGGCATTGAAACTGGTATAATTTTCTTTTCCTTTATTTTTTCTTCTATAGCTAATCCTGCTATCGTGTTTCTTAAGCACTATTCTCCTTTTTATTAAACAGTTATATGCTATCATATATGAGCATGACCTGAAGGCTCGAGTTGCAATTGAGGACTCACTTCGCCTTCTTAATGATCATTCTTAATTGAAGAATGAACTCAATAATTTCAAAGACAAGTATGATAAAATGTCTATCCAACTTCTAGAGCTGAAGAAAGTCCTTACTACTCTAGAAGGGGAGAAAGCTGCTTGGAAGAACTTTAAGGCCAGATTGAAAAGAAAGAATACAAGACTAAAAGAGGAACTTGGTTAACATGAACTGAAGAAGTAAGCTACTGTAACCAAGTAGGTAGAGAATTTCCAGAGCTTTGATGACTTCAAAGACATAATGATAAACTATGCTTTTGACTTTAATAATAAAGGCTGGTTTAATGTTTTGGCAAAAGCTTGGGCTCATTTTCCATATTAGGATTTTACGTCCTCTGAGGTGGTAAGAGGGGAGACGTTTGGTGCGACAGATGATTAGGGAACCTTTGAAAATTCCTCCATTATCCACTATTACTCCCTAGTGACCATAAAAAGGAGAGTGGGTAGCCCCACTCCTAATATGAGAGTTGGGTTAGAGACAAGGTTCCTTTCTACCTCACATTAGGAGACTCAATTTAAAGAAGACAATCCTTGAAGTTAGCCACACTCATCAACACATTACTAAGACTAGGGTTTTTATTTTTCTTTCTTCTTATGTTATTTTATTTTCTTTAAGTAAAGTTAACTTGTGAACATTAGTAGCCTTCGGTATTTGCCTTAATAGATATTTATGAGCCTTACGTGGCTTTAGGTAATTTGACTCTATAATGTTGTTTATTTTGCTTTTAAGGATAATGTTATGTTTCCTTCTTTTCATGATCTATATTTGCATATATGTTCTTGAAATTGAATATCGTCATTTATTGGAATTTTATTTGTTACATTGCTTTGGAATACAATGCAAAGTGTCTCCCTCCTTTTTCTTAGGGGTTTTATTTAGGTTCCCTTCTTTTCTAAAGGTTTTAATTACGTATTCCCCTTTTCTAAAGGATTTTAGTGTAGATATCCCCCTTTTCTAAGGGATTTTAGTGTATGTATCCCCCTTTTCTAAGGGATTTTAATGTATGTATCCCTTTTTCTAAGGGATTTTAATGTATGTATCTCCTTTTTCTAAGGGATTTTAGTGTATGTATCCCCCTTTTCTAAGGGATTTTATGAATGGTGAAGTTCCCAATTAGGGAGGTAGTTTTCTTACTTTCCTAGTGTGAAAGTTTAGGGAGACCCTAAAAGATTAAGAGCACCTGAGTGTTATTATGTCATCATTTTCTTATTTATGTTGCTTGCGCATAATCTACTCACGTGCATATTTACTTGTGTAATATGTTTTTAACATGAGATTTTCAATATTAGGTCAATAATGATAAAAAATTGGAGAGAAAGGAAAGTTGTCTTTATATCATAAAGCATAATTTACACAACAAAAGTATTTATCCGCTCATGCTGGAGCATATTAGCTAAGATGAGAAATCTTCCTTTCTTACATAAGCT
The DNA here is from genome assembly GCA_947683625.1 of Mallotus nudiflorus. NCBI lineage: Eukaryota > Viridiplantae > Streptophyta > Magnoliopsida > Malpighiales > Euphorbiaceae > Mallotus > Mallotus nudiflorus. The sequence continues at coordinate 878,852 of CANTUR010000857.1, forward strand.
TCATATACTTTATATAAAAGAGTATGTCTAATGACATTGTTGCTATTGGTAGTACTTCTTCAGGTGTTATATGTTCCAAAAATGGGGGATACGATTCCCTTCTGCATCTGTTAAGTAATAGGTTCCCATTCTAGGGGACTCAACAACATGAAAAGGGCCTTCTCAGTTAGGTAAGAATTTGCCCTGCCCCTCTCTTCTGCCATTTTTGCCAGTGGCACTAAGATTCTTGAGTACCCAATCACTAGTCTATATAGTTCACACTTTCACTTAGGAATTGAAATACTGAGCTACCTTCCTTTGTTGGGCAACCATTTTGATTGATGCCTCCTCTTTGAGTCCTTCCAGCAAGTCTAGGTTCACTATCAACTTTTCATCGTTATTGCCTATATTTTAATGTTGCATTATTGGGGACGGTATGCTTATTTCCATCGGTATGATAAACCTTCATCCCATAAGTCAGAGCAAAGGTTTCGCTAGTGGCAGACCTAGGCATGGTTCGGTAGGACCACAAGATATTAGGTAGTTCTTCAGCCTAAGCAGTCTTCTATCCTTCTAGCTTCTTTTTCAAACCTTAGAGAATGGTTTGGTTAAACACCTCTGCTTTCCCCATTTATTTGAAGGTGGGAGATTGAACTGAAGTGGTGATCAATACTCAAACCATAAGTGAATTCCTTGAATTTCCTATAATCGAATTGCTTGCCATTACAAAAAATAAGGATCTAAGGTACTCTAAATTGACACACTATGTTCTTCTATATGAAATTAATTTCTTTCTGTGTTGTTATAGTGGCCAATGCTTTAGCCTTTATCCATTTGGTGAAGTAATCCACTGTTAAAATTATGAATCATTTTTGGCTGGGGGCTGTTGGAAACGGACCCAAGATGTCCACCCCCTATTAGCAAAAGGCCAAGGGGCTAAAATAAAATTCAGCTAGGTAGTTGATGCATGGACCATATTGACATATCTTTGACAAGTGTTATACTTTTTTACATATTTAGTAGCGTCTTTCATTATGGTGGGCCAGAAGTACCCTTACTTGATTATTAAGTTAGACAAGGTTCGTCCCTTTATATGTGTATCATAAGTCCCCTTATGTATCTTTTTCATGGCATAATCAACTTCTTCCTTCGTCAAACATTTTTGTAAGGGCATACAAAATCCTCTCTTGTATATTTTTCCATTTATCATGGTGAGCTTGGAAGCTCTCAAGGAGAGTTTGAGGGCTTCTTCTCTTTGCAGGGGTAACTTCCTTATTTTCATATACTTAATTATGGGACTCATCCAGCTAGGTTGAATTTCATAAGGGCATACTTCTTGTGTTTTAGCAATAATAGGAACATCCAACACTTCAATTATCATGCCATCGAGTAGAGAGTCTTCTTCTTGAATAGCCACTTTACTAAGAAAAGTCTAATATTTTCCCCTTGAAGTATTTGCACTACATAGACAAGAATCTTCTTTTCTTTATATCTTGCCAAAACATCCTTTATCTTATAAAGGTACGCTTCCATTGAGCTATCTTTATTCTGTTGATTTGATTAACTGTCGGTTGTAAGTCACTATGTACTTTTAGATTTGAAACACTCACTGCTTCAGTTAAAAAGAGTTCCCTTATCATTGCCTTGTATTCATATATATTGTTATAAGTGGGGAAATCAAATCTCAAAATGAACTTAGCCTTAAATCCTTTAAGGCTCTCTTCAGAACTATTCTTGCTCCACCTCTTCCAGCATTATAAGATCTATCTGTGTATAAATTCCATTTATAAAAAACTAAAAGGAGTCATTGGGCTCAGACATACAGGGAAGCATCTCCCATGCCTCACTTTCCACTAGTTTACCTTCATTGAAGCAACACTCAGTGATGAAATTAGCCAAGGCTTGAGCTTTTATAGCCTTTCTTGGCTCATATTTCAGTCTATATCCTCCAATTTCAACTGCCCACTCCATCATTTGACCTTTAATGGAGGGTCTTTGCAAGATATGTTTAAGGGGGTGTCATTGCAAACAACCCATTGGTGCCTAAATAAATGGACCCAAAATTTTCTCACAGCCATTAATAAGGCATAAAATAGCTTCTTTATCTATGTGTAATTTAGTTCTAAGCTTTTCAATACCTTGTTGACACCATACACAGCTTTTTAGATCTACCCCTCTTTTTTGGCTAGCATAACACTAATTGCCTAATTAGAAGTATAGAGGTATATAAAAAGTTCCTCTCCCTATATGGGTCTGCTTAAAATTTGAGGGGATCGAAGATACTCTTTCAACTCTCTAAAGGCTTTTTCACATTTAGATGTCTATTCAAAGGCTAAGCTTTTTCTCAATTTTTTAAAAAAAGGCAAACATTTTTTTGCAGATTTTGAAATGAACCTGTGTAGAGCTACTATCCTTCCCATTAGTCTCTAAATGTCTTTAGCATTGGAAGGTGAAGGCATGTCCAGAATGGCTTTGATTTTCTTAAGATTAGGCTTTATCCCTTTATTACTAACTATGTAACCTAGGAACTTCCCCCCTTTGATAAAGAAGGAACTCTTTTCCAGATTCAGCTTGATCCCATACTAGTCTAGTACCTCAAAAATCTTCTCAAGGTTATCCATGTGCTGCTCGAAACTCTTATTTTTAATTATCATATCATTAATGTAAGCTTCAAGATTTCTCTTTATTTGATCTTTAAAGATTTTGTTAATAAGCCTCTAATAGGTAGCATTAGAATTCTTTAAGTCGAACGACATGACTTTGTAATAATAGGTGCCTTTTTTCCATAATAAAGGCTGTCTTCTCTTCATTTTCATGGTCCATCAAAATTTGGTGGTATATAGATAGGGCATCCACTGATGTGAGGAACTTAAAGCTGGACATTGTGTCTACCAGCTTATTAATGGATGGTAATGGGAAACAGTCCTTGGGATAGACTTTATTCAAGTTGGTGAAGTCTATACAAAGTCTCTACTTGCCATTCCTTTTTTTTTACTAAGATAACATTAGCTAACTAGGTAGGATATGTAACCTCCTTGATAAACCCAACTTCTAGACGCTTGTTTATCTCCCTGTCAATTGCTTACTACTTGTGTGGTAGAAAGAATGCTTCTTCTACTTCATAAGAGGGATGTTAGAGTCTACATTCAGCTTATGATTCATGACACCTGAGGGGATGTTGGGCATGTCATTTGGCTTGAAGGCAAAGGTGCTTACATGCTTTCTATGGAACATCTTCACGAACTCTTTTTGTTATGAATCTAAGTGTGCATTGACATTTGTATGGTGACTAGGGTAGTTTGTAGTGAGAGAATAAGGTTTTAGGTCTCTTATGGGTTCTATTCTCTGGTCAGCTTCCATTTACTTCGACACTATCACACGATAGTATTTCCTCCCTTCTTATGGGTGTCAAAAAGATGAAATGGTAGTATTTTGCTTCCATCTACCTACCTCTGATGGTTATAAGGACATTATCATATAACATCTTCATGTATAAATATCTGATGTAGCTGATAAGATAGAATTGATAGAGTATTGGCTTTTTTAATAATAGTATTGTAAGCAGTGGACACTTTAGTAACAATGAATTCGATCATGGTTATTCATCCCTTCGATACATCCCCGATTTTTGAGATCTCTCCCAAAGGGGATGGCAGTGTTATCTTTCCCTCTATTTTGATTGGAACATCATTTATACCTTATAAATTGGAGTGGACAGGTTCCAAATAGGTATCTCTGATTCCTGTCTTTTTAAATATTTCATAAGGTAATAAATTAACAACACTGCCATCATCTACCAATACCCTTTCCACTTTATAGTCGTTAATCACTGCCATTACTACCATGGCATCTTTATAAGGAATCTCCATGCCTTTAGCATCTTCTGGGCTAAAAGTTATTACACACATGTGAGGGACTTTCCTCTTCTTTCTAGTGTCACTTTTAGTTGTATCCTTTAATTCAGTTTTTTGCTTTTTCTGTCTAGGGAGGGAGTTTTCCCTTACCACTAGAAGAATTATCCTACTTCCATCAGGGTTTTGAGGTAGTGTCAACTGCTTCTCTTTCTGGTACTTCTGAATGTTGGCTTCCTTATCATGGGAGGAGACACTAAGAGGAGGGATATCTTTTTTGCTTTAGGAAACCTCTTAAATAACCTTATTGGATTAACCTCTTAATCTCCAGCATTAACTGATGGCACTCATTTATATTATGACCTACTGATTGATGGAAGAGGCAATACCTTTTCTAATCCTAAAGTGAGAGGTCCATCAATCTATTCTTAGACAAAGAATTAAAGAAAGGCAGACTATTAGTTCCTTTTATGATAGCTTCTATAACTCTCGAGTGTTCTAGATGAGGAATTTTTAAAGCTTCTATATTAAAGTGAGATACGTAGCCACGTAGACTCTCCCCTTCTCTTTGAATAATTGTCTCCAAGAATGTGATCTCCCTCTCAGTAAGAACGCTAGAAATGAACTTGTTTAAAGTCTCCAAAAAATTAAATACAGTTAAAGGGTAAGTTATTAATCTAGTTTCAACTGCACCTACAAAGTTAGTTGCGAACATTTTGCACAGTATGACCTTACAATGTATGTAAAACTTGATGATGGTCCTAAACTTTATTATATGATCTTGCGGGTTGGTTGTGCTATTGTACGTTGGGAGAATGAGCAGCTTGAACTTATTGGGCACTGGTTCCCTCTGTATTAACTCAGAGAAGGAGAAAAGGCATTAATAACATGACTAGGTGATTTTACTTTGCCTACTTTTGCCTTCTTCCAATCCATAAACTTTATCATATCTTTCTCCCAATCAGTGGAATGGTAGGAGGAATAAGTATCACTCCTTTTCCTCTCGTCCTGATGCTTTATGATGTGTCCTTGAGGCATATGCCACCCGTCTTCTCTCCGAGAGATTTCTCTATATTTACTACTTAAGGGAGTCCTCCCACTCCTTCTAGGTTCAGACATGTCCCTCGAGTGCCTAGGGCCCCTATCTTATACTTCAGGGGGGTGTGGATTCCTTCTCCTAATAATTTACCATTTTATAGGGGTCCTCAAAATGGATTGTTGAGTGTCATTGTCATCTTGTATAGGGCATTTTCTTTTATCAATTTGGGGGATTGGCATATAAGGGTCTGGTGCTCTTAACTTCCCCTTCTCTTGCCTTTCATGCACATAAGATATGTAGTTTACCTTATCCATGAGATTGTTGAGAAAATCCATATTAACCTCTACCACGCTGCTCAGAGTTGATTATTTTAAATAAGGGTTTATATGAAATTGCATGTAAATAGAGAATAAGATAGTAATTTATAAAGTAATTCTAAATGAACATAAGACTGAAAGAAGTTAGTATTTCATACCTAGAATCTCCTAGTTGTGGTGCTGGCTTTTTTTTAGAGAATCGAGTACCACCATTTTTCTATTTGTCCCAATTATTACTTTGGGTGGCGACTCCTCATCTCCACGCCATGTCTTTCTGATAGTGGTTAGTGTGTTCTCTAGAGCCCTGAGTTCAAATTATGGCATGGTTGCTAAAATCTTGGGCCTGCGCTAAACCCCACTATCTATAGTGGCGACTCCACTGGTGATAAGAGATACTGATTCTACTTGTGTTATTTAAAATTATTTTATTCTTGCATTCATTTTGCATGCCTTATTAGCCAATGGCGTTGGTTTATGGTTCCATGATTTCACTAGCTTCATGGGATTATAAATTGGTTAACCATCACTTTTAGCCTTAACTCGATTCAAAAGATATTACTGGGCTCATCTAACTAGAGTCTGTAACCTAAGTCCTAATGGGGGGGTAGTCTTCTCTTGATTTTGTAAAGGATGTCGGACCCCTCTGACTTTGGCCTATGACTCAAGTCTTAAAGTAGGGCCTTTTGCTAAGGGAACCTTGACATTTTTCATCCGACTCAGCTTATGCATTGGCTTAGTAACTTCCCCTAGGATTTACCCAAATTTCTTATGAATGTTACCATAAGGCATTTTTATCTATAAAAGCCCAAGCCCATACTTTAGGAGCCCATTTGGTATAATAAAGATTGGGCTAATGTTTTATACCTAGAAATGTTGTTTTTATGCTTTTACTACTTTAAGAGATTTGGTATATGCGTAGTTCTTAATATCCCTTATTGATATTAAGGCCAAGACAAAAATCCTAGGAAAAGAAAATCACCATTAAATACGTGTGTGGGAGTGATAAGGTTGGAAGAATATACCTTTGATTTGTTACTTGACTTTCTACTTGTTGTATAGCACATGCATTATGTATACATGCATACATGCATTACATGTGTCACATTAACAATTTTTCTTTCAGCCATCATAGATTCATTAGAGTCTTCCTATGTTTGGATTCAGAAAGGTGGCAGACTAGTGAGAACTAATTTAAGCCTGCAATCAATTATAAAAGAGATCCTTAGAAAACTGAAAAGGACTCCCATCAATCCACTCTACCTAGAAGCTGCACAACCTTAATAAGCTAAAGAAATGGAATAATAAGAGGCAGGAAATTGGACACTAGAGGATGTCAAAGGAGCATTAATGGATGACATGAGAGTAATGATGCAAGAAGAACTAAGACAAGCTCTGGTTGGATTAATGCCACCATTTGCTGGTGCTGCACCTCCCGATGTGGCCAATCCACTTATTGTGGGTACACCATCTGCTAATAATGATAATGCTGCTAGGTACATACCTGCTGTGGAAATGAAGTTAGAGGATGTTGAGAGTTATATGGTTAAAAAGGCAAAAAAGGAATCACTTGAGCAAGTTCAAGAGTTAGAATCCAAGCAAATGAAATCACTTACTCAAAAAATGTCCAAAATGGAAGAATTAATAAGAGGACAAGGCATCAGATACTCGTTTGACTTTTATGATGTGATAAAATTTGAGGATAAGCTACCTGACAAGTTTAAGATGCCACATTTGCAGAAATTTGATGGTACTAGAGATCCAAGGATCCACCTTTGTTAATACACAACTACTATGAGCACTACTAAGGCTCCTTTATCTATGGTTACCAAGTTATTTATGCTATCCTTGGAGGGTATAGTTATCAATTGGTATCATAGGTTGGAGAAGTCTGTCCAAGCGGACTGGAGAGAATTGTGTAACGCTTTTCTAAAGTAATATGACTACAATACCAAGCTTGAAGTGTCCATCAGGGATTTAGAATTGACTAAGAGAAACCTAATGAATCATTTTCAGATTTTCTAGCTAGATTCATAAATAAGGTAGGATTGATGAAGAAAAAGCTGGCTGAAAAGGATCAAGTTAGGATGATAGTCCAAAATATGTTACCTAATTTGGTTAAAATGTTACAGATGATGAATCCCAAGATGCTTGTAGATCTTTATGATGATTGGTTGCAAGTAAAGGAGATCGAAAGTGAAAAAAAAGAAGATAACTAGAAGCACTAGAGCAAGAAACTACCCAACTGGGGACACATAACAACAAAATGCTAGTTGAGTTATGGGAGTCCATGCTATTCAACAACTTAGGAGATTCTTAAATTTTAACCAGCCCTTATTTAAAGTCCTAAATCAATTGATCCAGAAAGGCCTCCTTAGACCCTTAACCCCCTCTAGACCACCAAACCCAAATCTCCTTGGCTTTGACCCAAATAGTTATTACAAATTTCACCAAGTTGCTAGCCATTCTACTAACTCTTGTATGAGCTTTAAAAATAAATTCAAAACCTTATAGACTTTGGAAAAATCATAGACTTTGAGAAATCCAATCCAAATCTAAATACCAAAAATAACCCTTTCTCAAATTATCAACACATGCCACCCTCAACTACTATGATGATAAACTCATGAGTAAGTAATGAAGAAGTGCTTAACTCCTTTAAAGACCTAAACCTTAAAACCAATAAGAAACCTCCTAATGCCCCTAAAGATGAGGAAAAAGTAGAAGAATTTTTAGGATAGCCTTCTAGCATATTCAACTATAAGTGTTTTATTCCAAACCATCTTCTTTTAATGTACCCATCGAGTCAATTACGCCTACAGGGTAGAGTGATGAATTTTATGATGAGAGGATACCAAATAAGAAAGAAAAATGCATGGTTAAGGTATGGGAGGATAGAAATAAGGATTAGACTATTAGGGTTATAGACATCTGGTATAACTTTGATAAAGAAGGCACTGAAGGCTACAATGTATGGGCTAATAGTCTAGAAGTCAGTTATGTTACTAGAAGTCGTAAGGATTACAAACCAATGGAGAAAACCATAAAGAGAGAAGAAGTTGCTGAAAGAGAAGACTCGGAATGAACATGATGATGACTTGATCCTTGAATAGCTTAAGAAGGTAAAAGAAAATGTGAGCATTTGGGAGCTCTTGATGCACTCAAGTAGCCATAGGAAGGCTCTGGTTAAGGCTCTAGCTAAGATGAACATTAAAACTTGAGGCAATGGTGGCTAAGGTTGCTAAGAAAAAACATGGTGTTATTACTTTCTCTGATGAGGATTTAGCTGTGGAAGGGAGGAATCATAATAAAGCCCTGTTCTTCCCAACTGAACTCAGAGGAAAAAAGACCAATTATGTGATCATGGATGATGGGTCTGCAATTAATGTTTGCTTGTTATAGATCGTGCCTAATCTAAGAGTGAAGGTGGATGATTTAACAAAATCAGACCTCATAATTAGAGCTTAAGATGATAGCACAAAGAATGTGGAAGGAACATTATGGCTCCTATAAAAATTGGACCTATAGAGGCAATGGTGGAATTCATTATGCTAGATATCCCTATCACTTATGCCTTGCTTTTGGGTAGTCCTTGGTACCATATCTTGGGAGGAGTGCTTTTAACAGTGCATTAAAAGGTATAATTTCTATTGGATGGAGAAGTTATGACTTTAAATGCTAGTATGGGCGAGACTGTGTCTGCAGTTATGGATAGTCAAAAGCAGGTAGTTAACCCTCTTAGTTTCCACATAGCTATGATTTTTTATGGAATTGAGATGGATCCAAGGGTTATGAGCGTGATCAAGAAGATGAATTATCAACTTGGATAAGGACTGGGAAAGAATATTCAAGGAAGCCTAGAGCTCCCCGATTTCAAAGGATAAAATGATACTAGAGGATTGGGCTATATAGGAGAAGGGCTTGGCAGTAAAAGAGATAGAAGAAGGTTTTTTTTATGAGAATAACTTCTTAAAGAATATAGGACCACTACAAGATAACTTTGTTAAAGAAAGAAAAGAGAAGTTCTACCTGGGTGAAAAGGAGCCTGTCCAAGTAGCTAGAGTGGATGTTCCTAGGTTTGAGATCTTCAAGAAGAAAATAGTTAAGGGTTTTGTGCAAGACAACAAAGACAAGGTGATAAAGAAATTTACTGAGAATATGGAGATTGAGGCCATTGAAGAGTTGCTTTGTCTGCTACCTAACGAAGAACCATTATAGGATTTAGCTAGCATTATTAATAATAGTTTTAATGATGTTTTTTATGAAGAAACTGATGTAAAAATGTTCAGTCTATTTGAGGATGAAAACTCTATTTTTCTATGATTAATGATATGAACTCTAGTTTTGCTTACTTGTGTAATGTTGATTCTAATAGTCTTATGCATTTTAATAATGATCGTTCATGCATATTTGACATTAATTCTATTAAATTAGATTCATTAAATATAGGCACAAATGAAGAACCAAAGCACATTTCTATATCACATGATTTAACTCTAGAAGAGAGGGAAAAATTAGAGAGAATATTAATAAAAAGAAAGGTAGTATTTGTTTAGTCCTATGAGGATATGCTATATCTAGATAAAGAAATTATAGAGCATCACATACTGTATATCCAGAAGCTAAACCTATTAAAAAAAAACTTTGTAGGCTAAGACCAAAATGGGTAGAAAAGACAAGGGAAGAGATTGCTAAGTAAATTCAGGCTAATTTCCTAGAAGTGGTAGAATATCCCCAATGGCTGGCAAATATAGTACTAATTCCCAAGAAAGATGAAAAATTTTAGAAGTGTGTAGACTTTAAGGATCTGAATAAAGCATGCCTGAAAGATGACTTTCCTTACCCCATATTGATGTGATTGTCGATAGCACAACATCTAGTGCAATGTACTCTTTCATGGATGGGTTCTCAAGTTATAATCAGATAATGATGGTAGTCATAGACAAGATGAAGGCTGCTTTTATCACGGAATAAGGGATATATTGCTACAAAGTGATGCCATTTGGATTGAAGAATGCGAGAGTAACCTATCAAAGAGCATTAACAGCTCTATTCCATGATGTGATGCATAAAGAAGTAGAAGTGTATGTCGATGATATGATGGTTAAGTCAAGAACTAGGGAAGGACATTTTGAGGCTTTAGGCAAATTTTTTGCCAGAATAAAAAGATATAACCTAAGGCTTAATATGAGGAAATGTATTTTTAGGGTCACTTTTAGAAATTTGTTGGGGCACATAGTTAGCAATAGGGAAATAGAAGTCGATCCAGACAAGATTAAAGCCATTCAGGGGATGCCAGTACTAAAGACAGAAAAGGAAGTATAAAGATTTATTGGAAAGCTGTAGTATATTAGTATGTTTATTAAGAAACTCACCATGGTTTATGATCTAATTCTCAAGCTCTTAAGGAAGAATCAGCCCTTAGAATGGAACGAAGAATGCTAGAAAGCCTTTGACAAGATTAAAGAATACCTTACCAATCTGCCTGTGTTAAGACCACCAAGGCAACGTAAATCCTTAATCTTATATTTAGCTTTAGAGAAAAAGGCAATGGGGCCACCCCTTTTGTGTTAAAACTAGAAGGGGTGGACTACGCAGTGTATTATCTTAGTAAGAAGTTCCTGCCATATGAAGAGAAGTATGATCTTATGGAGAAGACATGTTTAATTATGATATGGGCTATGAGGAAGCTAAGGCATTATTTCCAATCCTACAAAGTATAAGCCATTTTTAAAGATAGATCCTTTAAGGTACTTGTTTTAAGCACCAGCTTTAACTGGAAAGATTTCTCGATGGTTTGTACTTTTAACTGTGTTTGATATTGAGTATGTCACTGCCAAGGTTATCAAAAGAGGAGCAGTAGCATAATTTTTAATATAGAATGCAGTTGAAGGAAATGAGTAGTAGAATTTAGAGTTTCCAAATGAGAACTTAGTAGTAATAGAATGATATGAATGGAATCTTTATTTTAATGGTATTGTGAATAATAAAGGAGCAGGGTTAAGAGTGATTCTTATCACACTAGGAGGAGAAACCATCCCTATGGCTATGAAATTAGACTTTAAAGTTACAATAACATGGCTGAATATGAGGCATGCATCTATGGTTTAGAAGCAGCACTAGTAGTTAGAGTTAAAGATCTACTGGTTTACAGAGATTCCTTATTAGTCATTAGCTAGGCTAATGAGGAATGGAAAGTGAAAGAAGAGAGGTTGAAACCTTATATCTATTATTGAAGAAGCTAATGAGAAATTTTACTAAGTGTCTTTTCATGCATTTACCAAGAGATGAGAATCAAATGGTGGATGCTTTGGTAACACTTTCTTCAATGTAGGATAAACTGTAGGGGTCGATGATAAAGTCTTTGGTGATAATGAAAATGAAAGCTCCATTTTATGGTGAAGAATTAGTTATGAGTATTCAGATAGGGCCAGAAGAAAAGCCATGGTTTTATGACATCCAAAGATTCATTGAGGAAAGAAAATACCCAGATGAAGTGATTTCCAAAGAAATATATGCCCTTTATGTTCTTGCACACCATTATGCAAGTCATGATGGAGTATTATATAGAAGAATGCTAGATGGAATACAACTGAGATGTCTCAAGAAGGATGAAACATAACATGCGATGAGAGAGATTCATGTAAGGTTTGTGCATCTCATATGAATGGTATGATTATGATAAAGAAAAAAATTCGACAGGGGTATTATTAGATGAGTATGGAAAGAGACTGTATCCAGATAGTGAGATAATGCCATCAGTACTAGATACATGGGAACCTCAATCATCTTCCCCCTACAGTGCTAAATAGTTTAACATCTCCATGGCCATTTGCAACATGGGGAATAGATATAATAAGGGAGATGAGACCAACTACCTCAAACAAGCATAAATATATAATAGTGGCGATTAACTATTTCTTTAGATGGATAGAAGCAGAATCTTTCAATACTTTGAAGGCTAGATAGATGGTAAGGTTCATTGAGAAGAATCTCATTTGTAAGTATGGGATCCCACATCATGTTGTGATAGACAATGGTATTCATTTTCAAGTATAGACAACTGAATTGTAATAGAAATACAAGTTTGAGCATCATAAATCCTCACCTTATCGACCTTAGGCTAATGGTGCAATTAAAGTAGCTAATAAGAATACAAAGAGAATCCTCTCTAAGATGGTGAAAACACATAAATATTGGTATGAATATCTCTCTTTTGCATTGTGGGGATATAGAACTAAAACCCGCACTACTACAAGACGTACACCATTCTTATTAGTATATGGTTATGAAGCAATTTTTCCCATAGAGATGAAAATTAAATCTTTTAGGGTTGTTATGGAAGCAAAAACCCCTGAGAGTGAGTGGATGAAAAAGAGGTACGACTATCTTATATCTCTAGATGAGAAAAGGAAGGATGCTTTATTTCACACTTAGATTTACTAGAGAAGAATAATGAGGGCCTTTAACAAGAAAGTTAAACCTAGAAAGATAAAGGTTATGGATGTGGTGATAAAGCAGTCAAGGGCAATGGTATTTAATCTAAGAGAAAAATTCAGACCAAATTAGGAAGGGCCGTATTTAGTTAAGATAATCCTACCTAAGGGAGTTGCAAAGATATCGAATCTAGAAGGGAATGAGTTCATTGAGCCAATCAACCGAGATTGCCTCAAGAAATACTACTTTTTTAAAAAAAAGAGTTCGCTGGCTAGAAAACCATAAAAGGCTAATCAAGTAAAAATTAGGATATTCCTATTGTTCTAGAAAACCCACAAAGGGTTCATAGGCAAAAAATTAGGGAATAAGGTAAAAGAGGTGATCTCGCTAATCAGAAAACTCATAAAGAGCTGGTTAGGTAGAAATTAGGGAAATAAAAATGAGAGAAAAATGTTCAATCGAAAAATCTGAAAGGACTAATTCATAATAGGAGTTATGTCATGTGATGTAATAAATGTACTCATTTTGGCCCTAATTAATGAATCAAATTGAAATGGAATCTTTTTTAATATTGCATATTCTATCTTTATTATAAAACATAAAGACTTAAAGGAAAAACAAAACATAAAAAGAAAACCCCAAACTTATGAGATCACTATTTTTGTTTTTGTTTCTTCTTTTACGACTCATCTAGCAATACTTGAGTCCTTTTGTACTTAGCAAATCCTGGTGGTTTTGTAGCTTGCATGATATCCTAGGCCTTGTAGTTGTCATCAGTAGTCATACTAACATCCAAATGCATGTTCCGCTCTAATGCTTTGTGAAGCCATAGGTTCTTCACTTTGTCTAAGAAATCTTATCTCAAAGGGAAACTTCGAAGTTAGGTATAACAATCATAATAAATTGTGGATGACCATACTGATGACAAAAGCATGAAGGGGAAAAGAAGTTCAAAAAGTGCAACCCAGGAACAGAAACACAGTGGTCATAAAAGTTGATGGTTACAAACTTCAACTTCCACTAAGGACAAATCCATATAATCTTAGTGTCAACAATGCCTTCTATTAATCAATCCATTGATCTTTGGTATGTTTGTCCTTTATCTTCAATGGACAAGACTATAGATGATAAGGTTGATAAATTAAGGCATTGGTAGGGGGATTAAGTAGACTTAATTGCTCTTGTAGCCAAATCTAAAAAAAAAAAGAGGCTAAGTTGAAAACCCAAAAGGGCAGCTTAGGCAAAAAAGAGGGGCTACATACCTGAAGGAGAAGTAAACTGCCTAAGAATCGATTTTGAACCTTGAAATTATCTAACCCAGTGATAGTTTCAGTAAGTATGATAGGCACAGTGTTAGATCCAACTTCTACTTGTTCTCGGATACTGACAATCCTTGTGTTAGCATCTTTATAGGAAGCCACTAGTAGAAACTGGGCATACAAGTAAAAAGAGAAATTCCTAATCTAGGCCGCATTGTTCTTATCCCTAGTCCTATAAGAAGTAATTAGAGAAGAAAGACTGATAATCCCAGAGTTATGTGTGTACATGTAGATGTCACTTGAGGGCATATCAAAAAATGCCATTAGTTTACCGACTGCATCTCAAGATCAGGAAAAGCAATTATAGCGATTGAGTCTAAAGAATAACCAAGAATAGCAATGAACTTCTTGATTAATGGACACAGCTCTTGTCCATTGAATCTAAATACATGGTTCTTGATGTCCCAGAGGGTGGCAGCAACATGAAGAAAATAATGGTCTATCTTTAAATGCTGAAGAAATTTCAAAGACTTGACATAATAAGATAGCAATCTATTCCAATCATCTCCATTAAGGCTCTTGAGAAATTTTTTTATCAAATCAAGGGTAGCTTGTGTCATAATGAAAGCCAATAAAAAAGAAAGATAGGAAACAATCCTTTTGGCAGGCCCTTTATATAGGCATAAAGGATAATCTGAATGGGATTGAGATTTTAGGTTTTTGGATCGAACTCAAATTAGAAATTAGAATGGAAAAGGAACAAAGCGTTAGAGACTAATTTCCAATAAAAAATTTGGAAATCTGATAAAAAATTCAAAATTCTGATCGAAATTCTAGAAATATGATTAGAAATCTAGAGTTCTGATCGGATTTCTAAGATTTCTGATAAAAAAAAAGAAGAGATTAATTAAAATCTAGGGTTTTGATCTAAAACAAAAGTCCATAATCCGTTCAGAAAAGGGAAAATAATTCACAGTGAAAAAGGAAGATAAATTACAATCATGAAAGCACAAGTTCTAAAGATAAAAAATCAGTCATCCTGAGCTCCAATGTCTGGCCAAGGACCCTACCCCTTAGTTGGATCATCACTTTGATCTAGGGGCATAGAAGTCCCAATGCATGATCGTTGAAACCAAGACTAGCAAGCTGTTAATGAAGCCTCACATTATCACGCTCCAAATCTCCAGCATAGCTTTGTTGCATCAAGAATAGTTAAAATCATTCATATCATGCATAACATGCATACATTTACGTACATGATGTAAACACTAACCCTCCAATTATCTGTGATTTGTACAGTAAATAATCTTTGGGATGAACAGATACTCTGCCTGTGTTTTAGGGATCTGTAAAATAATATATATACTAATTTAGCAACAAGTGTCAGTTTGTGTAGGATTGGAAATGCAAAATGCACTTACATGTGAAGCATCGAGGGGAGAAAAGCTAGAATATGTGCTACATCAAAATACATGTGTTGCTCAATAGGAATCTACACTATAGGAGCCTAATAGTACATATACCTATTAAGTAAGGGAACATTGCCCATAATGGTACTCCAGGAAGTATCACCTGGAGTAGCTCCACTATTCTGACTATGCTCCAGCTCCTGCTCAGTCCTCTCAGTGTCACTTTCAGTCTCTTCCTCTATAGCAAAATTAGTAGCTTTTTCAACTTGCACAAAAAATAAATGTCATTTGCAGTGACAAAAGAGAATAAAGTAAGATGGTGATAAGGAGGAATGGTGATAGAAAGCATACCTCAACTGGGTCTGTAGGAACCTGCTCTAGGAGATTCTTTCGAATATACTCCTGATAGTGGAGAGAAAGCTCGAGCAGAGTCGAAGCGTTATATCCCTCAAGAGCTGCTCTGAACTCAAGACTAGTTATACCGCAACTCCTCAACATGGAGGAGGGAATAGAAGAAGGAACATGCCTCTTGGAAGGTCCTATATGCCAATGATAGACATGCTCACTAAGATAACACATTTGGCAATAATAACCAGGAAGTAAAATCCTTATAGTCTCAAGCCTCACAACAGTAGTCATGAAACTGTATCACTGGATGTCTTCAACACCAACCAGCCAATCTGATTTGACCTGTAAATTCATTCAAATAAATTTTATTTAACTTTTACAACTGGTCAAATACTAATAATTAAATTTATCTTACCAAGTCCCACTCTAAAGAGTTTAACTAATCCTGATGAGTTTGTAAGTCATAATTGACATTAGCAAAATGAGTAGAACACCATCTCTGCATTAGTGGAAGGCTTTTGTCAGAGCTAATGGTGCTAAAGCCTCAGGTCACCCTGATTTCAATGCCCTAAATATGAAAAGAAAAGGATAATTGAAATGAAAAGGCTTGTAAAGGAGCAAAATAAAAAATGGTTAAAGACACAAAAAAGACATACATGTAAAACATGCTAAAAGCCACACATAGCCACAACACCTCTATATACAGTATCCAGTCTATAGTAGAGATAGGTAAGAGTTGCAGATCCCTAATTGAAAGTAGCAACTCTAGCAAGATCCTGAAGGGGACCAAGAAGTGCAATGCTAACCTCATAACTAGTCTCATAAAGAGGGTAGTGCCTAACAATATCAATAAGAAGCATCTCACCTTTTGAAGGATTTGGCAAGGTATAGTGGTGGGTAATCTC
Organism: Mallotus nudiflorus; assembly: GCA_947683625.1. Classification (NCBI taxonomy): domain Eukaryota; kingdom Viridiplantae; phylum Streptophyta; class Magnoliopsida; order Malpighiales; family Euphorbiaceae; genus Mallotus; species Mallotus nudiflorus. Next base: position 895,393 of record CANTUR010000857.1, read on the forward strand.
CTAAAACCCTGAATAAGAGTTGAAAGAAGCATGTCTTTCCAATTCTTCCATGTCGAAACAAACCTGAGCAAGTTACGGATAAAGCGACTCCTGACATCCTTTAGAAGAGTGCAGTAGTGGATATCAAAAAGAACCGAGGTACCCCCAAAGGTAATCCTAGTGATAGTAGAGAAGCTCATGAGCGAAATAGTTAGCTCACCCACTCGCGTGTGAACGGTGTGAGTGGTATCCATCTACCTCTTGATAAGAGCAAAAAATGAATAGTGATTTGACCTATCTCGAGCCGTTGGCAGAGTAGTAACGAAGTGTCGGAAGCCAGATGCCCATATATGCTAGACTACCTCTCTAGATAAATCATGAAAAAGTTCTCAAATTAAATGAAAGCAACCCAAGAATTTCAACGGTTTCTGAATAAAATTCAGAAAATGACAAGATTACATTCCTTTATAACTTTTTTTTGTCTATTTTCATTTTTATCTTTGGGCTTAAAAAAAAGTGATCAGAAGACTGGATTTCTGATCAGAAATCTAGATTTTCAATCGGTATTTCAAGATTCCTGATCAGAAATCCAAAAATTTTGATATAAAATTCAGATTTTCAACTGAAAATCCAGAAATCTGACTAAATTCTGTTAGTCCTCTAACATGCTAAAAATAATTTTGTAAAATTTTACTTCAAATTGACAATTTCATGCAATTTTATCTGATTTGTATAAGAGATATTCTATAATTGCATGCATGAATATGTTAATGTATTGATAGAAATATTTTTTTTTAGAATTAAAAACGGAAGAGAAATTTACCTCATCTCTAGCTTATGAGCGTCTGTGGAGGTGCAAGCAAGTTAAAGGGAGTGCCTCTTCCTTTTCATTGAGCTCCAAATTGTTTTAAGGGAAATGTAGTTGAGATATGACCAGATCTGATCGTCTGGAGCTGCTTTCATGTAGCTTGCATTGTAGGTGAGACATAGGATCAGACAGATCTCAAATTGGAGGTTAGATGAAAAAATAATTGAAAAAACAAGATTTGAAAATCAAGAGAAAGGAAAAAAAAATAAAGAAATGAAAGGGATAGGAAGTGAAGAAATGGATTGGCAAAATGCAAAGTTTATATTAAAGTGGCAAACATCCACTTTAGTCCTTTAACTTCGTTCGCATTTAAGTCCAACACTTCTCTTGCAATTTTATCCTAAATTGCAATGCTATATGATTTGATAATTCATTGAATTATTAAATTGTTAGTATAAGAGAATTCAATATATATGATCGAGTATAGCCTCAATTGAATTATTAAATTAAATTCATTGAATTATTAAAGAGTTATTTCAATTCAGACTATACGACCGAGTGTGCAACCTTAAAACCTTAACCGATTTCATTGGTGTGCAAAATCAGTTACCAAGCTATTAAGTTGTGCTCTGATCTTACAAAATATGAACTATCAGAATAATAAAAGGCTTATTTCGAGCAATCTTCTCTCTAAACACTTAACTTGTTGAGCCGGTGTTCATTTCATCAGACTGGAACCTAACTTTATAGAAAAAAATGAAAATTGATTTTGATAAAATAAACTTTAAAAACACATCTAGAAGGCTCCAAAACCCTAGGAAGTGGTCCCAGAATAATCCAAAATAACTCGAGGATTAGAGTGTGTTGTTAGAAGTGCACGTGTAGCCATGAACACCCCTAGGTGTCACGTGCTAAAATCAAGGCTGAATTAGACAAAACAGACATTAGAAACATGTCTAAAAGGTCTAAAAACCCTAGAAATCAACCTCAAAAAGCCCTAAAAAAGCCATAAATCACATGCGTATCGCACGAAAGTGTGCTCGACCACGTGCTAAGCATGCAACCACGCGCACTTCATATGGCCACGTGCTCCATTCTAGGAACACGCGTACGATCACGCACTCACACACCTCTATACCTCATTTTTACAATAACAATCCATACACTAAAAATCTATCCATTTGAAGATGCTGGAAACCCATTTTCACACACTTTTAGCTGTCCCACTGTGTTTTTCTTAGGTTGTTAAACCTCTTTTCCACTAAACCTAGCCTCACCTATATCAAAGCACACTTCAAAGGTATACAAATTTGCATCATTCTACATATCATTTGAACCTCTCGACGAGGAAAACTTGATAATCTCTTGAAGCTAAAGCTTCAAAACTCATACAAGCCCAATCGAATATGAGGACCACATAATCATTTTAGCATGTTTATTTTATCGCACTGCATTTTACTTTATTGTTGTTAGCATTTGTGAAATTTATTATGCTTGCATGTTGAGACTGGCAATTTGTATGCTATATGAATAACTTATGCTTTGTTTTGCTCATTTCATATCATTATTTTGCATCCTCTAGTTTCAAGCATGAAATCACACCGTACATATTAATAACATGAAAAGTTCACATTCCGAACTAGGGTCATCATGTTCTCGGTCTAATGATGTCATGATGCATCTCTTATATCATCATCATATATCATCATAGTATAATAATTATTGCCGATATGCATCATTATGTACATTTTGCTTACTCTGTCAAGTGATTTAGTGTTCATTGCTTATTCCGTTGTTCACATGATCGAGCAAGCTACATGCAAAGTTGTGCTAACCTTGCAGGTTCATTATATTTAAGCTAGATTTACATTTTTGCAATTTGTTTTCCTTCTATATGTATTTTGTTAGGAAAGCGATGTAATAATGATATGTCATGCTTTATTATCTTTCATTATTTGATGTATTATTTGAATGCTATATAAACTATCATAACCAAAACTAGGTTGTTGCGGTAGCTATATATTAAATACTGTATGATAAGAAATAATTATAAAGTAGATGCGATCTCCCAAATATGAAAATCTTTGCTGGGGGCAATACTCGTTGAGTCATTCAATGCTGCCCCTTTCTTTTTCCAATTTTCTAAAAATCGGGTGGTGATTCCATAAATAAAAAAAACATCTCATTTCTCTCAAGATCAATCATTTGTCCCTATTCAGTAAAGTTGTCATGTTCCTCGGAAATAAAATACAAATTCAAAATGAGACAAAATTAGATCACTCACATGAGCTCTAAGTCTTTTTTATATTTTCTAATGAGTCTCATTAAATACTTGAGCGTACGCTAAATTTTGTTATCTACATTAGTATATAAACGTATCTTTTATATTTGGCTTTTGTAATCTAATATATAAAATTATCTATTGTTGTTACATTCTTATGCTCCACTATATCATAATTGTTAATTGTTATTTTGCCATCATTATTACTCAGTAGAAAGGAACATAGTGACATTCTTGTAAGTTGCAGCTCATGCCTCCATATGTGGAAACTATTAAAAAATTGATCAATATTTAGGGGAGAGGCATGTCATGCGCTTTTCCTTGTTGGCAAGGAAATTCCTGACCTTTTCAGTGAGAAATCAGGTTTAAAGCTTACTTTTAATCCTTTCGTGGAACTATATGTATAAGCAATTTCCTGCTGGTTACTGATCTCTAAGGATATTCACGCAAGCATCTTCAAGTGAATGGTCTTTGTGGTTTCAAATTTGCTAAAATAGCTTGATTCTATTAATTCGTGCTGTATTACTAATGCTATACTCTTTACTTATAATTATTATAGGCAGTTTGATTGTATCTTGATTTCGTGTGTTTTTTTTGGGATGATTATCGTAGAATTTTGTGTTAGATTCAGGTTCCTTTGAATAATGTGGCCGAGTGCTAATGATGATGAGGCCTTTAATGGCCCCTTTGATTAGTCCATTCAACCATTTAGTGCATACAATCTTAACATCAATGAAAGGCCAAGAACACCTAATCTTTGAAGTCTTTGATCTTGTTCTATTTATTTTGTTATAATTCAATTGTGGGTTAGATTTGTGATATACTTGTGATATTTAGTATTAAAACCTATAAATCTATGGATTCACCCACCAAAAAACTTGGAATTTGAGATCTTTCTTTTCTTTCTTTCTTCGTTCTTAAGTGTATATATATATACACTTTTCCTTCACACACTCTCATATTTTCTTAATTCACTCTTTACTTTACCTCTCAAACACCTTCACCCCAACATGGTTTTAGTATCATTCAATCCTCATATTCTTTAAATTCCTCACTTCAATTTTTCTTAAATTCTTTCAAAATTTTCTTCTTCTTCTGCATCTGATCGCTATTGCCTCAACAAACACTCAAAGATAAAACCAAGTCCAAACCCAGAATAAACCTTTTTGTTGCCCCAAATTTTGTTTTGAAGGCTCAAAACTCACCAATAGAGAAAGAAACTCCAATTCCCTCCATTTCCCAACTGATTTTTAAAAGTTTCCCTCTTTATGTTAGTCTTTTACAGCTTCAGAAATGTTGAAGAAACTGGGAAAGAAGATTGAAAGAGAAATCACCAGGCCTTTCAAGAAACATCGCCGGCTACCACCACCTCTTCCTCAACCTCCTCCTGCTCCACCATTGCCGCTGCCGCCACCACCTAGCCTCTTTTTGAGGCTGCAACCACACCTGAACCACCACAAGAAACACCACAACCAACATTTCCATTTCTTTTCCCTAAAGCTCAATCCACTGTCCTTCCTGACCCATCCCCTTTCTTTTCGCCATCTTTCCTTTCTTCTCCTTTGCCCACAAATTCCTTTTTTTTTTTTTCAGAACTTTACCCTTAAAAATGGTGACGAACTTGAATACATCCATCCATATCTCATTAAATCCTTCAATTCTTCCATTTCTATCTCCTACCTGTCTCAGTTTTCCACTTCTTTCAAACAACAGATCTTTAGCCCTGATGTAACCATCTCTGCATCAAATAAAACCAACCCAGATTCACCAAACAACCATTTAATCTCCAGCTCCTATAGTGATCTCAGTGTCACTTTGGACATACCTTCTTTGAACTGTCAGTTCTTCCTTGCCAGAGGAAGAAGCCCTTTCGTAACCTGTTCAATTTCTGGCAATACATCAGTTTCTGTCTCAACAATCCATACCATTCTTTCACTTTCTTCAAATAATTCACACATCAAGTATACCTTTAAGCTAAATAACGGTCAAACATGGCTTATATATTCATCTTCACAGATAAATTTGAGTCGCAGCCTTTCATCTATCACTTCTGATGGGTTTTCTAGTGTGATAAGGATCGCAAATTTGCCGGATTCAAACTCAAAATATGAAGCGATTCTTGACAGGTTTCAGTTCTTGCTATGCAGAGTCAGGAGATTCAGCTTTCACTAAACCATATTGTATAGAGTACAAATGGGAAAAGAAAGGTTCTGGAAATTTGCTTATACTTGCACATCCTTTGCATGTTAAGCTTTTAACTGGTGAAAATGTCATTATTTTGAATGATTTAAAGTACAAAAGTATTTATGGTGATCTTGTTGGTGTTATTGGAGATTCATGGGTGCTAAAATTAGAACCCATTGCAATAACTTGGCATTCAAATAAAGGTATCAAAGAGGAATCATGTCCTGAAATTGTGTCTGCACTACAAAAGGATGTTGAGGGGTTGAATTCATCATCAACACCAACCTTATGTTATCTTTATGGTAAAATGGTTGCAAAAGCAGCAAGGTTGGCTTTGAGAGCTGACGAAGTTGGTCATGTTGATGTGATTTGAGCAATAAGCAAGTTTTTGAAGGAGAAAATTGAGCCATGGTTAGAGGGGTACTTTTAGTGAGAATGGTTTCTTGCATGATGGTAAGTGGGGTAGAATCATCAGCAAAAAAGGATTAAGTGATGCCACAGCAGATTTTGGATTTGGAGTTAATGCTCACAATCACCAAATAGGCTACTTTCTTTATGCCATTGCAGTTCTTGCTAAAATTGACTTATTGTGGAGGAGGAAGAACAAGCTACAAGCTTATTCACTTATGGCTGATTTGATGAACTTGGGCAGGCAATCAAATTCAAATTATCTGCGACTAAGGTGCTTTGATTTGTATAAGCTGCACTCTTTGGGCTGGAGGGCTAACTGAGAATTCGGACGGGAGAAACCAAGACAGCACAAGTGAAGCAGTGAATGCATACTATTCGGCTGCTTTGATGGGATTAGCCTATGGAGACACTCAGCTTGTTGGCAGGGGATCAATGCTTGCAGCAATGGAGATTTATGCAGCACAAACATGGTGCCATGTAAAAGAGAATGATAATTTGTACGAAGAAGAGTTCACTGAAGAGAATAGAGCAGTGGGTTTTATGTGGGCTAACAAAAGGGACAGTGGGCTATGGCTTGCACCTTCTGAATGGAGAGAATGTTTAATTATTTTTAATTGGTTCCAGTGTTTAATATTTTTAGTTGATTTGTATGAATTGATGTCAAGTAAATATATGTTTTATTTTTTATATTAGTTTTAACATTAAATGGTACTATATAAACTCTTAAAATAAGTTAAAAATGAGAATTTCATTCCTTTTTTATTTATTTTCTCATTTTTCTCCATTAATTGTTTTCTAAACTATCAAAATATAAAAGAATTCTTTTTCTTTATTTCCTTTTTTTTTTCTTTTTCCCATCCCATTAGCAAAACCTTTCTCAATCATTGCCATGCAAAGTTATCTCCATGATGAAGCGGAAAAAGTTTGCAACATCTTCAAAATTGCCAACTGATGGCAACATTAAAGGGGATGGGATGGGCATGTAACTTGGTAATGCCTATGGGTTTTGGAAGGCAATATTTTTGAAGAAAATTATAATAATATTTTAATAAATAAATATTTTATAATAGATAATTACCATAGTAATTTTTAATGTATAAAATAATTATGATGTTAATTTTTTTTAATATATATATATATATATATATATATTATTTAATAATATAGGAGACTAGAAACCGATACATAAAATTAAGCTATTTTCAATTAATAACTCTAAAACCCATAGAATAAAGTTTCGTGAATTAACCCTATTTTCTTTTCTTTTGTTTTTTGTTGAAAAGTGAATTAACCCTATTTTGCTTGAAACATTTTTTTTTTTTTTAAGAGAGGGAGAGAGAGAACGAAAAACGACGCCGCTTCAAGTCAAAAACTAAAACTAAAACAAAAACAAAGGACAGCAGAGAAGAGGAGAACAAAAGCATGTCCCTGAACCCTTCCAGTACTCCAACCAACCTGCTAACCGCTACGTTGTGGAAGCCTATTCCATTTCTGAAAGCAGCTGTCAGCTCTACATCTCCTCCACCAGGCAGGGAGTCTTCTACATCTGCCTAAAGCACCCTACCAATACCACATGGCAGCGTCTAGACCTGTCCCGAGTTCGGTAAAAGTGTCATCTTAGCTGATGACTTGTTATGCTTTACTTCCCTTTGTGGATATGCATTTTCGGGTGCAGATGCGTTTGATCAGCCCTATATGATTGGGGTGGAAGAAGACTATGAAGACAAGGACAATATCGGTCTTCGCGTGAATCTTATAAGTAATCAGAGTTCCAATATAGTTCAATTAGGATGTTATAGGTTCTGTTCGGTCAAGGCTGGTTTTGATTCTTTTGATAAATTTTGGTTAACTCGAGCCTACACTACGCCTTTTCTTGAAGTCAACATTGTCGATGCTATTCCTCGTAAGAATATGTCACGCACCATCTCTCCAATAATGACGGTCAAGACTTTTAGATTTATGTTGCGAAGTGTTCGGGTTGACAATATGGCTGTTGAATGTGTCTTTGCAGTCTAGTATACTATGAATGTCCTGCTTTTGTATTTAGAGGTCTGAGATATAAAAGTATATAATATTACATTCTTAGGTTTTAATTGTTGTCACAGTAGCATGCTCGCTAATTGTAATTTTGACATTACTCTCAAAGGAGAAAGAATTGTTGCTAAATTTTTGCCTTTGAGCAACTGGATTACTGGCTTTTAATTATATGCTACTTTTAAGTTATTTCTCAGTTTTGTTCTTTTGGGTACCTAATTCTTGGTTTTTTGTGAGTATGACGTTTTTATCCGGCCAATAAAAGAAGCAGAAAAACCAAATGGTTGATAAGTGGGCAATCAGTTAGTTTGCATGTACCTAGGCAAAACTGGCCCAAGAATTGTCTAGTGTAATTGAGTATGACTTAGTGCTTTTTATGTTTTTCTTGCATCTTAACCTTGAGATTATTGAGTCGTGGTGGTTGCAAATGGATGATCCTAATTGATTCTCAGGATATTAACATTTGATTTATCAAGGTATGTGCATATTCTACTTGGACACAAGAATTGGAATTTTAGGAACAATTTCATAATTTGCTGGGACCTGCTGTCTTTGTAGCCGTCCATGTTGGTTATTTGGTAGTAATCTCATATAGTTATTGGCTGGCTAGTGTTTTTTCTGAACAGAGCATTTAATCTATTCATCTTTGAGTTCTTGCTATAACAGAATTACCAAGTCATTATGTTGCTGATTTTCATATGAATCCAATTTCCATTATTGAATTTTTTTGGTTAACATTCTTGGCACACTTGTCTACTTCTTGTCAATTCTCATAAGACAAATTATTGCATTGGGCATCAATTGACAGAGTTTTCTGGTTCTTGATTCTCTTGCTTTCTGCAGCTTAATGTTCCTAACTTTATTATCTCTCTTTTATCCACTTCCGTTAGTTAGTTAGTTCATAATGTTACCTGTTTACTATTTGATTGTAGTAACTTTATCAATATAAATTCAAGGTGACTGTCTCGTCGCTGCCCATTTTGTAAATCAGCATATCTGCTGTTGAGATTTTCCTATATCATAGATGTTCCTATTTTAGACGTTCCTTATTTAGTTTTATTTTCTATATTTCTTACTTCCTATTCTTTAGGCGCAAGCTTAGTTTTTTTCCTATATTGGATGTACAAATGCTTGTATATATAGCACACATTATAATCAATAAAGATTATCTTTTTCCCATTAATATTTTCTCATGGTATCAAAGCCTGGTTCAAACAAATTGAACCAGAATCTATCTTGTCAATAACATCAATGGGAGATTAAGAAGGAAGTTCAAAAAAGTCACAAAGTTCAATGAAAGGGGGAGAAATTATAATGCAGAATTATGATGATTCACCATATATTCTTCACCCTTCAGATCATCCAGGACTTGTGTTTGTCACCACACCTTTCACAGGAGAAAATTTTGCTTCATGGAAAAACTCCATGGAAACAACCTTGTATGCAAAAAGTAAGGGTGGATTCATTGACGGAAGTCTACAACTACTGAACTCAGACTCACTAGATTTTGGACGATGGAAAAGGAATGATGCTATGGTTAAAGCTTGGCTAAGAAATTCTCTAGCTAAAGACATACAGGAAAGTGTTATGTATGTAGACACATCACAAGAGATATGGAATGAACTTTGCGAGAGATATGGGCAAAGTAATGCACCTCGTCTTTACAAAATAAAAAAGGAGTTCTCTAACCTTAGTCAAGAAGATGGACAACCCTTAACCCAATACTATACCAAATTCAAAACCTTGTGGCAAGAATTACAAATTTGTGATCCTTTGCTCCATTGCAAGTGTGAAACAGCAAAGGGATTTCAAGAACACCGAGAAAGGGAAAAAGCTCATCAGTTCTTATTGGGTTTGAACAACAATTTTAATAGGCTAAGGTCTCATGTGTTATCAATAGAGCCAACACCACAACTCAACAAAATTTTCTCTTTGGCACTGCAAGAAGAATAATAATTTCTCATGCAAAAGAACACAGATCAGCCATCAACTATAAAAGGTGCAACATTCACAACAAAGCTAAACGGTGATGAAAAGAACTACTCAAACAGAGGCCAGAACTCAGCAAATCGGTCTAAAAAAATGTGTACATTGTGGCAAAAATGGACATCTTAAAGAAGAATGTTTTGAGATCATAGGGTAACCTCCCAATTGGAAAACTAATCAACAAAATCGTGGAAGCAATGGAAAAGGTGCCTTGAGGTAGCGACAAGGCTATAACAATATAGCCACAATAGGATCCCGATCATCAAGTCCTGGTAAACAGTAATGGTGCAATTCAGAATCAGAAAATCATGAACTTAATGCCGCGCAACATCAAGTTCAACAAACTCTAGGACTAATAGTAGATCAATGCTCTAAATTGCTATGTTTTCTCACATCCTCTGCCAATAAGAACAATGGTAATGAAGGTTTAGCAAACTTTGCAGGTAAAAGTTCCATGACTAATGATCCTTGGATTATTGATAGTAGTGCCTTCGATCATATGATTGGAGATAAGAGGCAATTTGACCACTATGTGCATGTCTTGACACACCCAAATGTCAAAATACCAGATGGTTCTTCCCTTTCAGTCACTCATGTTGGTGATATACGCATAACACTAAACATTAAGTTAAAGAAAGTCCTCTGCATACCTGGTTTTAAATATAACCTCCTCTCAATTTCTAAGATAACCAATGACCTAAATTGCTCGGCTAATTTTTGTTTCTTTCAGGACCTACATACGAGGACGCTGATTGGAGCGGGTAAGCTGAAAGATGGTGTTTATTAAATGGAAGGAAGATATGGAATGGCAAGTCGAAGTGTTCTTGAAACGGATTATGCGTTGTGGCACATACGACTAAGACATTATCCCTTTAGCAAGTTTAAATTTATTTTTGAGAGATCCCCCATTAGTGATTTTCATGAAGTTTGTGATGCATGTCATAAAGCAAAACTGTAATATCCCGTGTTTTTTTTAAAAATATTTTTTACACTGTACCGGGATATACAGTGTCAATAATTTTTATGCATTATACGATATTTTTATGAGTTAATATGTATTTTAAACCTATTTTAATTACTGTCTATTATTTTCAGTATTTTACGTAAAATTTTCCCGGGACTTTCATTTTCGGGGAAATTTTCACGTAAACAATGTATTATTAATTATTTTAAATGTATTTACGGGTTTGCATGAACTCATACATATTTTTAAATTATTAAATAAAGCCTATGTGTGTATATTTATTTAATTAGGGTTTATTATTACCCTAATATTTTATTATTTATTTATTATTATTTGATTATTTTATTTATTATTAAATTATTAAAATTTATTATTTTATTATTATTTATTTATTAATATTTAATTATTTTTATTTTTTTTCTTCTTTTCTTTTTCTTTTTCTTTTTCTTTCCTTTTCTTTCTTTTTCTTTTTCTTCTTCTTCTTCTTCTTTCTCTCCCGCGCCCGACGCCGACCACCATTTCCTCACCGCCGTTTCTCCCTCCTCTGGCCACCGTTTTCGACACCGCCGGTCTCTATCTTCTCCTTGAGCTCCGGTGAGTGTTATTCTAGCTTTGGTTTGAGCTAAAATGGTCTAGAATTGCTTAGGTTTCGATTTGAAAATTTCGGCCTCTTTGGGTTTTCGATTTTTTTGAGCTTCGATTTGGATGATTCATGGAAAATTCCTTCACAAATGTTGTTCCTGGTAGCTTAATCTTCATGTATGAATTTTTACAGAATTTTTGGAGGTTGTTTGGATTTTTGGGTATTTTTGAATATTTTAATATTATTTTCTAATTTTCGGAAATTAATTATTTAAATTATGAAATTGGAGTTTATGGTTGAATTAGGTGTTGAAATGAATTATAGGAATTTATTTGGAATTTTTATGAATTTCTAAGTATTTATTTTTAATTATTGAAGTTTATGTGATTTTGTAAAATTAAGTTAATTGTGTTTTAAATTGAATTTAATTGGTTAATTGAGTTTAATTATTGATATTATTGATAAATATGTTGAGAAAATTAATTTTGGATAATTTTATGATTTTTGGTGAATTTTTGAAGTAATTTAGGTATATATATATATATAGGGGTATTTTGGTAATTTTACCCTAAATTGTCTAAAAATGTAATTTAATTGGTTTTAATATTTATTTAAGGTATAAAAATGATTTCTACAAAATATCTAGTATTTTTAACTAATTAAAACTATTTTCCGGGAATTATTTTCAATTATATATATAATATACGGTTTTTCTAATAAAATGAGTTTTAATCGATTTTTACAGTGTTTCAAGATTTATTATGTAATTTCTACGTATGAAATGTATTTTTATGATTTAAGGATATTTTTGGTATATTTGAATATATTCTGTGTTTGTGGACCCCGGTCGACAGATTGTAGTCTGGAGTCCGACCGAGGGGTTGTGATTGATTGTGGTGTTTATTTTTGAAGTGTATTTTCTTTGCAGGGTTGGCTCTACTCTTTTGAGTAGAGAGATGTCCGTTTTACAGGGGTGGTTCTGCCGAATTTCCGGTAGAATTCTCGTAAAACGTGATATCCAGTCGAACCCTAATTTCCGATTCTGTGTTGAATACTCTAGATTTAATTCTAGGATTTCTGTTAGGGTTATTCTGATGTCGATTAATTATTTCTTGTTTAGTTGCGCCGAGACCGAGGGTTAGTGGACCAGGCCCGTCGGACCTGTCTCGTGGAGCGCATTAGGTGAGTTACTATATTATATATATATGCTTAGGATGCATGATTTAGAAAATGCAAGTTTTATTTTGACTAAATATGCATAAATAACATGATTTATATTCAAGTATGTTTTTGGTATATAATAAATTATATACATGTTTTATTAATAAAATATATTTAAAATGTTTTTAAATATATTTTTAGTTTAATTCATGATTTGATTGGATTTATTTGACATATATATACTCAAAATATACCTGGTTTATGTTTGGTATATTTTCGGTATATATATGGTTTATATTGCTATTTCATTTATATCCATGCATCATTTATTTTTGTGAATGAATGTTTTATATTTAAGAATGAAGGATATCAATAGAACGTGCTACCTAGTGGGCAGCACTAGGACCGAGTACGTACCGGTACGCCTATAGCTTTAGGCTATATTACTAACTTATTTGTGGATATTGAATTGATTATGATTATTGATATGTGTGAGATGTGGTTTGGGTGTGATTGCTGGAGCTCGGTTGACCAAGTGTCTCGGGGCCAATCACACTGGCAGTCAGACTGCTGGAGCTCGGTTGACTTAGTGTCTCGGGGCCAGTCTACTGTCCATATGGATTAAGTGGATATATTTGGAATCAGTGAGCCTGTATGGCTAGAGTGTTGTTTAACACTATTTTCTGAGGTTGCGATATTCTAGGGTTCTATGTGATCCTTCATAAAAGAGGTTTTTCAGATAAAATATATAAAATGATTTTTATTGCATCTGTGTGCAATTGCCTGTATATATACATATTATATATATACTGTTGACTGTATGCATTATCACTTAGAGTGTATGTATATATATTATAGTAATTCACTCAGTGAGGTCTGACTCCCCTCCGTTGACTATTTTTCAGGAGAGTCAACTTCCTCAGACCTCAGTAGCAGGTCGATACGCCGGATTTCTTCCGCCCCGGCTTCTTTATGTAAATTGTATACTTGAGTCTTATTTATTTTATCTAGACACTGCAGTAGTTGTGATTTTCAGTAGTTGTGATTTTCAGTAGTTGTGAATTAAAGTATTTGTTTTAAAGAGATGTATTATAATAAAACTGGATTTGTATAAAGATTATACATTTATGAGATTATATATGTGATGTGATGAGTTTTGAATTAAATCCAGTTGATATGGATGATATTGTAATATTTATGATTTTTATTTTCCGCTGCATATTATATTTTTATGGTTATTATTGCATATTTATTTTATTTTTAGGCTTGCTACGGGTTCCGGATTCGAAAGAATTCCCGTTCCCTAGCGCCGGTCATGGCCCCTGTTTTGGGTCGTGACAAAAACAAACTCGTTTACCTTTTTCTATCAGCAATAAAAAAAGCATCAATTATTTTGACCTCATTCATGTGGATGTTTGGGGTCCTTATTCAATTCCTTCATTAAGTGGTGCTAATTTTTTCTTGACCATAGTGGATGATTGTTCTAGATGTACTTGGGTTTATCTTATGAAAAATAAATCACAAACCTATGATTACCTAACCATGTTTTACCATCTTGTGCAAAACCAATTTCCTTCCAGGATCAAAGTGATAAGAAGTGATAATGGGGGAGAGTTTGTTTCAAACAGAATGAGAGATTTCCTTACTAATCATGGGATAGAACACCAAACTACATGTGCCTATACACCATAATAAAATGGGAGAGTGGAACAAAAGCACCGTCATATACTTGAGGTAGCACATTCTTTACGTTTCCATGCACATTTGCCATTAAAATTTTGGGGAGAATGTGTTCTTACTGCAGTTTATCTCATAAATTTAATGCCCACACCCATCCTTGCCAATAAAAGTCCCTATGAAGTTTTATTTCATAAGAAACCTAATTATGAGCACTTGAGAGTTTTTGGCTCTCTATGTTATGTCCATGATAAACCAAAAGATAAATTTTCACCTAGAGCACATCGTTGTATCTTCTTAGGATATCCACATAGAAAAAGGGGATATAAGGTTTATAATCTTGAAAAACAGAAATTGCTTGTGTCTAGAGATGTGATATTCCACGAAAAGATTTTTCCTTTCCAAACTAACACAAACCTGAATACACCTTCCATCATCGTTGGTTAACCAACCACCTGATCTCATTTACCAATCGACACATTCTTCAGATCCTACTGCCTTAGACCAAATCGAGCCTATTCAGATTAACAATTATCCAAATGATGAAGCAAGCAAAGAAACTACCACAATGATCTCACCAGTCAGACCTCTATCTGTCAACCAAAACATGCATGAAATTCATCATTGCAGTCCCTAAACCAATAATCCCACACAACCTGAACCAATAAGCAATAATGAAAATAGCTCTTCTCCCTTTCAATGACCAGTCAGGTCCCGACGTGTGTTCACAAAGCTTTCTGATTTCGACTATGAGCTATTACCATCCTTAGCGCCATCACAAGGCTCCCCTCCATCAGCGAACTCAGGTATGTCCTATCCTCTTTTAAATTGTCTCTCTTATTCTCGTTTTACTAATAGCCACAAAGCTTTCTTGGCATCCATTTCTTCACTAGATGAACCTAAATTTTTCCATCAAGCTGTCAAAGACCCTAGATGGCAACATGCGATGCAGCAAGAAATTCGTGTATTAGAGGAGAATCATACATGGACTTTGGAACCTTTACCGCCAGGCAAACATGCCATTGACTCTAAATGGGTCTATAAAATTAAATATTGATCTGATGGTACTGTTGAGCGCTGTAAGGCGCATTTGGTTATTAAGGGATTCACGCAAATTGAAGGGTTAGACTACCATGATACATTTGCACCGGTTGCCAAGATTACAACCTTGTGATGTTTGCTTTTAGTTGCTGCCATACGTCACTGGGAATTGCACCAACTAAACGTAAACAATGCCTTCCTTCCTGGAGACTTGCATGAGGAGGTATACATGAAAGTCCCATAAGGTTTTGCTAAACCAGGTGATAATCGTGTTTGCAGGTTAAGAAAATCCCTTTACGGACTTAAACAAGCATCACGAAATTGGTTCCAAATAATTTCTAAGTCCCTTCAAAGGTTTGGTTTTCAACAAAGTGCAGCAGATAACTCCTTGTTTACATTGGTACGAGATAATCATTTTATAGCTTTGCTGGTTGACGTTGATGATGTTGTTATAACAGGAAATGATCTGCATATTATAAGTCAAGTAAAGGACTATTTGAACTCGGCTTTTCACATCAAAGATCTTGGGACCCTCAAATATTTCCTCGGCATTGAAGTAGCACGCAAAAAAGAAGGGATAACTCTTAGCCAATGAAAATATGCACTAGATCTTCTTGAAGAGGTGGACTTATTAGATGCTAAACCAGCAAGCTTCCCCATGGAATCACGACACAATCTTGCTGCAAATGTTGGAGATCCAGTATCAGATGTGGAACAATATCGCCGACTCATTGGTAGACTATTGTATTTGACCATTACACGCCCTGACATCACTTACCCTGTACAGGTTCTAAGCCAATTCATGCAAGACCCTCGAGTGCCTCATTTGAATGCAACATTTTGCATTCTTCGTTACTTAAAGTCTACGCCAGGCCAAGGCATTTTTCTTTCTTCTTCAAACTCATTACATTTGATAGCTTATTGTGATTCGGATTGGGCAAGTTGTCCTACAACTAGACAATCGACCATTGGCTACATAGTCTTCCTTGGACAGAGTCCTATATCTTGGAAATCAAAGAAGCAAATTACGGTTTTCCGCTCTTCAGCTGAAGCAGAATATCGAGCAATGGCAAATGCCACAAGTGAGTTATTGTGGTTACGCTCCTTGTTTCTGGAACTCAAAGTCACATTATCCTCGCCTATGTCTCTCATATGTGACAACCAAGCTGCTCTCCATATTGCTGCCAATCCGGTTTTCCACGAACGAACAAAGCACATCGAGATTGATTGCCACTTCATACGTGATCGTTTGATTAACAATGAGATACGCACTTCTCATGTTCGTTCAAGTGATCAAGTTGGAGATCTTTTCACAAAGGCATTGGGATTCAAACAGTTCCACCATTTGTTAGGCAAGTTGAGCATCTGTAATCTTCATGCTCCAACTTGAGGGGGAGTGTTGAGATTTTCCTGTATCATAGATGTTCCTATTTTAGACGTTCCTTGTTTAGCTTTATTTTCTATATTTGTTGCTTCCTATTCTTTAGGCGCAAGTTTAGTTTTTTTCCTATATTGACTGTACAAATGCTTGTATATATAGCACACATTATAATCAATAAAGATTATCTTTTTCCCATTAATATTTTCTCATCTGGTACCCTAAATTTTGGTGTTGATCATGATGTGGTTGAGGCAGGTTGTTATATGTTTGGGTTTTTTTATATGCTCTTCTCTACATTGTGTTGGAAGAACGTGTGTTACTATAGGCCTTTTATTTACTGTTAGGCTCTGAAGGAATGTGGTGACAATGTTGCCTATGGGTTATGGAAGGCTGTTTTGGAAAATGATTGCGTTCGGGCAAGGAATCTATTGGGGAGACAGAATCTTCTTTGTACGAGGTGAAAGCAGGAGACAATAAGGAATTTCAGTTTGATTTTGACTCTGGAGTCGAGGAATTATATTCTACTTTAATTATAGGGGGACAAATTGGCAGTGAAATCTTTCTGTCCCCGGTCAGCAGTTGGAATTAGCCAAACTCCACTTTCCAAGCTCGTAGAGAGTGTGGAGGAGGAGCAGGAGGAAGTTGATGAGGGTGAAGTTGAAGAGGGTGAAGGGAATGCATTAAATTCAAGTTCAAATGAATGTGCTGACCCTGCACAGGATCGAGTTCCAACCATTGCTAAGATGTCAGTGTTGTTGAAAAGCATCAATGTTGGTGAGAAGAGTTGGCGACATAAGGTGGTGATGCAGAAAAGTGGATATTTGGCCGGTACATCATTTGGAAAGAAAGTGTGAATGAGTAACTTCCTGCAAGCACCATGTTTGTGAAGCTCACTGATCTAAATGAAAGTGAGTGGGTGCAATACCTTGAGAATTTCCAGATATTACTCTGCCCAGCTTTTGTTAATCATAAATCAGGGAATGTGTTGTTCAAAAAAAAAAAAAAATCAGGGAATGTTGGTCAGTGGTATAGACAGAGACGTGGAACGTCTTGCTGTTTCTGAGAGTTAGCTAATGGAAATGTTACAAAGCCGAAAAAGAAAATTAGAAACTTCAGAAGCAGAAAACATTGGTGGTTTGTTTCGTAAGTGTGGTATTTCTGATGTGAATGGACCTTTGTTTATGATTAAAAATAACCATTTCAGAAATTGGAAGTTTTAGAGGTAAAATTTGGTCATCAGCTACTAGAGGAGAGGATATATGTATATTCACTCTACTGTTTTCTTATTTTTGGTTGCATTGCTCTATGGTTGATATTGGAAATGCCGAAAAAGCAGTCTGTAGTATCAAATAAAACTTGTATAGGCATGGTTGTCATGTAGGAGGTGCAAAGTACATAATCTGTGAGTTTTTATCAGGTACCTGCTTTGTGCTTCCTGGTATAGTTAGAGAGGAGAATGTAAAGACAATACATCTCTTTGGTATTCAGTGTCTAATGTATATGATTACCTTGGTTTAGCATCTTTAGCTTGTAGATTCACCTGTATTCAGATCAATAAATGTATGATGCATAAATTCAATATGGTCATTGTGAAAATTTGGATGGCTACTGTTAGTAATTATTGTTGCTATTACTATTGTTATTCTGCAATGCCCAAAAATCACCTTTTTCTGAATGAAATTAAATATCAATTCGCAACTGTTTTTGTTTTTTAGTAGTTTGCTCTTTGCTTTTATTTTCGGTAAAAATAAAGCAGCCCTCTACACACAAGATATCTATACTTCTGAATCATTTAGAACATTTCTTGCCTCTCAATCATGCACGCAGGTAGGTAGATGTTTGCTGGCAGGCATGAGCAGGCGCTTAAGAGTGACAGAGAGGTATAGTGGCAAAAAACAAGCAAGAACAATGTAGCCAATTATTAGCTTGTAGTGCTCCAAGCCAACGCGGACTGCAGAAATGTTCTGAATTCCTTATGTAAAGTTGTTGGAATCCAGGTGAGGTAGGGTATAGTGTCAGAGAGTAGTATTTTTTTAATTCGCCGCTTAATCTCCAAGGGTTCCTCTAATAGAGAGGAGAGGGAGAAAGTTTACTCTTCGTGGAGAACTGGTTGTAGGTAGTTTCTATTTTGCTTTCATCCTCAGCTGTCACTTCAGCGTTCACAAGCTTTAGTCATGTTGTTGTCCATATGATATATATGCTCTTTCACGTTTGAGTAAATAGGATATGTACATGTTCGAGTTAATGTTTAATCTTCTTGGAGTGGTGCATTTGTCGCTTAAGCAAGAGGGCGCATGATTTGATCAGATAACGAAGAGGGACCAAGTTAGATAACTGCTGTATTGATTTTTAAGCAGCTGACTTTGCTGTCTTGTCTCTGATCATTGTCTTCTGGCCATTCCATTCCACGAGTCATAATGGCGTTTGAGTTAACCTGGAGCAAGTGCGTTTTGTCGCCAGGTCCTTATGGGGTCGTCATTGTCAGTATGTCTATTTCTGTGTAGTCATCTTAATGCCTGGAAATCTCTCGTAGCAATGGCTGATAATTGTTTGACTTTTAATGTTTTCATTTTTCTGAAATTGCTCTCTTGCTGGAAGTGTTTATTCATAGAAGTCAGATTATAAATACATTCTTTGCTTGTTTAAGTAAGGTAGAATTGTCCCGAGGAATGCAGCAAGGATAAAATACCAACTTTTTCCTTGCTTTTTTTACCTGCTTGTGAATGAAAACACTCAATTCAAGGATGTACACTTCTCTAGAGTCGACAAGACAGGATATTCACCTAGAGTGGATGGCCCATCGTGAACATAAAGGATTTCTGAGACAGAACCAGTTGCTTAAAGAGAGCACTTGTATGTATATCTGAAATTTTTACTACACAGGAGTTGATGACGTTCGACTACTTTTTCCACAAGAAGCTCATCAACTCGTTTGCCTATTCTGTTGCTTATCATATTCTATCATTGGTATTTGTTTTAGAGGATTAGGAGAAGGGGAGAAAAAAAATGAAGGGCAGAAAAAAAAGGGAGTAAATAGATTTCTTGACGTTCAGTAATGTTCTTTTATCCTGGCCATGTTGCTCAACTCCCACCTGTTGATCCTCTATCCTACTTACAACTCGTGAAAATGTCCGACTGGCAAAAGACATGGTGTCCTCCTTAGCAAGGTGCCGTTGTTATCTTTAATATAGCCTGCGAAACTTCTGCAATTAAAGGCCGCTTCCTTTGGGACTTTTGCAAGCATTTGTGAGCAATGGCAGCCAGTTCCCTCACTTCTTCTTTGCATTCTCCATCTAGTTTCCTATCTAGTATTTCCTCTACACCATCTGGACTCATAGCAGCCTCCATAGAAAAAGTAAAGTGGAACAACCAGAGGAAGGTTTCAGATTGAGGCAATGAAATTATTGAAAGAAAGAAAATAATTGTAAGGGTATCACACTCACGAGATTAATGTATTCCATTAGGTTTTGCTGTAATGAGTTCAAAGATGATGATACCAAACTGTTGATGTCACTCTTCATTGTGAACTTGTTTGTGGACATGTAGCCATATATGTACCTTTCAGACCAGATTTGCGCCCATCATAGGACTCTTCCTTTGAAAGTCCAAAATCAGTCAAGTATTAAGTTTCTGGCAATTTAAATTTTTGAATAGCTTTTGTACATATGGACTAATATTTCAAAATTAACTTGAGATAGCTTACCTTTGCTCGCATTGATTGGTCCAACAATATAGTTGCAGATTTTAAATCTCGATGTATGACAGTTGGGACTGCCTGTTCCAAGAAAATGACATGAATGGCCGCATGTACGAAGGTAGCATTCCACAAGGCAACTATGAGGTTATGTAACTCAGTTTACCCCTTCATGAAGATGCTCAATTCCATGTGAAATATGTAGAGCAATTTGAAGCCTTTCTTCCCAACTCAAATCTATTTCTTCTTCACTGTGGCAACATGTCAAGGGATCAAACGAAGCTCCATCTTATAAAATCAGAAATTGAACTGTCAAAATTATACGACCAAATCTAGTCAGAATTTTATAAAAATGCAGTTAAAAATACGATCAAAGTTGCAGTATGCATAATCAATCTTGGCCATGAAAACTTATCTCCATGGTTGAAGTGGAAAAAGGTTTGCAACATATTCAAAATTGCCAACTGATAGCATGTAACTTGGATGGGATGGGATGAGCATGTAACTTGGTAATATGCTTGATTTGATTGGTCTATAGTATATTCACTTCATACTAGTTAAAACCAACACAATTGTATATGAAATTTGTGATTTTCACAGCATTAATAGCTATAATTTAAATATACAGAATACTGATAAATGTCTAGATGGGAAGTTAGCCTGATTGCTTGACATTGTCCAAGGACTTAACCATTAGAAAAAATCTATGGAGGTGTATGAATGGAAATAATTCAACCGTTTTGTTTTAAAGAGTTAAAAATTAATTGTAACGATTAAGACAGGTTCTAAGTGGATATTTTGTTGCCTCCATTGAAGAAGACTTGTCCTATTCTTCAATTGACCATGTCAAAGTGGATTGTCCATGGTTGACAAATGTATTCTCACATTTTTTTTTTCTTCAATTTTATTGTGTAAAATTTTTTGATATATACGCACACAAAATAGATTATTTAATGATTTTGGATTAATTATTAAAATATAAAATACTAAAATATGTATCAAATCAATTTATTTTTTTGAACAATACCAATAACTTTTTTTTTTTTTTTTTCAAATTTGGTCTGAATACAAAAGAGATTACAACTAAGGATCAACATTAAAACATTGATCTTACATCAAATCACTATCCCGACATTTTGACAACTAATTTGTGACTTTATTTGCTGATCTGGGAATGGATTGAATTCTTAGGTTAGAGTTGTTTGCTAAGATTAGGGTTGTGCATTGGACAGGTCAAATCGAATCAAATGGAATGACCGAAAACCGATCGAAATAAGGGAAAAATTGAAACCAAACTGAAAAGATTTAAAATTTCTTCAATTCAAAAGACCGAATAATTTCAAAAATGTTGTATCATGTCGGATCAGTAAATTGGGTTAGGTCGAATTGGGCTGTGCCTAAACATTTTGAATCCAAAGTAATATAATGCACTATTCTTTCCTAATGTTATATATAAAAGTGACATTAAATATAATAATTAAACTATATGCATGTATATGCATTTAATTACAAAAAGAGTGCACCAGCCTCATGTGAGATCAGTAATTTAATTGATTACAGACTTTACAAATTTGCTATTTAAATTTACAAAATCACTCAATAAAATTAAAAAAAAATCCAAATTAAGTTGAGTGTTGAAGTTATAATGTTTGACTACTTCAATAACAAAAAAAATAAAATAATAGAACTAGTTATTCTCTACAAAAAATATGAACAAGTCCTACACAAATTGAAAAAATGAACTAAATATTATTAGTATAAATTTGATAAAAAAAAAAAAAAACAACAAAGGAAGAAAATGTTTTCAAGTCATATAAAAATGAAAGTCGGTGAATATTTCCAATGACAAATAGTTTGTCACCAAAGAAATACAGGCTAACATTCTTAATAACTCAACAACATTGGTGGAAGTTTTATTATAGCCTCAAAGAACAACGTAAAATATAAAGCTGTTTCGGTCAAAAAATGCACAACCATAATCAAAATTAAAGGGGCTCAAATGCTGAGTTTTGTATTCACAGAAAAAAAATGCGGCCCCTTAAATCTGGCAATAAGAAAAAGAAAGTCGCCAAAGAAATAGAGACAAACATTTTAACATAATTAGAAAGAAAATGAAGGTAGTAGCACCATCATAGCCTTAAGCATTACAACAATACTAGCATCACACCAAAGTTGTGTATCACATGCACAACGACTCAATAATGGCCAACAAACACAAAAGAAATATGTCAGCATCATCATTAAGTTATTGCAAACCAACTTGCAACATATACAAACTTAGGCACAACAAGTAGTGGTCACAGTTTCACTGTCATATAAATGTAGAATGAATCATCAAAGCATGCTATTAACAGGTTCAATTGAATGATAATATTGAGCAAAATTACTGAAAAAATAAGCAAAATGCAAGGACAGTAGCTACTGTTGTTTTGAATTCACATTTATAAAACAACAACTGTCTTACCATCTATAGTTAGAATTGTTTGGAACTTGATGCAATAGTAGGTCCAATACCTACTAGGGATAAATTTGTGCATAAAATAAGAATATAGTTGATAGTTAGCAGTAAGAAGTAAAAAACAAATTAAAAAAATAACAAAACTATTAAATAACAGATTATTTATTGTACCCTTTTCAAAATTCTCAAAATCTTCAATTGTCTCCTCAATGTTGATTAGGCTTGCTCAGCCAATCTTGTGTGTAAATCAAAGATTCAACAATTTTATGAGTCAAACAACTCCTAAACACATTAAGTACTCTACCACCAATACTGAATGCGTATTCTGAAGCAACTGTAGAGATAGGTATAATAAAAACATCACAAGCTAATTTTAAAAGAATCGGGAACTGATATGTATTAAGCTTCTACCACCTTAGCAAATCAAAAGCCCCTTCATCCTCCAAAATTGACTCACTCAAATAAATATCTAACTCAAACTGCTTACTTCCACCTATTCCAATATTAATTTTTTACTTCTTAAATTTAGCTTTTAACAAAGACATCTTTGATGAACAAGAAGCAATAACTATAAACTCACTATAAGCAAATAAGGATCTAGTTTGACTAGCCGAATCAATAGGAGCAGTAAGTGCATCTAGAGTAACATAATCATCAAACAATTTATATATAAAAAATTTCATAGTAGAAAAAAAGGTCCTACCAACTAATTCACCATATAATTATGCCAATGAAAACTCCATAAATTCTAGCTTGTCTCTATAGTCCAGAACATTAGCAATAAAGATTAACATGTTCATTTTGTTCGAATTACCTAATACTTATCAAATTTACTTATCATTGATAAACCCATTGACTTTTTATATGCATCATTATAGTTGATCCATTCATTTAACACATAGAACAAATCACATATTTTAGAGAAAAAAGTGTTAAAAGTAACATATAAGGAATTAGAAATGTGCAGGGTCATTTTATAAAAAACCTTAAAAATTCAACAAGTTGTTGAACAACAATCCAATCAAAATAATTGGGAACTTAATCACCAAGATTAGCTTTGAAAGCTTATTCATATTCCTCATGATTTTCAAATGCTTTTTCATATAAACAAACAAAGTGTAGCATTAAATAAGTAGAGTTCTATCTTATTGGCACATCTAGACATATGCGGTCTTATATTCAATGCCAATTAACTCAGAGAATTCTTTGAATTTGTTCAACGTAAAGGGTGAATTTCTATAATATCTAACTACATCCCTTACCCTCTTAACAGAAATGTTGGACTCCTTAAGCCCCTCATTAATAATAACGTTCAAAATATGTGCAATACATCTAATGTGCATATATTTACATCTCACTGAAATTGTCCTTTAACTAAGAAGTTTCTTTTTCAAAAAAATTCACAATAGTGTCATTTGCAGAAGTATTGTCAAGTGTAATTGGAAAAACATTTTTTAGTCCTTATTCTATTAAACAGTTATGTTGACCTTAACAAGTTAAGTAATCTTGATTTTGATCTTAACAAACTTAATTTTGAGCAAATAATGTGTTTGATTCAAGTGTGTATAAGTTATGAACAATTTGGAAGTCAAAATAATAATGAAATATTGAAGAAAAATGATTTTGGAAAGCCATTGCAAGTACTATCTCAACCGGACTCATCACAAGGACTAAATTGCATAAAAAGTTACAATTTTGGTTGAAGTCCCGATTGAGACCAATGTGGTCCTAAGCGGGACCAAAGTCAGTAAAAGAGGCAAAACTTATCCTGATTGAGTGTCTCAATTGAGACATGGCTCGGGACAGGGCAGTCCCAATTGGGACATGCCTATTCCAATCGGGATCAAAGTAGCATTTCAAATATAATGGCTCATAATGACTATTTGGTGTTATTCCTGATTGGGACTAATGATATCCCGACCGGGACTTGACGAAATGCAGCTCAAAAGTCCAAATTTTCATTCAAATGGACTTGGATAATAATAGGAATGAAATTATTTTTCCAATAGCTATAATTAGATTGCTCAAGTATGAATAAGACCTCTGAAGATTGTTTTGAGGTTAAGAAAACTTGGTCATTCATTTTATACATTCAATTAAGCTCTCTAAACTCTTCTAAAATTCATTTCTTTGTATAAACTCTTATAAGAGTTAGTGAGTGATTAGAATAGACATTCTTGTTCTTCTATTTTTTAAGATTAGAAAATGGAAAGTGAGATTCTTTTCTAAAGGAATTGGTTTAAGTGTTTAACCATTAAAACACTTGGGATTTCGATTTTAGTGTGATCCTTGAAAACACTTGTAATTCAGTTTTTGAGTGAGCCTAGAAAACTCAAGTTGTAAGGTTATAAAAGTGAGCTATAAAACTTTTGTATAATCTCAATCTTATGAATAAGATTGTGGGTGATTGAAAATCCTAACTTGAGAATAAGTTAGGTGGAGATGTAGGATTGTTGTTGAATCTGAACTCCTTAAATCTTTATGTTTTTCATTCTTTCTTCTTAACATTCTTTCAATTCTTGCAAAGAATTCTTTTAATTTCTAATTATTATTCGATAGTCTTATTCACCCCTCTTTAGAACTCTTTCAAGTTCTCATATACTCCCCCTTATGTGATGTGACATGGACAAGAGATATAATTTTTTTCTATAAAGCTTCCACTCATCATCAATTAAGTGTGTAATTATGCATATGTAGTTTATTCTCTGAATGGAAGTCTAAGAGTCGGTTATGAGGCTAACTCTTTGACAATGTTCTTTAAAAAACTGTTTCAATTTAGACCTCTCATCAATAAAATAAGAATACCAATCCCTCGATTTGAGATCTACATGTTTCGAAAAGGTTCCATGCATCATTTAGTTCCATCAAGCAGTAAGAAAATAGATGATAGGAAAACACAATATTAGCATATAATTACCAAATAGAGAGAGCCATAAACAAAATAAAATATTTTTACAATAAAATCAAATTTTTTATTAACTACTTGACAAAATAGAGACAGATCTATAAAATATTAAAAAAAATCTATTAAAAAAATGTAAAATATCAAAGATAAATAAAAAAAATATTGTAAAAAATAATTATTTATGCACATGAAAAATCTATATAATATAGATGATTTATAAGAGTTTAACGTTTTAGAAAATATGAAATATAAAAAATATAAATATATTTTAATTAAAAATATATTTATTTGCACAGATTGGTTCAATATTTTCACATATCTATAACAATAGAGAGTTGTAACTACTTATTAGGTCATATGCAAAGGGTTTAAAGACTTTGCTTGTTGATTTTATCACTGTCAAGTGTCAAAGGAGTGGCTTACTGGCTTCCATCTTAAGATCTTACCTCAGAAATGAGATTTAGACACAGATTGACACTAAAATTGTGAAAAAAAGCATTTTTTTTACACATTGACTGTAATAAAATAATAAAAAAATCAATAATCGAACAAGATCTTTATCATAAACTATGGAGATCTAAACAAATCTATAAATTAGACCATGAAAATGAACCAAAAAGAGACTGAAGTTTTAAACCTATGTTGACCATTTACATGATCAAACTCCTAATTTAGAACTTTAATAAATATTTTAAGTTGCTAATAATTTCTATTAAGTGTGTAAGAACTTAATTCATATCATTTATAGTACGTAGATATGAAATACTCTCATAAACATGTATTTCATTGAAGTATAATATCGCTAACATACTGTAAGCACCCAATTTCAGGATGCATTTGTGCATGATTGTGATGAAAGTCTCTATGATGGACATTTAGTTGAAAATTGACCTATAGTGTTAAGTTTTGCGGTTTCAGGGACTAAATTGCAACTTTTTTTAGGTTTAATTGTAAAAAATTGAATTCGTAGGGGCCTATTTGAAAATGTGCATGATGCTAATCGACATTACACAATGCCGGTCGACATTTTGTAATGTCGAGGGGCTAAAACTTTAGAAAAAAAATTTCCCAATTTTTTTTAGTTATGATCGGTCCAAATTTAATTTATTTTTAATAAATAAATTAATTTTGGTATTTATCTATCTAGTACGCATCTCTTATATGTATAATTTTGTAAAATTAAAATTCTTATCCTATTTGTTTTTTAGAGGGAGGATCAGAGTTACCTCTTCTATTATCACATAAGTGGTTAGCTAGGGTTAAGAACAGAATATAAAAAGAAAAGGATTGGAAAAAGAAAAGGAAGGAAGGAGAGACTGCGTAAAGAGAGAAAAATAGGAAAAACTCTAATAGCTACTACAAAAAAGAGTTGATTGAAAAAAACACAGAAAAAAAAGAGAAAAAAAACCTTTAAAAAAAAGGTTCTTTTCAAGGTCCAAAACTTAAGAAATCACAGAGTCAATTTTCTCAAGACGGTGAAATCTCATTCTGAGAGGCATTTAAACAGCATCTGCATAGCATCCTTCTTATACTCCTTTCTTTTTTATTAATTTTTTCTTTTGTATTATTTTATTATTTTTAATTTTATTATTTATGTGTTTTTTTGTTTAATTTTTATTATTTTGTTTTCTTTGTTCATTCATTCTAATTTTTTTTATTCTCTATGTTTCATGTTTCTATGATGATGAACATATGATTGGAATTAAGGAAAACCCATAGATAATCCATAAATAAAAACCTAAAACCAGGATCCCAATTTTATTCTTATGTATTTTTTATTTTTTTATCTAATTTATTTATTTAGGTTCTGAATTTGTTTAATTTATTTCCTTAAGGGTTATAATTATAATTTTATTTTCTTTGTTATTTTTAGGTAGATTTTGTAATAGCCGTGATAGTGAAAATAGTGAAACTCTTTAATTTTCTACACTATTAAAATTGATTAGTAAATTAGGTTCATTTGATAAAACCCTAATACAATCAATAGAGACAGTAGATTAATTTAGGTTACATGTTAATTAAAATTAGGTTTTTAGAAGAAATAATTTAATTGCATGTTTGATCTCTTTTTATTTGATTTGTTTATGTTTTTGGCCTTATATGTTGATTTTTGTATGTTTTGGGCTCAAAGCCCACGTTAGGTTCCAACCCATTTAATAGATAAACTTTTAATTCGATTTTTAGGTTTAATTACTTTTAAAATCAATTTAGGTCCATTTAGGTTAATTTAGACTTAGGTCCATTTTTGAATTAAACATGTAGAATTAGGCCCACTAATTTAAATACTTCATAATTTGTAAATTTAGACCCACTTTTAGAATTAAAATAAATAGACTTAGGTTCACTTAATTAAAATTAAATAAGAATTAGGCCCACTAATTAATTCCTTTTCTTAAATTAGTAGACCATAGGCCCATTTCTTGAGCTAAATTAAAATGAATAGACTTAGGCTCATTTATTAAACATGTGGGACCAACTTTAGTCAATTTCACTTATAAATAAAAATGTAAAATTAGCTAAACTTTAAAATAAAATTAACATAGTTTAGACTTAGGGATGATGCGCTTTGTATGCATTTTTACATGCAGTTTTATGACTAGTTTGCTTTAGGGCTAGATGGATGTTTAATTATGGTTTAATAAAATTGTGTGTAAATAAAGAATAAAATAATAATTCATAAAGTACTTCTAAATGAACACAAGACTGAAAGAAGTTAGTATTCCATATCCAGAATCTCCTGGTTGTGGTGCTAGCTTTCTTTTAGAGAATCGAGCACCACCAAAATGATTTGTCCTAGTTATTACCCTGGGTGGTGACTCCTCATCTCCATGTCGTGTCTTTGTGACAATGATTAGTGTGTTCTCTGGAGCCCTGAGCTCAAATAGTGTTGTAATTACTAAAATCTTGGACGCACGCTAAACCCCACCGTCTACACATATACTCAAAGTATCTAGAGTAATTAGAAGTAAAAAATACACATTTTTAGAATTACAAGTGTCTTCTTATAAGCTAGTTATGAGCCAACACCATGAAGCGCCTATTTTTTACTTCTTTGTGTGAGCTAGCTTGAGCCGCTTATAAGCTGCCCTTATAATTATGAATAGCTCATGAGGGTAGGTTATACTGCTCACAACGGGCATTTTTAAGCTTATTTCAAATGTAACAGTCACTAAACTGCTCCTCATGAGCTAGGGCATGCTCCTCATAATAGTGAGCGACATTCTAATAGAAATAAGTCAAATTTGAATCAACCAAAGCTTGAAGACATTAAGGACACAATTATTGGCTTAAACAACCATAATTTGAGTTGTTCATCTATATAAACAACTCTTAGAGCTCAATTAAAGGGTTAAAAACTTATTTATTCAATATACTCTCTTAATCATTCAATTAAGCTCTCACAACTCTTTTCCAATCATTTTATATTTATATAACTCTAATGAGAGTTGGCGAGTGTTAGAATAGACACTCTTGTTCTTCCATTTTTTGAGATTAAGAAAATGGAAAGTGAGATTTTATTCTAAAGGAGTTGGTTTTAGTGTTTAGACGTTAAAATACTTAGGAATTTAGTTTTTGAATGAGTCTTGAAAACTTAAGTTGTAAGGTTGAAAGAGTGAGCCTCAAACTCTTGTGTAATCTCAATCTTATGAATAATATTGCGGGAATTAAAAATCCTAACTTAGGGATAAGTTAGGTAGAGACATAAGATTATTAAAAATCCAAACGCCTTAAATCTTTGTGTTCGTTATTCTTCTTCTCTATTCATTTTTAGTTTTTGTTCTTCCATTAATTTTTTTTAATTTTCTAAAAACATTCATTTACCTTATTCACCCCCCCTCTAAGGAACTTTCAATTGGTATTAGATCTTAGATTCAAAGACCTTAATTGCTAGAATACAATATTATATGGAGTGAACTTCAAAATTTTTCTTCACTTAGATCATTCTTTTATGGCAGTAACTATCCTCATTAGAAGTTCAAAATGGAGCTATATTTAGATAGTGATCCTATTAAACTTTGGAATGATGTCTTAAAAGGTTGGAAATCACTTAAAACTACTATTGATGGTGTAGTAACTACTCTAGTAAGAAGTCAATGGAACAATGATAAAAAAGAAGAGAATCACAAAAATAAAAAGGCAATGATCATAGTATTGGAAAGTGATGTGCTTATCGGAAAGCTCTTTACACATGAGCTTACAATTAAGCAAAAAGTTAAAGAACAAAAAGAGAAGGAAGAGAAGAAAAAGAACATAGTATTAAAGTTTCATAAAAAGAAAGTAAAGATTAAAACATTGAAGATTCTAGTATAAAGATGGTGATATTTCCATGCTTACTAGAAACTTCAAAAAGTTCTTGAGAAAGAAAAATTTCTCAAAAACAAGAGATTTCAATAAGAAGTATGAAGGGGAAGGCAAAAAGAAAACTAAAGAGGTTACTTGTTATGAATGCAACAAATAAGGTCACATCTTAAGTGAGTCTCCCAAACTAAAATTCAAGAATAAAGGAGCAAAGGAGAAAAAGAAGGCCTTCAAAGTTACATAGAATGACTCCTCTGAATAAAAAATGGAAGAGGAGCAATAAGAAGTGGCCAATCATTGCTTCATGACTTTTGAAAATTAAAATGAGGTACCATCTACTTCTAATTCTTCTTATGATGATTATTATGAATATGATGATGATGATGATGATGATGATAAGAGCTCTATTGTGAGCAAACTCTTACTTAAATACAAAAGCTTACTTTCCAAGAAGAATCATTATAAGCATGAGTTATCTAACTTAACCAAGAAATTCAAAAATTTTTAAAATGAATTTTCTAATCTTGTTAAATCAAATGATAAACTTGCTAGTAATTTAAAAACTTTTAATTCCTTGAAAGAGTAACTTAAGAAAGCAAGTGATGAAAATAATAAGCTTTCTAATAAAGTGATAGAGTTAAAAGAATTCCATTTCTAAATTCAAGAGTGGAAAGGAGTGTTTAGATAGTCTACTTAACTTTAAAAACACAATGGAAACACTCATGGAATTGGATATAAAAGTGGAATGCCATCTTCTTTATCATTATCTCATATTAAATTTATTAAAGCCTCATGTAATTGTATTCCCTCTACCTCTAAACAAATTGAGACTTAAGCTTCTAAAGCTAAGGAGTCTCATGTGTTAAATGATAAAGGAAAGTCTCACAAGACTCAACCTCCATTGACATAAAGAGGTAAGATTCAAGCTATATGTACACTAGAAACAACACTACTAAACACGTTGCACAAACCTATCAAAATACACATTGCGATTGTCAATGTATGTATCACACTATAACTTAAAATAATTTTAGGAGGTATACACAATTATAATATAAAAGGCATATTTCATATACTAGGAAACCATATCATTCTACTAGAAAAAATATATTTACTAATGTTGAATGTTTTTATTGTATGACCAAAGGTCACTCTAGCAATGTATGCTTTTATTAAAAACTACATTTGTAATTACTACTTTCAGATTATTTTGAGACTAACAAACCTTGACCAATTAAGGTTTAGGTTCAAAAGAATGTTTAAATTTTATTATACATGTGTACTTAAAGTCCTCAAGAGAAAAGAGTAAATGGTATCTTGATAGTGGATGTTCAAGACACATGACGAGAGACAAAGAGCAATTCGACAAGCTTAACACTAAAGATAGAGGACATGTCATATTCAAGGACAATGCAAAAGGAAAAATGATAGGCATTAAAGAAATCAATAATCCTTATATATTCACTATATGTTTCTTGTTAATGGTCTTAAACATAAATTGCTTAGTGTAAGTCAATTATGTGACATGGAAAATAAGGTCACTTTCTATCCTAGAAATTACTTTGTTATTAGTCTTAATGAAGACAAAATAATTTTTAATGGTGAAAAAGTAGACAACGTCTATGTTATTGACTTAAATGAGGTTGATAACAAGGACATCAAATGCTTAATGTCTATTTCCCATGACACATGGACATGGCATAGAAGATTAGAAGAAGTAAACTTTGAGCTTTTAAATTATCTTTGTAAACATGAACTTATGATCGATTTACCTAGATTGAATTCATTTAGAATAAACCTTGTGATGCTTCATTTAAACTCAAGAATGTGGTGTCAACCTCTAAGCCTTTTGAACTTATACATATGGATTTATTTGGACCAACTAGGGTTGCTAGTCTCAGTGGTATGCACTATGCTTATGTATTAATTGATGACTACTCTAGATAGATGTGGGTGTGTTTTCTTGCTTATAAGAATGATTCTTTTAAAGCATTTGAAAGTTTCACAAAGAAAGTTAAAAAAGAAAAAGATTTTTGTATTTCATCTATTAGAAGTGATCATGGAACTAAATTTGAAAATGAATTTTTTTAAAACCTTTTGTAATAAAAATGGTATTTCACATACTTTGTCTTCTCTTAGAACACCTCAACAAAATGGGTTATTGAAAGGAAGAATAGAAATCTAATGGAAATAGCTAGAACAATGCTTCATGAGTATAATTTACCTATATACTTTTGGGCGGAAGCCGTTAACACTTCGTGCTATATTGCAAATAGAGTCTTTAAAAGACCAATTTTAAATAAAACTTTCTATGAGCTTTGGAATAATAGAAAACCAAAAATCTCATATCTTAGAGTATTTTAATGTAATTGCTTTATATTGAACACCAAGGAAAATCTTTGGAAATTTGATTTTAAAGCTGATTAAGGAATTTTCCTAGGCTATGCCACATCTAGCAAAGCATATGGAGTATTTAATAAAAGAACTCTAGTAGTTGAAAAGTCAATGCATGTTATATTTTATGAATCAAACTCACTTGATCTTAGAAAGGATATTGGTAGTGTTGATGATTTTGTAGATGAGCATGTGGATGTGAACACTCAAAAACAAAATGCTGGCAAACCTTTAGAGTTAGAAGATCCTACAAAAGAGGATGATGAGGAGATACCTCTATTTACTTTGAAGGATGCTCTTTTAAAGGATTGACAATTCAAGAAAGCTCATCTTTAAAATCTCATCATTGGTGACACTATAAAGGGGTAACTATTATATCTCAACTTAAGTCTACCGGTAATTTAGCCTCATTTCTCAAATTGAGCCCAAAATTATTGAGTGATGAATTTTGGGTCATTGCTATGCATGAAGAGTCAAATCAATTTGAAAAAAAAAATTTTTGACTTTGGTTTCTAAGCCAAAACATCATCCTATTATAGGCACCAAATGAGTGTTTAGAAATAAAATAAATGAACAAGTTGTCATAACTAGGAATAAGACTAGTAGCTAAAGGTTATAATAAATAAGACATTGATTATGATGAAACCTTTGCCCCCATTGTAAGGTTAGAGGCTATTAGAATGCTACTTGCATTTGACATCATTCATGGATTTAAAACTTTATCAAATGCATGTTAAAATTGCATTTTTAAACGGTTTTATTGAAGAAAAGGTGTATGTTGAACAACTTCCTAATTTTGAAAGTTTTGATTTTTCTAATCATGTTTTTAAACTCTTAAAAGTATTATATGGATTGAAATAAGCTCCAAGAGCTTGTTATGAAAGATTAAGTAACTTATTATTAAAGAAAGGTTTCTCTAAAGGAAAAGTTGACACAACTCTTTTCATAAAGAAATCCAAGCATGATTTATTAGTTGTTCAAATTTATGATGATGATATTATTTTTAGTGCTACTAATAATTACTTGTATGAGAAATTTTCTAAGTTAATGTAAGGAGAATTTGAGATAAGTATGATGGGTGAGCTTAAGTTCTTTCTTGGACTTCAAATCAAGTAATGCAAGGATGGGATCTTTATAAATAAATAAAAAATACACAAGGGACATTCTTAAGAAGTTTGACATGGACGGAGCTAAGTTAAGCAAAAATCCTATGAGCACCGCCACCAAACTCAATAAAGATGAGAATGGTAAACCAGTCGATGAAAAGCATTTTAGAGGTATGATCGAATCCCTTCTTTATTTAACCACAAGTAGACCGGATATTATGTTTGCTACTTGCTTATGTACTAGATTTCAATCCAGTCCTAGAGAGTCTCATTTAAATGCAATTAAAATAATTTTTATATATCTTTGTGGAACAATGCATTTAGGACTTTAGTATCCTAGGAGTTCATCATTTGACCTGATTAGTTATTCAGATGCAGACTTTGTCAGTAGTTTACTAGATAGAAAAAGTACTTTCAGAACTTATCAATTTCTAGGATAATTTCTAGTTTCTTGGTTTAGTAAGAAATAATTTTTTGTTGCTTTGTCCACCGTTGAAGTAGAATATGTAGTGGGTAGTTACTATTAATCACAGGTTTTATGGCAAAAACAACAACTAATGGACTATGGCATTGATATTAATCATATTCCAATTAAATGTGATAATACAAAGTGCTATAAACCTTAGCAAGAATCCCATTCAACATTCTAAAACTAAGTATATTGATATTAAGCATCATTTCTTGCATGATCATATGCAAAATGGTGATATTTTTCTTGAATTTGTTAATACAAATCATCAATTAGCTGACATTTTTATCAAGCCTTTATATGAAGAAAGATTGAATTTTATTAAGTATGAGCTTGGTATGATAGATGGTTCAAGTTTGTCATAATGACTTGTTAAATTGTTTAATTGATGGTTGGCACTTGGATTTCTTCATTAAAATTCATGATTTTCATAAATTTCATGTGCAATCATGCTTTTAACTTATTTTTTTGCTTTTGGTTTATTTTTCATATTTGATATTATTTCATAAAATTCATGCACAAACTTTTTTTTATTTATTTATAATTTTAGTTTATTTTTCATTTTTTGATTTTTTTTCTCATGATTATTTTTTTAAGAAAAATTATTTTTGGAATTTATGATCTTTATCTTGTATGATTTTACTTTAAATAATTACTATTTAATAATTAATTATTATTGATTATCTAAATAAGCAAATATATTTCATATACATGATTTGATTCATTATATTTCCCATTTGTATGATATTATTATTATTATTTGAAAATTTTTAAATTCCCACTTAAATACTTAATTATGGTATATTAGCATTTAATTTGATCATGATTTAATTTGACATATTTGCATTAAAATTAGCCCTTTAAATGATTTTCCATTTGATTTTCTATTTAATGATTGTTAATTGAAATTAATGCAATTTATTAATCATTTAAATTTAACAAAATTAATTATAATTATGTGCATGATCATTTTATTAATTTGAAATTAATTTTTTTTGCTTAATTATGTTAATTTATTATAATAACTATAATAATATTTAATTTGGTTATGATTTGAATTGATTTGGAGTCAATTTGATGCTTAGGGACCTAATTGTCATATTTTAGAGGTATGATTGTAACTTTTTTTAAAGTTCAAAGGTCACTCTACAATTTTTGTTACTAGCCGTTAAAGGCTGGCTCGTGACTGTTGCTCGTGTCAAGGGATAGTGCCCTTCACAAGCTCCCCTCATGATCGTGAGGCGCTCGTGAGGAGCGACCCGACATACAAAATTCCTAGTTTCACTAGGATTTTAATGCCTTAGGTTCTTATTCCTAGATTGAAATGGTAACCTTCTTTTACACATCACTTTTTGACCAAATTTAATTATTTTTAACCCTTATTCTTTCCTTTATAAACCCTCTTTCATTCCACACATTAGTCATAGAATTCTCAAACTTTTCTTTAGACAAGATTCTCTTCTTCTTCCTTGCTTAATATCCTTGGATTTTTTCTCTCATCCATGTCTCTTAAGAAGAAGACATCTCAAAAAGTCCCCTCTTCCTCAACATCAAAGAGAGCAACAAAAGATCAACCAAATAAGACTCCTCTAAATTCTTATTCCACTACCCATATTAGGCAAATGTTAACTCAATTTAGCAAGAGGAAGATTATCTCTTTTAAATTTATGTCTCAAGAGATTTTAGAAAAGATGGGATGTTATGATAGAGTCAATACCATACTTGAATAGGTAGGTATTTATGATTTTTCTTTTGATGCTCTTCCTACCTATCCCTCTCTTGTCTATGAAGTTCTTTCCTCATATTGCTTGAGAACTCAATACTTTGATGAATAAAATCCTATGAATAGTATAAGATTTAGGTTGGGTGGTAGAGATAGATTTCTTAATTTTTAATAATTTGATAGCATATTTGGGTTTAAATAAGGAGGTCTTATTACTCCTAATTCTTCTTGGTCTCCTTAAAGTTTTTAGGTTCAACATGCTAAATCTAATGATAGTGCTTTTATTGTCAGGCATATCAAGTAATCTTTTTTTGCTTTAAAATCCATTTGGTATGCTCATCATTTCATAACCTATTCTATTCATGCTAGGGGCTTAGTAATGGAGTAATTTCTTTTGATGATTTATTTCTCATTCATTCCTTTTATTGAGAATGTAGAAGTTGAATTAAGGAGATGGCTTTAATGGAAGTTATGGTTAGTTAGTGATAGTGTAAGTGGGAGTTTGCATGTTGGAGGGTTCATCACTCAAATTGCTAATTACTTTGGGATTTCTTTAAACAAAATTCCTTATATTCTTCCTTCTTTCCTTGACCAAAGCCTTTTAAGAAATTTTAGGCAATTCAAATTTGCTAGAAATATTTAGGTTTGGAAAGACAAAGTATGAGGTAAAGATATTAATGAGGAGCTTGAACATGATTTAAAAGACATAGAGAAAATTAGTACTTATGGTCTTAAAGGTGTTGGACTTGAAAAAGACATCCCTCAAAAACATGTTCCTCCTCAATCTTAAAGAAAAAGAGCAAGAGGACCATCTATTTCTCAAAGTTTTGATGATAACCAACTTGGGTTGGTAGTTTCTTTAATCGTTTCTCCATTGTAGAGTCCAACTTTAACACAAGGTTTGATCAATTGGACACTAGACTTGATAGTTTTAAGCATCGAATGGACCACATAGAGCATGATATTCATCACGTGTATGCTCATCACAACATTCAATGCACTTGGCCTCATCCACCTCTTCCTCTATTCCAAGATCCCCAAAATGGACAAGACTTTTAGATTTTCTTATATTGGTCTATCTTGATTTTCATTGTTTTAGTTGGTCTTTTGTTTGCTTGAGGTTTATTATTTCTTTTTGTTTTTGACAAAGGGGGAGAATTATAATGTGTTTTGTGATATGCTAAGTACTACATAATCATGTGTTAGTTAAGTGCTATATGTATTATGTTTGTGATGCATTAAAGTAGTACTACATGCATTGTAAGTGCTACTAGTTTTATTTAAATGATCATGTTATCATGTGTTTCACACATTTGTCATGTTAGGCCATGTTTCTTCTTTCCTTCATAATCTTATATTATTTATTTTAACAAGAGGAATTTTTTTAAAGTTTATATTTCTTATCATGACCAAAAAGGGGAGAAATAAAGAAATATATTTTTGTAAAGAGAAAATTTTTATAAGTATTTTCAATTGGTATCTTTTGTTAAAAATTATCTCCTTTAAAATTATTTGGCATATCCTTTACTCCTTATATATGTAATATTGATTCATTTAATGTTTTACTCTAATACATGATACATTATTAATCTATGCATATATTAAGGGGGAGCAAATCATTTTCACTAATTGCATCCATTTAAGGCAAAGCTATTTTATATAGCATATGTTTATTCATGTTATTTATTTTTAACATACACACACTTTATTTATTATTTTATCAAATTGTTTATCAAAGCTAAAAAGGGGAGATTGTTGACCATTTTCATTATCAAACTCCTACTTTTGGATGTAGATAAACGATTTAAATTGCTAATAATTTCCTTTAAGTGTGTAGGAACTTAATTCATATCGTTGACAATTTGGAGATATTGAATACTCTCATAAATGTGTAATTCATTGAAGTATAATATCCCTAACATATACTTAAAATATCAAAAGTAATTAGAAGTCAACAATGCACATTTTTGGACTTACAAGTGTTTGCTCATGAGCCAGTACCCTGCAGCACCTATTTTTTACTTCTTTGTGTGAGCTAGTTCAAGCCACTCACAAGCTGTCCTCATGATTATGAGCAACTCATGAGGGCAAGTCGAATTGATCACAATGGGCATTTTTAAGCTTATTTCAAATGTAATGGTCATTAAACCGCTCCTCATGAGCCAAGACATGCTCCTCATAATCATGAGCAACATTTTGATAGAAATAAGTCAAATTTGAATCAACCAAAGCTTGGAGACATTAGGGACATAATTATTGGCTTAAAGAGTCATAATTTGAGTTGTTCATCTATATAAACAACTCTTGGAGCTCAATTGAAGGGTTAAAAAACTTTTTTATTCAATATACTCTTTTAAGCATTCAATTAAGCTTTTAAAATTCTTTTCTAATCATTTTATATTTGTATAACTCTTATGAGAGTTAGTGAGTGTTAAAATAGATACTTTTATTCTTCCATTTTCTGGGATTAAGAAAATAGGAAGTAAGATTCTATTATAAAGGAATTGGTTTAAGTGTTTAGCCATTAAAACACTTAGGAATTTGGTTTTTAAGTGAGTCTTGAAAACTCAAGTTGCAAGGTTGAAAGAGTGAGTCTTAAATTCTTGTGTAATCTCAATCTTATGAATAAGATTGCGGGAATTGAAAATCCTAACTTAGGGATAAGTTAGGTGGAGACGTATGATTGTTAAGAATCCGAACTCCTTAAATCTTCATGTTTGTTATTCTTCTTCTCTATTCTCTTTCAATCTTTGTTCTTCCATTAAATTTGTTTTAATTTTCTAAAAACATTTATTTACCTTATTCAACCCACCTCTAAGGCACTTTCTACCCATTTGACATGGGAGCCTTTAAGAGGTTGAGACTCAGAACGGGGAGGGATATAAAGACTAATGGTTAAAGAAAGAACGAAGAGAAGAAGAGTGCTAGCAACTTGGAGAAATTAAGTTTAGGTTTTATTTAAATAAAAAAGAAGAGATGAGAGGAAGAGAGAGAGGGAGAGGAGAAGTCTAGGAGGCAGCGACGACGAGAGGGAGGAAGTGTTTTAGGGTTGGAGTTATAAGGGTTATATATATACTAACCCTAATATTTAAAACAACGTTATTTATTATTAAAGAAATAAAAAATTTGGACGATTTGGATATCTGGATATCCAACCAGACCCGTCTTTCTTAAAATAGAAATCTACCCACTCTTAAACTAAACTGACCTCTCTACATTTCGATAGATCGAATTGTTGGCACAATTTTAGTTCAGTTCGATTGGTCTAAACAGTTTGGTAAAAAAATGCACAGCCCTAGCTGAGATTTGTCATATGTCTTCAATAAAAGTAGTTGCTCCCCATGAATTAGCCTTTAAAGCAGACAGATAAGCATGAATTGTGTTTTGACTATCTGATTCCACTTGGTTGACTATGATGTGTATACTAAATATAGATAAAAGGCAAAAACTAATTTTAAACTCTTAAATGATAATAGTTTTTTCTATTGAGCCCCTATTGTTTTAATGCATTGCATTAAACATCTATGCTTTTATTTATTTAGCTATTAAGCTCTAATTTGACAAACTTCATATTGATGAATAAACGTAATTACTCTACTTATGCTTTTTTTATGATTCTTGGTCCAAGTGAAGTTGCATCTACCCAACATCCATCTCAACGACCCTTTGCAACAAAATAATCTCCAACGGTATCATTAAGTTCTGCAGCAGAATCACAAATAGTTGTTAATAATCTAGTAAATCCTGATTTGAGTTCAGATCCAGTAAGAGCCACGACAGTTGCTGCTGGAGCTCGTATTAGTAAAGGGGTATATAATGCATAAACTTGAACCAGGGGAGGATGAGAAGGCTCTTTCTCAAGTGATATCTGAAGCA
Organism: Mallotus nudiflorus; assembly: GCA_947683625.1. NCBI lineage: Eukaryota > Viridiplantae > Streptophyta > Magnoliopsida > Malpighiales > Euphorbiaceae > Mallotus > Mallotus nudiflorus. The sequence goes on from CANTUR010000857.1 coordinate 934,807, forward strand.
ATCAGTCCAAGAAAAAGTCCTGGTGATGCTAGTGTTGTAGGGAAAGTTAGGGAAGCAATCGTTTTTTTGCTGCTATTGTTGTTGCCTTGTCCTTTTTTCTTTTGTCTGCAAATGGCATCCATATCTCTGCCTAAACACTCTCTACCCTCTTCGCTTCCTACTCAAAATCCCACTTCCAAACCTTTTTTAAACCTCCTTATTCTCTCTAAATCATCTTAGTCTCAATTTTATGGCCTCAAGTTCTCTCATTCTGTTTTTTTTTTAATCCCTTCTTCTTTGTCTGTTAAGACTACCATTCTTGCTAAGGTACTTTTAGTGCCTATGGGAAAGGTTTTGCTCTTTGTGATTTACTTTACTATTTGGGTGCTTTTTTTTTTTTTTTAATATATATGATATGATAATTGGGAAGGTGGTGGTGGTGGTGGTGGTGAAGAAGGCAAAGGGATGTTGCTTGGAAAGAGGGAGTGTAATGACGGTGCTCGGAACGTGCACCCATTAGGAAGGATGTTGAAGAAAACTGTAAATCAAGAGGTTGAAGAAGGTATTATTAAACTTTTTTTTAACATGACACATGTAAATAATGACTGTCTGATATAGTATTTTTATTATTAAAATATTTAATACTTAACACTGTTAATTTGTTGTTAAATTGGAGTTCAATAGCTGTATAAATAAAACTACAGAGATTTAATGCAATATAATAAAATAACAGGATCTCAATAAAAAAAATTATTGTAGTTCAAAGGTTTAAAAATAAATTTTACCTAGATAAAACTCTTTTCTACATGGTAAGGTGAAAAGCTTTTTTTTTTTCACTGTAATAGGTTCATTATATATGTTTCTATAAAAAAATTAAAAAGAAATTAAAACTTCAATTTTCTTTTAAAACTTTATTATTTTTTTATTTTCTTTTTGAAGCAAGATGAGAGTTTAAATTTCATAAGAAATTAATTGTTATAAAAAAAAGTGATATTTTGAAACTCTCCTGTTTGAGCTATATTTTTTAATACTTAAATAATTTATAAATCAAATATTATTTTAGACTTTATAAGGTAAGATTATAAAATAAATATAGATTTTGAAATCATAGGAAATAAAAATTGTAAGATATTTTTGAAATAAAAAAAAACTGTAAGATTTATAAATTCTAAAACTTAAAATTCTGAAGAATTATCTAAAATTTTAAAAAACAAAACAAAAAAACCCTCTCATTTTTCCAAAGACTTTATTTTCCCAAAAAAAAAAACGTTTTTATTTTTCAAATGATGGAATTTAACTTACAAAACTTTTCTTTTAACGTTAGGAAGAGAAAGAGATTAAATTCAAACAATAACATTTCTTCTTCATGATTTTCTTTCATACTACTAAGTCAAAGTATTAATTATTTACAATTGCCAAAGGTTAAGTAACCTAATTGCATATGTTAAAAAAAAATGGCACAACTTTTTTCAAAATGTATATAAGTCAAGAATCGATTTTTGTCTTCATTTTCCCAATTTAAAAAATTATACACAATTTATTCTTGGTGCTTTGAAAAATTATGAAAGATGAAAAATCATTGATGCTATTTGCAAGATAATTCAATTTTTTAAAATTTTAAAGTTTTGAATTGAATCAAACACACTTAATGAGTTTGCTGAATTCTAAATGTGAACAAAAGGCATTGGGGCAGCCCTTTGTTATATAACTAAAAAGTGAAATTCCTTAGCTTCCTTTGAGCCCACCACTCCACCTATGCTCTTAATTTAACATTAAAAGTATGGTGTTGTTCAGAGTACAATGTTCAAAGAGATCTTAATGTGATTCTCGATGCTAGCCAATGAAAACCCATACCAACCCCAACACCAACACGATCTTACCATTATCTTTGCAAAAACTTAGTTTTCAGACCATTAGTAAAATAACCAAAGGTTTTTCTTCTTATTCCCATTAGTGACACCTTACCTTGGGCTTTTCGTGTTTTTTTATCAGATTAAGATGTCACTAAATGATTATACCCTTTACAGTATCCACACAAATAAGATGATCCAATGAAAAGTAAGTTTGCTAGAACCTTTGTTATCTCACAACACATTTTCTCCCTATATCTTTTCTTTTCACAAAAGAAATGTAAGAAGAAGGAGAAAAAGTGGCTTAACCTTAAACCTAAACCCTATAGAATGAGATGTATTTATAGCAATCCTTTCAAAGGTTTCATACATCTCCATTTGTGAAAACAAGTTTGGTAAGTTTAAACTTCTTTTTCTATTTTGATTCTAATTCCAAATTAGAATCCTTTTCTATTTATATTAGATAACTCTTACCTAAAATAAATTAGGAAATAACTAAATAAATACTAATATATATATATATATATATATATATATATATATATATATATATATATATATATATATATATATATATATATATATATGTATATATATATATATATGTATATATAATCTTCTATGGAGACAATTATTAGGCTAATTAACCTAATTCTAAGTGTGTGAATTAGCACATTGGTAGTGGGAGTAAAATTTCCATTTTAGCCCACAAATCATAATTGGTCTCTAACAAGATATTATGACATCCGACATAACCTAATACACAACTAGTATTATAGTCCTTTTATTACATAATATCCTGATTGAATATAAGGCATGGATTATGTCATCCTTATATTATTCAATTATATTATTTCTTGATCTTAAATAGACTGATACAGATAACTCTTTATCATTCTAGTATAGCCATGCATTTCTTTTTAGTCTAACTCATCGAGAGGTCCAACAAATATCTTCTTAAAATAACTAAAGTATAAATTCCATCTTAATCACTCACATTCCTCACACAACTCATTTTATATCTAATCACAACCTGTTTTACTATCCGCTTAAAGTATAGTCTAAGGATGTGTTAAAATACATAACTTATCATGCAGGAAACTATGGTGACTTCAAGTCAGATGACTCAAATAATACTATTGTGATGAGAATTACCCATGACAATAATCCATATGGTATTCTCATAGTGGGTCAATCCAATACATCATTTCCTTAAATATGTACTTATGAGTTTGACTGAATATCTCATATACATTATCAGTAAAACTTAATCATCAGTCAACCTCATACTAGTCTTTATTCATTGTTGTTCCTATAACAATAATCAACTAGGGATATTTAGATTAGAATTCAAGTATCATCTAAGAGTTTTACCATCAAGTCACGTACTTGATAATCTTAGTAGAATTAACTAATTAAGGATAATATTATAATTAGTTAGTAATAATAACAATGTCTCTTTATTATTAAAATAAAAATATGACAATGTCAAAGTATGGCCATTACATAACTGATCTAAGGCAAAATACTAACAATAATATATTGTGCAGGCAAATAAGAGAGAAGTTAGATAGCCTTATACGTTAAGAGGTGAAGTAGGACATATGTCAGAAATAAACACTGAGATTTTATTCAGGTTTATCAAACTTCTTTTAAAAGGGAAATATAAAAACATGAGTTTACCTACAATAATAGCCATCAACACTATATAAGGTGCCATGCTATTAATTTGAATGTAAACAATATTCTGTATGAGTGCTTTGATTTTACATTGTAAGACCAACTTCATAATTAGAGGTTCCAAAACAATTTTCCCATTATATGCTTCACCATCCAGTTATGCATTCAATGGGTGGGCCTTCTGGTGTTTTTCATCATGCCCAAAATTTGCAAGGTCCTAATCCAGGCCTTACTTCATTCTTAAGTCCTGCTCCATCAATCATGGGTGATGATGCTGAATATCTATCATCCCTTTTAAGAATAAGTGTTAGAAGCCCATCATGATCTATCCATAGTTAAAATTGGCCTTTTCCAAGATTAATTGCATTATTCCAAGATGGTAAGAACCTATCCTAACCAGTTCAAAAGCTCCTTCCAAATTTCATTCTAAGGAGAAACACATATATGATAAAGAAAATCAAAATTGCACTAATAAAAATTATAGAAGCTGTAATTATTCCCATTTTTCACCAAAAAATTCCCTAAGGCTAAAAGCATGTATAACTGGAATTGAAATTTACCCATTATTTATTATATAATTGAAAAGTGAAAATAAAACATTGTCTTTCTTTAGTTTATATTTCACCCACCACTCTACATGCAGTCTTAGTTTAACATTAAAAGTATAATGTTGTTAGAAGAAAAGTACAATGTGTAAAAAATTCTTAATGGCGACTCTCAGTGCTAGCCAAAGAAAACCCACACCAACACCAACCCCAATACTAATATGGTCTCACCATTATCTTTACAAAAAAACTTAGTTTTTAAAGCATCAGTGAAATAACCAGAGGGTTTTCTTCTTCTTCCCAATAAACTCTTTAGCAATTATTTAGTCATCTTCTATTAATTTTCTCTATAAATTATTTTTGTATTTATAGGCTGATCTTTTATCTCGTGTAACTAACATCTTATAACTTAATCTATATTGTCATTATATTATAAAGATGGTAAATTAAGGAGAAGTTAGACTACCCTATACGTTTAAAGGTGAAGTCGGACACATGCCAGAAATAAACATTGAGATTCAACTCTATCAAACTTCTCTAAGGGGAAATACAACAATATGAGTTCATGGTTCATGATGGGGTAGAACCAGCCCAAAACAAGTTCCCCTTGGTTTCAAGCCGGTTCGAACCAATTTCGGTCCTAAGTTTTACCGAACCGATTCTAGATCCAAACTGGCTTATAGTCAAGCCTAAGTAAAATTATCATCTTAGTTGATGACTTGTTTTGTTTCAACCTCTCTATGGATATGCATTTTCAAGTGCAAATGGATTTTATAAGCCCTATATGATTAGGGTCAAAGATAAAGACTATAACGATAGAGATAAAATAATTATGGTGCTAATATAGCTCCAATAGGAGTTGACAGGTTCTATGTGATTAAGGCTAGTTTTAATTCCCTTGATAAATTTTGGTTAACTTGAGCCTACACTATGCCTTTGCTTGAAGTTAATATTGTCAATACTATTTCTTATAAGAATTTATAGGGATCACACATATAATCTCTCTAGCAATCTTTCCAATAATGGTGATTAAGACTTTTAGATTTATCTTGCAAAGTGTTTGGGTTAAACAATTTGAATGTCAAATGTGTCTTTGTAGTCTAATATATTATGAATATCCTGCTTTTATGTTTAGAGGTTTGAATCTAACATATAAAAGTATATAAGCTTACATTCTTAAGTTTTAAGTATTGCCACATTGATGTGCTTACTAATTGTAATGTTAACATTACTCGCTATGTTTTTTGTTTATTTTTAGTAACTTGGTTCTAGTTCTCATTAAATTCAAAATTTGGAAGATTAGTGTTCAGTATTGGTTATAATTTGGTATTGTAAACACTTAATTGTGTAATGCCTTCATCCATGCACTCAGATACATTGCTATGACTAACTTTGAGAACCTCATATATTTTGTTTGCCTTTTATGGTATAATCTTAGATGTGGATCTCATTATGCAATTTCTAAATTTGGAATAATATCTCAAGTTTTGTTGTATTGCTATCTTAAAAATGCTTAATTTTTAAAGAAGCTAATATGGTAAATTTTACCATTGCTTATGACCCTAAACACTTATTATAAGAGTTTAAAAATGATTCTTTGACTATCAATATATTGTATTGGTACTATTACTTATTTTTCTCTTTTGCTTGTCAATTGTCGAGACCTCGTATAATGGGTTTGATGATGTGCAAATTTGTTATGGAATCTGATGTTACCTTTTGTGTGATGCACCCATTCACTTCAAATACACTTTTATACTTAATTTTGAATTCTAGGCTTGTATGCCATAAATTTGCTTATATATCTACGAGCTTAATCCTAATTGGAAGAATAATCTTGAGTTATGATTATGGTTTTGTATTTGGCACATGCTATACGATCCTTTTAAGAATAAAATATAGTGAAATTTATCATAATCTATATTATAGGACTTGGAGGTTGATAATTTAGATGTTCCCAACTTTATTAACTCTCTTTTATCCACTTTTATTAGTTAGTTCATCATGTTCTATACCTATTTACTATTTGATTTTAGTCACTTTATCAATATAGATTCAAGGTGATTGTCTTATTACTGCCTATATTATAATCAAAATATCTGCTACCCTAAATTTTGGTATTGATCATATGCTTTTTTTCCATATTGTGTTAGAATAAATCATGTTACTTTACGTCCTTATATTTAATATTAGGTTTTGAAAGAATATGGTGATGATGTTACCGACAGGTTATGAAAGGCTGTTTGGAAAATGATTGCATTACTAATCACACACACATAATGGTTAATTTAATTATTGCTGAGAGGATATATGATAGGATTAGAGTAATTAGCATAAGTGGTATTAAAGATGGTAGCCTTCTTGGGTTACTCTCCAAAGTTCACTTGTTTCCATAAGCTTAAGTTATGGTATTTACTTTAGTACTATGTTTGGATTTTCAAGTACTACATTAGGGCTGCAATTTGTTCATATAGTCTATGAGTCCACTCATGCAAATCCTTTTGCATCTACTACAATAATTAACATCGTTTCTTCTACACTTGACCATGATTTTAGAGGTCATATGAATAAAAATTAGTTTATAATAGTTTGTGCATATAATAGTTATATTCTTATTACTACTATAATCTATAAGAGTAGTGGTATGAAATAGATACCCAAATAATAAACTCTTATCGTGGTTGAGGATATTAAAAGAGAATTAAGAGAATATTGAGAGAGAATTGTTTATGTAGAGAATAATGTCTCCCCTTTAAGCTTATTTATAGACATCAAAATTTATTTTTTGAACTCCCTAAAATAACCCTATAAACTAGTTATTTATCATTATATATATAGTTGTTTAGGTCCCCACTATAAAATTGTTGCATATTGTCAAGGCTACAACCCTCATTTTAATCCAATAGTTTTTTTTGGTAGTTTGGAATCAGAACTGGCGATTCACGATTTATGATGAGGTGGAATAATTCATAAACCAATTCTAAATTTGATTAGGTTTAGGCCCAAACCGGTTTGTGGCCAGGCTTAGGTAAAAGTATCATTTTAGCTAATAGTTTGTTCTATTTCAATCCCTTATGTGGATATACATTTTTTGGGGAGTAGAAAAATTTGCTGGACCCTATATGATTAGGGTCGAAGATGAAGACAACAAAGATATGGACAAAATTATTACTTTTGTGAATTGTGTAAGTAATCACAGTGCCAATATAGCTCCAATAGGACCTAATAGGTTATGTGTGGTTAAGGCTCAAAGGGTTGCAGCCTTTTAGGCCCCCCACTATATAACCATTGCATGGTGGGGGGTCCCAAAATGTTACAAGCCTCATTTTAATCAAATGATTTTTTTACAGTTCGTAACTAGAACCGATGGTTCACAGTTCATAATTGGGTGGAACTAGCCCTGAATTAGTTTTGGACTAGTTTCAATTTGACCAATTCCAGGCCCAAATTAGCCTGTGGCCAGGCCTAAGTAAAAGTATCATTTTAGCGAATGAATTTGACCAATTCCAGGCCCAAATTAGCCTGTGGCCAGGCCTAAGTAAAAGTATCATTTTAGCGAATGGCCTATTCTATTTCAATCCCCTTTATGGATATGCATTTTCAGGTGCGAATGGATTTGATTGACTCTATATGATTGTGGTCGAAGATGAAAACTGCAAGGATAGGGACAAAATCGTTCCTTATGTGAGTTGTTTAAGTAATCAGGGTGCCAATATAGCTCTGATAGGACCTGATAAGTTCGATGTGGTTAAGGTTGGTTTGATTTTCTTAATAAATTTTTGTTAACTTGAGCCTACACTTCTTAAATTCAATATTGTCGAGACTCTTTCTCACAAGAATTTATAGGAATCACACATAATATCTTAAGCAATCGCTCCTATAATGGCGATCAAAACTTTTAGATTTATCTTGCAAAGTGTTCATATTAACAATCTAGCTTTCAAATGTGCCTTTGTAGTATAATATATTATGAATATCTTACTTTTATATTTAAAGGTTTGAATTTAACATATAAAAGTATATAAGCTTACATTTTTAAGTTTTATTATGGTTGTCAACTATTTTAATCTAATGAGTTTTTTTTTTTTTGCATTTTGGAATCAGAACTGGCAGTTTACGATTCATGATGGGTGGAATCATCCCTAAATCGATTCTGAATTTGACCAATTATAGGCCTAAATTGGCTCATGACTAGTTCTAGGTAAAGTATCATCTTAGTTGATGTCTTATTTTATTTTAATCCCCTCTATGGATATGCATTTTCGAGTGTATATGGATTTAATTGACCTTACATGATTGAGGTTGAAGATGAAAACTGTAAAGATAGACAAAATTGTTCCTTATGTGAGTTGTGTAAGTAATCATAGTGCCAATATAACTCCAATAAGACCTTATAGGTTTTGTGCGGTTGAGGCTTACTGTAAGCACCCAATTTTGGGATAATCGAGTGGATGCGATAAAGAACTTCAATGATGAAAATTTATTACAAATAGGTCTATGGACATTGATTTTTCAACCTCAAGGCTTAATTATATTTTTTAAGGACTTAATTGTATTGTTTTCTTTAAGGACCTAATTGTAAAGTTTTATTTTCTTTCAAGGGTGGTTTTTTTATTTTTTTAAAGACTTAATTGTATTGTTTTCTTTAACGGCCTAATTGTAAAGTTTTATTTTCTTTCAGGGGTCTTTTTTGAAATATGGAATTCCAATCGGAATTACAGATTTCTGATTGGAAATATGAAAATTTGGTTGAAATTCCACATTTCTTATCAGAAATCTACAATTCTGATCGAAATTATACAAGTCCGATATATAGTTATTTCATTTTTTATTAATTTTTTATTTTTGAAAATAATTTTTTTGATTTTTTATTAGTAAAAACTAAATAAATAATATTGATAATGAAATCTTTATCAGTACGTTTTATGAAAATCAATTTTGAAAATCAAATTTTATCTCATGTACAGGAGATTAGGGTTTTCCTTTCAGTTATATACGTCACTTATTCTACATGAGTGAGGGGACACTTCCTGCTTTCTAGAAAAATCACAAAAAAAAAAGAAAGAGCTTTTGAGAAACACAAAGAGTAAAAAGGAGAGTTTTTTTTTACATTTATATTCTTTGAAAAAAAAAGAGTCCTTGAATTACGAACGCAGTGTAAGCTAGAGAAAAAAAAATCAAATTGACAAATCCTATTCAACCTGGTGAATCAAACAAGACTCTGAATAGCAAATCAATATAGCATCCGCTTCATTCATCCCTTTTTCTCCTTTTCTTCTTTATTCATTTTCTTTATTATTTTTGTTTATTTTATTTCTTTATCAGTAGTATTCTAATTTTTTTTATTGTTTCCTATGTTTTCTCTATGATGGCAAATGGTAGTGGGAGTACTGTGTAGTATGAAATCCGTGATCGAATTAAAATAAACCAATGAAGGTTCATAGAATGCCATGGATAAATAACCATGTTTAATCATGTAGATTTTTTAGGTTTTTTTAATTTGTTTTTGTTTAATTTGTTTTTTTTTTATGTTCTGTGTGTTTTGTTGATTTATTTGGTTTATTGGGTTTGTGTATAATTTATTATTATTGAACATAGGAATTATAATAGTTCCCAGTAGTGGGAATAGTGAAAGAATTTTAATTTTTTGCACTTAAAAACTGATTAGTAAATTATGTTCAATTTGGTAAAACCCAAATAAAATCAATGGTGACAGTAGATAATGTTAAGGTTGCATGTAAATTGAATTAGTTTAGAAATCGCAGTATGTATATATTTTTATTCATTATTTGTTTTAATTTGTTGTTTGGGCTTGTTTATTTATTTTGTGTCTTTTGGGCCTAAAGCCCATGTTAGGTTTTAACCCATTTAATTAATAGGCTTTTAAATTGAATTTTTAGGTTTAATTAATTTTAAAAAGCAATTTAGGCTCATTTAGGTTAATAGACTTAGGCCCACTTTGGATTAACTAAAAGGGATTTTTTCATAAATGCCCCAAAACACAACCAAAATAATAAAAATGCCCCAAGTTTTTCAAAATTACACGCGTGTCCTCTTAGCCATATTTATTTACGCGACTGCCCCCTTTTTCATCAACATTAAAAAAATGGCAACCCTCTTTTTCATCTCTCTATTTCTAC
>CANTUR010000857.1:947500-1068862 GCA_947683625.1 Mallotus nudiflorus
TAACACCATATTGGTTAGAAAGAGATATAGAATCATCTTTTTCAACAACCTATTCAAATAAAAAAAAGTCACCCATAAACAAAATACAAAAAATAAAAAATAAAAACATACATCTCCACTCAAATAACAAGCAACTTTTATAGTATAATCAATAAAAATGAAAAGATGATTAACATCATTAAATATAGTCTCTTCACCCTAAAAATAAAACAACACATAAAAATTAAAATAAGAAACCAAAACAAAACAAAAAAGATAATAAATTAATATAACAAAAAAAAGGACATACCAAATTAGAATCCTTCAACATTTCATCACCATTAACACTATCTTTAATAGAACGATCTTTAATATTTGAATTAAAACAAACATCCTCAGACAATTTCTTACCACCCTTAAAACAAAAACGCCAAATAAAGTATTAGAAACTAAAAGAAACAAAAAAGATACAAAAATAATAAAACAGAACATACCTTAACAGAATCCTTTGACTCATCACCACCACCAACAGCTTCAATAAACTCTAAATCATAAGCTTCCTTCTTCTCACCATCTCCTCCACCTTTAGTGTCTTTACATTTATTTTTCTTATCTTCAGCACCCTTTTCACAACCAGCAACATCTCCTAAATTAGAACTAGAAGCACTAAAAGCACATTCACCTTTCCTTACACTTTTAAAACAATATCAAAATCTAAAAGTAAACTAAAAAGCAACAAAATTAAATACATGATACCAAATAAAAGAAATTCTTTAACTCATCATCACCACCAATAGTATCAATAAACTTTGAATCATAAGCACTCTTTTCACAACCAGTAACATCTCTTAAATTAGAACTAGAAGCACCAAAAGCACATCCACCTTTTCTTGCACTTTTAAAACAAGATAAAAAACTAAAAGTAAATAAAAAACCAACAAAATTAAATATATGCTACCTAATAAAAGAATGGATTTGGAAATTTTCCATCCCTCGTTATTTTACAATTTATTAGGATTTTTTCATGCTTATTTAGCCTTTATTATACTTTAATCTACTTATTAGTTAGGTTCATCTTTGTTTTGATATTCACTCTAAGCATGGTCCATGAAATCCATACTCCTTGTGTATAAAAGAGGTTTAACACTTTTTATTTACTATCAATATAGCTTGATGATTAATAAGCATATGTGGTATAACCACATTTTAAAATCCCTTCAATTTACGTTTAGTTTTTGAAACAATTCAATGACATCTATTTAAAGTTATGAAAAATTAAGAAATAATAAATATGCCTACTGTATTTTAGAATCCTTTCAGTTTACATTTGATTTCTAAAATAATTCAATGACATCTATTTACATTTCTCTGAAAAATCAAAAAATAATGTATATGCCGTCTTTATTTTAAAATCCTTTCAATTTACGTTTGTTTTGAAACAATTCAATGACATTTGTTTCAAGTTCATTTTAGAATATGTTTGGTTTACTTTTAGTTATTGATACATAATTCATTTGTAGAAAATGCAGTAATTGCATGTTTTCATTCACTACAATGGAGAATGGACTGACAACTTCACTTTTCAAAACTTCTAAGTCACCAAAATTCAAATACCAATATAATTATTTGGTTGCTTTGCTTTGAATTCGTCTGCCTCCATAATTATAATTGATTGATTCATTGAGGCTTCCAATTTCAATTACTCACATTGAAAAGAGGCTTCTTTTGATGATTGTAATTAATTAATTCATTGGGCTAAACTTTCACCCAAAACTAATTTATGATTGTTATCTATTTAATTTAACTTGATCAATTCATGTGTGTATTTGACCAAATCATCTCTTATATATTATGTACTTAATACATAATATTATAGGACATAACCAAAATTTTCATATGAATTCTTCAAAACCAAAGAAAAAAACTAAAATCAGAAAAAATGAATCATAAACCAAAAGGATACAAAAAAAATGAATCAGAAACCAAAAATAAACCAAAAGGATACAAATAATTAATCAAAAGCCAAAAATAAAAAATAAAATCAATATAAATTAATATAATAAAAAAAGAACACATTAAATTAGAATCTTTCAACACTTCATCACCATCAACACCATCTTTAACAAAATTATCTTTAATATTAGAATTAAAACCAACATCCTCAGACAATTTCTTATTACCTTTAAAACAAAAACACAAAATAAAGTATCAAAAACCAAAACGATACAAAAATAATAAAACAAAACATACCCCAACAAAATCCTTTAGCTCATCACCACCACCAACATTTTCAACAAACTGTGAATCAAAAGCACATTTTTCACAATCAGCAATATGTCTTAAATCAAAACTAGAAGCACCAAAGCACTTCCACTTTTCCCTTCAATTTTAAAACAAGATTAGAAACTAAAAGCAAACAAAAAAAATAACAAAATTAAATACATGCTACCTAATAAAAGAATGGAGATGTGAGGTATTGATTCTTATACCTCTCGCACACAAAACAAGTGTTTTACCATCTGAGTTACACCCATCTTTATTTTTTATTTATTGACACATTATTAAATTAGGTTATGATCTGTTTCAGGATTGGTTCTTTAATTCAAAGTTATAAGGCATTATTTGTATTTTACAAACACATTAGAATACTTCAAATCTTAAAAATGTTAAAATTATATTTTTTATGCTTGAAATATATTGATAAAATTGATTTTATTTTAGAATCATTAGAAATTTAAATTATGACTTTATTTCCTTATCTAAAGTTCTATTATCACATTTTAGAAATAGTTATGTTGGTTCAATTATAATGAATGTTACATCTTTTGCATATTTAGAACTTGAATAATCAATTATGTACATAAAATTTGAGTCATGTGAGTTGCTTATAACCAACTTGAAGAATTTATGAAATAAAATTTCCAAAAAATATATTAGCTAATGCTTCACTAATTAAAAAAAGGAAAAATTAAGGAAAATAAAAGAAGTACAAAAATTAAAAATTAAAAAGAGAAAAAAAATAAAATAAAAATTTATGAAAAAGTGGAAAAGGAAAAAAGAAAGAAAAAATAAAAAAAAGGCAGGAGAAAAAATAAAAAAGAGAAAAATATAAGAAAAAAGGATAAAATAAAAATTTATAAAAAAAATAAAAAATAAGAGAAAAAAAAAAAGGTAAAAGGTAAAAAACTATGAAGAAATTAATAAAAAAAAAGGTAGAGAAATCAAAAAAAAAAAATATGGATGCATTTTTTAATATGTAAAAGGCACTCTTGTAATTATGATAGGGTAGATTTATAAAAAATGAAAACTTGAGGCATTTTTGTTAACAACATTTAAAAATTGGGTATTTTTGTAAATGTTCCTAAAATTAACTTGAATTTAGCTCAGCCCATTAAAGCATTTCCTTTATATAGATTTAGGATCATTTCATTTAAATGAAAATTAATTAGAATTAGAGCACTAAATTCATTCAATTTATTGTCCATAAAATCAAATAGATTTAGGCCCATTTTTCTTTAGAATTAAAATGGTAGACTTAGACTCACTAATTTAATTAAAAAGTAGGCTCACCTTTAGTTGCCATTTTATTTGTAAAAAAAAATGTAGAATTAGCTCACCATAATAAAATTAATGTAGGCTAAACTCATTTAGGGGCGTTGACATTTTTTATGTACTCTTTCATAACTAATTGTCTTGAAGTTAGATGGATACTAAATAGGATTTAAATGAAATTTCATGTAAATAGAAAATAATTTAGCAATTAATAAGGTAATTCTAAATAAACACAAGACTGAAAGAAGTTGGTATTCCATATTCAGAATCTCATGGTTATAGTGCTAACTCTCTTTTAGAGAATCGAGTTACCACCACCTTGGGTGGTAACTCGAATTGTCTCAATTATTACTCTGGGTGGCAACTCTTCATCTCCACGTTATGTCTTTATGATATAGTAGTGTGTTATCTAGAGCCCTGAGCTCAAACAATATTGCAGTTGCTAAATTCTTGGATGTGCACTAAATCCTGCCATATACACTTATAGGGTTGCAGCCTTTTGGGTGCCCCCACCATGTAACTATTGCATGGTAGGGGAGGGGCCCAAAAGGCTACAACCCTCATTTTAATTAAAAATTTTTTTTTATAGTAACTGATGGCTCATGGTTCATAATGGGGTGAAAACCAACCCTGAATTAGTTCTGGATCAGTTCCTAATGTGACCGATTCCAAGCCCAAATCGACCCTTGGCTAGGCCTAGGTAAAAGTATCATTTTAGCTTATGACTTGTTCTATTTCAATCCCTTCTATGGATATGCATTTTCAGGTGTAAACGGATTTAATTGACCTTATATGATAGCGGTCGAAGAAGAAGACTGCAAAGATAGGGACAAAATCGTTCTTTGTGTGAGTTGTGTAAGTAAAAAGGTGCCAATATAGCTCCAATAGGACATGATAGCTCTAATAGGACCACATGAATCAAAATTGTACTTATCTTTAATTTTTATTTATATAATTGTCCAATTTTCTATTAGTTTATTGTATAAACGTTAATATTTTGTTTAACATGAATTTTGTTAGTGAAAAGGAAGTATTTGTTTTGCATCATATTGCAATAATTTGTTCCATTTTCAAGTTTGTTATGCTTAACAATCCAATTTTTTCTTCACTTTTGAGAAAGTTATATGTATTAACAACAAAGTAATATTGTGTTTATATTTTGTTATAAGGGTGTGAGGACCATTAGATATTTAATAATGCTAAATTAATATGTATTATACCATGTTTCTAATACATATAATTTTCTTAAATGTGAAAAAACAAAAAAGGATTATAAGGCAAAACAAACATGAAAATGGAACAAAATGTCCAATTGTATAAAAAAAATATAATACTTTGTAATAAGCTTTCCAAAAGCCATCATCACCATCAATTCAACATCTAGATCCTTAAATCTATTTGATTTTTTAAGGGAAAAAATATCACACCTAAAAAAACACACAAAAAATTATAAGAATAAACAAATAAATATTCATAAATATACATACATAATCATGTCTTGTATTCCTTAAATAAACTACTAATTGTACCAACATTTAAGTAAATGTAAGTTAAATTCATAAACATCATCAAAGTTATCATTATAGTTACTGATACTATTTATCTAATAAAGGTATAAATCATAAACAACCCTTATTTTATCATAGTCAATATGCTTAGCTAATTTTTTATTTTTTCCTAAACCGACAATTCCTTATAAGTCGTGGTATTTAATTTATCCAATGAAAATTGTCTCGCCTAACAATCTTGCATAAATGTCAATCTATTTCCTGGAGACATTGTTGCAATACGATGTAAAACAAATGCTTCATTTTCATGGGCAAAAATCATATGTTAAAGAAAATATTAATATTTATACAATAAGTGTCACGACCCAAACCCAAAGCACGTGACTGACACTAAGGAATGGGAAAGCATAAAGCTATTGAATCTCATAGTAAGCCTTAAAGGAAAACGCGGAATTTAAAAACTTTGAAACCTTATAATAAATAATTAAATTTCAATGCACATTATCAAATTGATTTTTCTCAATATAATTTAAACCATAATATCATAGTGCATAAAGTAAATAAACATCAGTTATACAAATAATATCTCAGTACACAATATTATAAGTACATGATACTCCCAAATAAAATATTCAGTTAAACAGTTTGTCTACTACAGTACGCAAAAATAAACATAACACAACTAAGTAGACCTATGCAGAATAGCCGGTGATGATACTACACGACAAAGAGAAGTGGGTCTAACTAAATAGTTCTAAACTCCTGAAAAAAAAATAAATTGAGGGGAGTCAGACCTCACTGAGTAAGTTAATAAAAGAGTTGTACGGTTTGAAAACCTTTTTAAAAACCGTATAGATGTAGCAAAAATAATTTATAATATATATATATATATATATATAGCTTTTGAAAAATCTCGATTGAACTCTAAACTCAATTATAAATGGCCAACTGGGCCCATTTAATCCAACTAGATTGTCGGTCCCCGAGAGCAGAGGCATCAACCGAGGCACCAAGCCACAGTCATCCACTTAATCCAAACACATGGCACCGACGGTTCCCAAGAGCTAAAGCATCCACCGAGACACCAATCCCAGTCCATGATTAATTTTCCACATCACTAGTGGTCCCCAAGAGCAGAGGCTTCCACCGAGGCACCTATCTCAGTTTATAACCACAAGTCATACATATTTTGGATTCGTCTCTCAATCTCCACCATGTGCACACGGTCTTGGTGAAACCCACCAGGTAGTCAGTTCTACCAAAATTTCTCAACACTAATTTTGAAATAAATAAATGAATAAATACATTGCAATGAAATTCTCGATAATGTAAGCAATACTAAAAATATGAGCGCATGCAAATTTTTTTAAAAAAATACATGCACAGATCAATTCATTAACTTACAAGAAGAGCGAGATGGCTGACGACCGCGCATCTACCTCAATCCAGTGCTCCGGAACTCTCTAAAAAAAATAACACATTTATTTTTAAAATCATATTTATGGAATAAGAAAGGAATTTAAAAAAATTACGAGACTCTAGATTGACTTGGGAAAAATTGGATAAGACTTGATAGATTAGAATACCCTAATTTATGCTAGAAAATTACAGAAGATGTCACGTTTTATGATAAAATCTATCGAAATTTTGACAAAGTCTTCCCTATAAAATGGACATCTCTCTACCACAGGTAGAGTCATTCCTGCAAATAAAACGCACTTCTAGTATTCATAATCCACTATGTTCAAGTCGGCTCTCCACTCACAAACCAACCAAACATCATAATTTAATTTTAATCAATAAAATTCACATTTAATTACTTAAATAGTTAATTATATAATAAAATTAGTTTAAAACCCATTTTAGTACCCAAAATAATATATAATCTATTATTTGAAGACAATTTTCAAAAATTAGTATTAATTAGTCAAAAATAGTAAATAATTTATAAAAAAATCCTTTAAATTCCTTAAATATTATTAAAACCAACTACAATATATTACTTAGCTGTAATTAGTATGAAATTACATTTTTACCCTTATAATACACTTATATTTTTACCCCTATATACTATTATTACTAAAAAAATTCCCTAAAAATTATAAAATTGCATAAAAAATATTTTCTCAACATATATATTATTAATATTAATCAAAACACCTATTTAAACCAATATTCCAACAAAAATCCAACTCTAACCTAATTATTCAATTTTGACATAAACTATAAAAATTCATAAAAATTATATAATATTCCCAAAAATTATTTTCTTTACTCTAAAATTAATATTAACTCATAATAACACCAAATATACCAAATTTATAATTTTAATAATTAATTTAAGAAAATTAATAAAATAATAATAAAATATTCAAAAATTCACAAAAATAAAAATAAATTTCAAAAATCATACAAAAATTCATAGAGGTAGATTGAGCTACTAGGAATTACATTTGTAAAGGGAGTTTGCAAGAATCAAGCTAGATCAAGTTTAAAAAAATTTCAAAACCTTAAAGCTCAAAACTAAAAATCAACCAAAACTCAATCAAACTAAGATCAAAGCTCAAACTAAGCTTGGAATGGGTCTCACTGGTGCAAGAGGAGGAGAATGACACTGGAATGGCATGAAATGGTGGCCGGATAAAGCTTGGCCGATTTTAATGGTGATTTTCGGCTTCCTCCGATCTTCCTCGCTACTGACACCAACAAGTTTCACCTCAGGTTGGACGACGAGGAGGAGGAGGAGAAGGCAGTGGGTGGTGGCCAGAGAAGAGAGAGGCACAGTGAAAGTAGGCAAACGGGATCGTGCAATGGGGAAGGAAGAAGATGCTGCAAATTTTTTTTTTTTTGTAAAGTTATGTAAATGTATGTATATTTATATTTGTATATATAAATAATATACTTTATATTATAATAATTTAATATACTTGTGTATTAACCTCTAAATTATACATACTACACATATATATACATGTATATATATATATATATATATATATATATATTACATGAATACATATAATAGCCTTGAAAATAATAAAGATAAATATAGAATAAATTATACTTATGAAATAATTAAATAATATTTAATATTATAGAAAATATTAATTCTCAAAATAATAATAATGATATAAACCCTAATGTAAGTTTATTAACTTCTAAAATACATACTTACATATTATATATATATATATATATATAAGCATAAAATGTCAATTAATAATCACAAATAATAAAATAATTTAAACGTAATTTTTGAATTTATTAACACTGTATATCTCATGTTAAAATAAATTAATTTTTTTTAAAAAAAATAGGGTTATTACAATAAGCTTATAGCAAATTGGACAGTTATAAAAATAAAATTAATAATTACCTTATATCAGTAGAAACATGATGATTTAGAAATGTCATCATATCATATTAAAGGGAAGAGCAAACTCCACAAAAATAATTCAGAGCATATCATGCAATTACTTGCAATCTTGGGTTATGTCGTTAGGTATAAGGTTGGCAAATTTGATCTTTCAAATTTTCACAATCATATCTTTCATTACAACATTCGAAACGTTAAAGCCATATGTTGTGTACCCTATTTTCATATATGTGACCATTCATTTCACCATTCTTTGATAATTTAGAAGAACAAAATAACCACACCTAGATAGTAGTGATAAATATTAAAATTGCTATTTTTTTGGAATGAAGATGCGCATAGTGAGAAAATTGTTTTAGAGCCTCCAATTTTGAAGTTGGTATTACAACGTAAAATCATAGTGTCTAACAAATATTGTTAGCATTCAAATCAATATCATGGCACCTTAAATAATGTTGAAGGTTGTTATAAGTAAATTCATGTTGTTGTATTTCCCATCAATCCCACACACTCTTGAAGTTGAAGTTAATATTATAGATGTTATTACTTCGGTTGAGGATGGATGGAAAATCTCTTATGTTAAAGGTTTATTTTGTCAAGTGTTTGTATTAATAATATAGTGGTCAAATGTTTCTTATAGTTAATGTTGGCTTTGATAATCTTAACAAATTTTAATTTATTTTATACCACACAACATCTTATGTTAAAGTCAATGTTGTGTATAATCATACTCTAAATGATATGTCAAGGATAGACTTTCATGTAAAAGTGATTAAGACTTCTAGATTTATTTTGCTGAATATTTGTGTTAACTATGTGACAAACAAATTTTTTTTCTTGACTTAAAATGTTATAATTTTTTTAAACTAATTTTTTTTGTAGCATGCTCTTGTATATTAAAAGTTTCCAATCTAATATACAAAAATATTTATTCTTGTATTCTTGTATTCTATTACATATAGAATACTTGTTTTATTTTACCATCATTATTACATCCTATAAATAGATTGAGAAAAAAGAAAAAATATTGAGATCAAAATAAAATTGTGACACTCTTAATAGTTATTGAAATCAAAATAAAATTTTAGCATTTTTAATAGTTAGCAATTTATGAGCTTTATTATTGTGTGAGTTTGCTAAGAAATCATGTTTAAAATTTACATTTAGTGCTTTAATAAAACTATTTATATTATTGTCATTTATTAGAAATATAGTTAAACAAATTTTATTCAATTGAATTTTTTATTTTGTTTTAAATTAATATAAAGTTTCCTAAAAGTATAATATTTTTATCATTACTTTTTTATGGTTACATCAGAATTTAAACGGGAACGATGAGGTGAGTCTCGGGACCCATCCTATGCCCACCAATAGCTTGGCCAATAGGCCAAGACTTCAGAATTTAAATTAATATTTTTGTCGTTACTTGATTTTCATTTTGTAGATGACAAAAAAAAGAGAATTCCTATTGCTATATAATTTTAAAGTTAAATTAGATTTTACAATTTTTTTTATCACATTTGACCTATTTTGATCAATTGTGATTAAATTTAACCTACATTGAATAGTTTTTATAAAAATTTACCTAAATTATTGTGTAACTCAATTTTAAACTCTCTTCACCATATTTGACCCAAATTGATTTTTGACTCAATTTTTATTTAAAAATAATTTATTTTTCATTATTATCTACCTTTATATTTAATTAATTATTGTTTATTTAGTAGTTGAATTTTATTGGTGTAACCAAAATTTTACAATTCTTTAAGATATTTTTCCAAGTATAAATTATTAAAATGTTCATTGTCATCTAAAAGGTTATCATTTCAATATACGCTTGCTGGATACAGAATATATATATATATATATATATATATATATATATATATATATATATATATATATATATATATATATATATATATATATATATATATATATATATACACACACACACATGTGAAACAAGGTTCTTTTCAGGGGAAGTTAAGATAAAACAACTTTACCTACAAAAAAAAAATTTCCACACTAATGCTAACAATGTTTTATATGAATTCTATAATCTCATATTATAAGAGCAACTTTACTAATGAAGGCTTTAAAATATCACTCGTTCTATGCTTCTCTATGACAAAGAAAAACATATTTCAGCATATGCAAATTAAGTATTTTCATTTTGTTCCTATGGAATATCGAAAATTGATTAAATCTAAGGTCACATTTCTTACTAAAATATATTAATAGAGTATTTTATGACTTTGATATTCTGAATATTGTGATGAAAGATGAAATGGTAAAATTTTGGAAGCTCAAATTTGGTAACCTTTAATTAAGTAGGTGGGCCAAAACTATAAATAATTGTATAATATAATGAGAAATTTTATTGTGGGCTTCACTCTTCCATATGATATGATAATGTTTCTAAACTCATTTTGTTTCTAGTGATATAAGGTAAAAATTAATATGTGTATATATATAGTTCAATTTTTTATAAGATAATTATATAAACATTAATAATTTATTTAATATGACTTTTCTGGTGAGAAAGAACTAACTTTTTTTAATCATATTTCAATCTTCTCACCAAAAAATATATTGATATTTATGCAAGATTTTTTAGCCACACAATTTTCATTAAGTCAATTAAATGCAATGAATTGTGAGCAAGTTTTTATTTTAAAACAAAATATAAATTTCCCAAAAGCTTTATAACATAAACAATGTTGGCAATTATAACGATGATTCTGATGATAACTATCAAAACATTTAGTTAATCAAATACAACACATAACTTTGATATTTCAAATGTTGTGATGGAAGATGAGATGGTAAAATTTTCGAAGCTTAAATTTGACAACTTTATGTTTGAGCATATGGATTAAAAATACAAGTATTTTTATGATATGCTGAGAAATTATTTTGTGGGTTGGCTCATCCATATGATATGATGGCATTTTTAAACTCATTTTATTTCTAGTAATATAAGGTAATTGTACAAATATTAATATTCTGCTTAATATGATTTTTTACCAATGAAGCCAATGAAAAAGGAACATTTATTTTAAATCATATTCCAATTATGTCACCAAAAAATAGATTAACATTTATGCAAGATTCTTGGGTCAAACAATTTTTATTGAATCAATTAGATGCTATGAATTACGAGCAAGTTGTTGTTGTTGTAGGACAAAATAGAATTTGGTCCAAGCACATTAACTAAGATAAAATAGTAATTATTTATGATTTATACACATAAATAATGTTGGTAACTATAATGATAATTCTGATGATAACTATGAAGTTAACATGTAATCAATAAAATACAACATATGACTTTTGATATTTTGAAAATTGTGATGAAAGATAAAATGATAAAATTTTGGATGCTTAAATTTGGTAACCTTTCAATTGACTCTTCCATATGATATAATGACATTTTTAAAGTCATCTTGTTTCTAGTAATATAAGATAATTATTATTATCATATTCCAATCATGTGACTAGAAAATAGGTTAGTGTTTATGTAAGATTATTGGGTCAAATAATTTTCATTGAATCAATTAAATGCTATGAATTACAAGCAAGTTGTTGTTGATTTAGGACAAAATAGAAATTGGTCAAAGCATATTAAGCTTTAGTTGTACCTTTGGTATATATATACTTTTAGTCATACTACTATGGTTGGCTTTAAGAACTTTGTCTAAGGTATTAGATTTTTGTGGTATAATTTTGGTTTGCATCTCATTATGTAATTAAGATCTTGAAATAATACCTTAAGTTTTAGTCGTATATATGTCTTGAGCACACGTAATTTTTAAAGAAGCTAAAATGCTACAATTTATCACAAGTATAATTGTGAAAACTTGTTAGAAAGTGATACTTTGAATGTCAATATGATATGTTAGCTTTGCCCAACTTTATTATTTGTTTTTCATGGTTGAACCTTTTTTTCTCTCTCTTCTTTCTAGAGTCCTCTTTACTCTAGTAAAGTTTCTTCTTCCTCTTTCCTACAAGGACTAATTTTTGACCTTTTTTGGTAAAAAATTAATCCTTCCTTTTTTTATTTTATATATTTTATGTTATTTTCTTAAAATAAAAAGTAGTTTATCTAAATATAGGATTATATTCCTTTGTTGCTCTCTTTTAGTAAGAGTTCTCTAAGTATACAAGAAAAATTTAACTGTTGTGCCTATTTTAAAAAAGAAGAAGACATCATTTTCTTTGAGAAAATCCTTGATTGTACTTATCCAATGTTCAAGGTTTTGTTTGTGTTTTGACAAATGGGTTTTCCTACACCCATTATTTTGCAGGGGATGTTGAAGTATTGTTTCAGCTTATCATTTAGAGTTTAAATTTCTTCAGATTAGAATTTAGTTTTCTTGTCTTCCAAAAAATAAATTCTCTTAATGCAACATCATTGTATCGATGTGTTTATGACTTCATTTATTTTATTTTTTGATATTATCTTCTTCCATTTTTTTTACTTTTTATGATGTATATTTATAGAGCAAGACTAGTTGAAATAATTTGTATTTGTTGTAAAATTTTGCTCTCTTCTTTGTACCTCAAAGTTTAATCAATGATATATTTTTCATTTGGTACAAAAAAATATTATTTGTTTTTCTCTTCTTTTTGATGACTACAAAGAATTTTCTAATGTGTTTGATAATGTACAAGTTCATTAAAGAAAGTAATATTTTAACTTTTGTATAATGCACCGATTAAATTCCAATACACTTATATGATTTGAGTTTAAAATTCCTATTAGAGTTGTTGGGCTTGTATGGCATGAACTTAATTAAAATTCATATTTTCTCATAACTATTACAAAAAAAAAACCTTAAAAATGGAGAGCAATTATATCAAAATGCCCTTTTTTTCTAATAAATTACATGCATGTTCTTTTCCAAAATATTTTCAAGCGTATCCATCTTTTCCATCAGTTTCGTTCTCCTTTTTCTTCTCCCACCTTCTTCTTCCTCATTCATCATCATCATCATCTTCTTCTTCTTTTTATTTTTTAATTTTTTGCATCCTATAAGCTAAAGGAATAATAAAGATCTTAATCATGGTGGCCATTTCATTATATCAATAATCATCATTCACCAGCACCATATCTAAAAGTGAACCTCAGAAAGATTTTATCTTCTTTTTTTTCGTTTGGTAATTTCTTTCACTTTGTGTACATGATTGTTATTGTCACGACTTGAACCCAAAAGCATGTGACCAGCACTAGGGCATGGGTAAGCATAAGGCCCCCGAAACCCGTAGTAAGTCTTAAAGAAAAGAAACATAAAACCTTCAAATTTAAAACTTTATTTCATGAAAGAACACATTATCAAACTGATTTTTCTAAAAAATAAACATAATCGTGCACAACATAAAATATTCTTCGGCATCAAATATCATAAATTAGTCTTAAAGCATTATACATAAGCGTGGTTCATTAAAATGCAATACGTAAATATACTTAAGTTTTACAAACTCATAGTACAAACACTACTGCAGTATTCTAGAGTTACTACTACAATACAGCTCATAATAACCTACATAATATAGTCAGTGATGAAGAAATCCGACGTAGAGGCGATCTGAGGTCGAACTCCCAAGCTCTTGAAAAAAAAATTGAGGGGAATCAGACCTCACTGAGTAAGTTAATAAAAAGAGTTGTACAGTTTGAAAACCTTTTTGAAATTTGTATAGATATAGTAAAAATAATTTATATCATATATATATAGCTTTTAAAGAAAAATTTCGATAGAACCCTAAATCTAAATTTCTAATTGGCCAACTGGACCCACTTAATCCTCATTAACTGCCGGTACCCAAGAGCAAAGGCATCAATCGTGGTACCAAGCCGCAATCATCCACTTAATCCAAATACATGGCACTGGTGGTTCCTAAGAGCTAAGGCATCCACCGAAACACCCATCCCAGTCCATCATTAACTTTTCAATCACTGACGGTCCCCAAGAGCAAAGGCTTCCACCGAGGCACCCGTCCTAGTTTATATCCACAAGTCATATATACATTGGATCCATCTCTCAATCTCTACCATGTGCACACGGTCCTAGTGAAACCCACAAGGTAGCCCGTTCTACCAAAATTTCTCAAAACTAATTTTAAATAAATAAAATGCACTTAAATCTTAACTAGCAGCATTTAAATTGAATAAATCATATAACAAATACTAAAAATATGAGCGCATGCATCTTTAAATAAAACACATGCACAAATCAATTTATCAACTTACAGGACGAGCGAGAAGGCTGACGACCGAACGTCTGCCTCGATCTAATAGCTCTCGCTTCGGTACTCTCTAGAAAAAAAATAACATACCTATTTTAAAAACATGTCTATGGAATTAAAATAAAAAATTGACAGAAATAGCAAAAGTCTAGACTGACTCAAGGAAGACCGGATAAGACTCGATAGATAGGGAAAAACCCTAAATAACGCTAGGAATTTGAGGAAGATGTCACATTTTACGAGAAAATCTATTGAAATTTCGGTAGAGTCTCCTCTGTAAAACGGACATCTCTGGTAGAGTCATTCTTGCATAGAAAAGCGCACTTCTAATATTCATAGATATTCACACTCGAATCGGGCTCCCAGAACTACACTTAGCCCCGACTGAGATCACAAATTCAACCATCACGAAATTTATTTTAAAAGAATGTGAAAATAGGCAACTTAATTTTATAGAAATTAAATCAAATACTTAAATTTTTTTTATAATAAACTTGATTTAATAATTAAATCATTTAATTCCTAAAAATATATATTACATATAAATATCCATAACTTAGAAAATCATTTCTCATTAAAGTTTAGAGACAAAATTTCACAAACATATATACCAAAATATGTACTAAAATAAAATATCAATTATTCAACAATTAATAACCAAACTTACCTTTCATTATCAAAATATAAATATAACCTAAAATTAATTACTCATATTAATAAATCTCTACAATAAATATATTTACTATCAAATTCATAATTTAATACCAAAATATCTCAAATCTCACATAATACTAAAAAAATAATACCTAATATCTTATTTGAAAATAATTTTCAAAAATTAGTGTTAACTACTCAAAATAGTAAATAATTTGTAAAAATCCTTTTTAATTCCTTAATAATTATTAAAACCAACCACAATCTATCATTTAGCTATAATTAGCACAAAATTACATTTTTATCCCTATAATACAAAAATTTACGTAATATACTATTATTACTCAAAAATTCCCTAAAAATTATTTTCTCAACATCAAATTTCTTAATATCAATAAAAACATATATTTAACTAATAATTTCTTCCAAAATATAAATTTAACCTAATTATCCACATTTGACATAAGCTTAAAATAATTATAAAAATAGTATAAAAATCACAAAAACTATAAATTAAGTTCTAAAATTAATAACATTTAATGATAATACCAATTATCATAATTTCATAGTTTTTAACAATTAATTTTTGAAAATTAATAAAATATTAATGAAATATCCAAAATTCACAATTAACACAATAATTTTCCATAATCTTAAATAAAATCAATATACTAAAAATAAATAACAATAATTACTCCAATTTACTAATTAAACTCAAATCAAATCAAATCAAATTCTGTAAAATCACAAAAAAATCAAAATAATATACCAAAATTAGATTTAAACAACTAACTAGCAAAATTAATCAACTAACTTGAAATAATTAAAGTTTAACACTTAAATCAACCTAAACAACCTGTGAATAACCTAAAAACGACCTAAAAACAACCCAGAGCAACTACCTGTCTACCTTGATTTCCGTTGCCGAAAATGGTTACAGCGGCAAGGCCAAGCATCGACCGTTGCCTGAGGAGGCAAGGCAAGCTGAGGGAGCAACGGACGACATTGATCTAGTGCTGACAGGGATGGAAAAGCTTAGACCGAGAGAGAGCAAGGGATGCTGAGGAGAAAAAGTGAGAAGGGAGGTGGCTGGTGGCGTGCTGCGATGGAGATGGAGATGGAAGCTGAGGTGGTTGATGCACGCTGAAGAAGGAAGGAACGCGATGGAGATGGTGACGGGAAAGGAGGGACAACACAATGGAGGAGAGGAAAATGGCATTTTTGGGTATATATGTATGTGTATATTCATATACATATAATTAGGTTTATACATATATATATATATATATAAACCTAATTATACATACTATATATGTATATTCACACACATGCATGTATATATATATACACAAATACACACCTACATATATTTATAATACCTAATAAAAAAATAACACCCACATAAAATAATAAAATAGCTAGATACTTAACAATTATATAATATAATTTAAAATTATTTATTAATACTACAATTTCAAAAATTACTTTATTTAAATTAAAATATAGGGTATTACAATTATATAAGTAGCTTGTATATTAGTTGGTTGATGAAATCTTATCCCAAATTATTTTTGGGAAAGGGTTTAGTGTTCCTTATTAGTTTAAGAGAAATTGGAGGAAACCAAAATTAATTCAAATTTGGTGGCAAATGCATGCACATTATATATATTATAGTGTAATGATGGCACTTGACACAGGCACAAGATTAAACTAAGTGTCTTGTAGTTAATTATTTATTATTATTATTATTATTATTATTATTATTGTGAATAGTAGCAACCTGATTGAAAGGTTGTTTATTGACTGTAAAACTCTATTATTTATATGACAGTTAAAGTGCAAAAAAGATAATTTTTTCATTTTCTATTTTTCTCCTAATTTTCTCTGCAAGATTTCAACCAAAATAAAAGGAAGTTTTCTGTAACTTTACAGAAGTTGTTATCTGTATATTCAAGGTTTTGTTGTATCCTGAAGGTACATTGCTTTAACCTTATATCAAACATAGTAGGTGCAATCAATACCTTAAAGATAGTGAAATCTCACATCTCAAAGCCTAATTTCACACCCACTATTCTAACAATGACATGAGATGAGAAGAAAAGAAAAGAAGAGTGGAAAATGAATGGGTTGGTCTGTGTTTTTTTTTTACTTTTGAGTACATGCGTTTTGATTTTTTTACATTGAGTTTCTGCCTGTTTGATAAACAATTGGCCTGATAGGTGCTATTTTCAGCTCCTACTTTAGACCTTGAATTAGCCCTTTTTTTCTTCTCTTTTCTTTTTTCCTTCTTTATTAGTCAGGTTTCGTTCTTAAAAAAAATGAGATGTCGTGTGTGCACTGAGTGGTGAAGCTGAAAACTTGTATCAAGTCAAATGATTGAAGTGAAGGCCAAATTTATTGTGTTATGTAGCATTCTAATTTACAACCAAACATTACAAGTAGATGGGGTGGAAGTGAAAAAGGACACCTGATTCCGCCTGTTAACAATTTTTTAGTTACCACATTTAACTAGTGAATATAAATAAACATTATACAAAGATGGTACGCATTTCGTATTTGGTAGATGTTGAATTAGAAAGAAATGGATGTTTTTCTTAAACTAGAAAAATTAATTATTTTTTCTTTTTATTTTATTAATGACATTGGTTGAATTAAATTTTTATTCATGATTTTAGTCAAAAAAATTAATCATTAAAAATTATTTTATTTTTATTTTCAATCATATTAACTAAACTTTTACTTATATTCTCATTTTAGTTAGAGTCAAAAAATTATTCATTAAAAACTATTTTATTTTTATTTTTAATTATATTTACTAAACTTTTAGTTATATTCTCATTTTAGTTAGGCTGTATTTTTCTTTTCACTCTTTTTGATAAATTTAATATTTTATTTATTTTTATTTTTATTTTTATTTTCAATAATAGGTTTATTTTATTTTAATAATATTCAGTATATTTTTTCAAATTTAATATATAAGTGAAAAAATAAATTTAAAAAACAAAAATTACATTTAATATTAAAAATGGTTTTTAAGTCAATATATTGCTTAAAATAAGAAATATAAATACTTTAATCATTAAAATCTGTTACAGATACCATTTTAGAAATTTTTTGCAGATTCAGACATCTAGTCATAAAAAAATTATTTGAACATCAGAATAGCAAAAGCAAAAAAGTTCGATTTCTCTTTTTAATTCATAATGTAGTATTATTTTGTTATTAGTAATTTTGTTTATGTCTATAATATATATAAATGTATGAAGTGGGGGATAATTAAAATTACGAAAAGGGCTTCAATGATTAATATATAAAAATTGAATAATTTAGTTATTTACTAATAAAAGTAAAATTAAATTAATTTAAATATAATTTAAATTTGATTGAAAGTCTATTTTTTATTTTAATTAAATTAACTTCTATTTTATCTCTAATTATAAAAATTGAATTAATCAAAATATAATTCTAAATTAATTGAAAATATATTTTCTATTTTAATTAGGTTAACTTCTATCTTATCTCTAACAAAAATTCTAATTTAATTAAAAGTATGTTTCCTATTCTAATAATAAAAAAATTAATTAGCATATAATTTTAATTTAACTGGAAGTATATTTCCTATTTTAATTAAGTTAGTTTATATTTTATCTCTAACAAAATTGAATTAATTAAAATTTTAGTGATAATTTTGTAAAAAATATATATTTTTCTATTTTAATTAGGTTTACTTATATTTTCTCAATCATAAATCAAATTACATAAAATAAATTTATAAGTCTTATAATAATATATTTAATTATTTATTTATTAAATATCACAAATTAAATAAATTTTTTATTTATATATGAAACATGTGATTGTTTGCTGGTCAATCTAAAATGGTGGATCAACTTCGTGGATTCACATGGATCCATTGCAAACAACAATCTAAAATGGTGGATTCATTGCGTGGATTCATTTTAATAGGACATGATAGATTTTTGGTTTTGATTCTTTTGATAAATCTTGGATGACTCAAGCCCAATTGTGGCGTAAACTGGGCTCTGGTTTAAATTTGTATTATTTAGGATGTAACTTTGTATTATTGTATATGCTTAATTGTGTAATTTTTAGGCTTTTACCATTGCAATCGAGATAGATTGCTATGGCTGACTTTGAGAACCTTGTTTCATGCATTTGACTTTTTATGGTATAATCATGGATGTGGATCTCATTTCGGAATTCTGAATTTGGAATAGTATCTCTAGCTTTGGTTGTATTTCTATCTTACAAACACTTGAATTAAATGTTAAAGAAGCTAAAATTTATCACAATTTATGATCCTGAAAACTTGTCATGAGAGTCCGAAATTGATTTTTTGAAATGTTAGTCCGTATTGATAATTTTTGCTTATGAAATCTGCAATGACGATGAGAACGGGTAAAGGTGCGGGGTTTTCCCTATAAACACTTTGAAACTTAAGTCAGTAATGATATGAGGAAAAAATATAATAAAATGAATAAACATAATAGAATAAAGAATAAAGAATGATTGCTTAGATGATGTAGTGATAGAGTGATGAAATGATGTCTTGGTGATGTTGTATGATAAGAATGGGGAGATGAGTGAATATGAGAATGAGAATAGAATCAATAACATGAGTTGTCATGAGATGTATTTATAGGAGAAGGTATTGCTTAAACCTATTAGAAACATTATTCCTTAGTTTTGTAGGATTGCCTTGTTTAGGAGAGAATGAGAATTTCTTTGTAAAGTAAACTTTCTCATTAAGTTTTCTTTTTATTCAAGTAATCCTCCTCTTTGGGGGAATATAACCCTTATTAGAATAGGATACTGATATGGGATATCAAGAGTCCCCCTCGAAAGTTGTTCAGATATTTATGTCCAATGTGTCCGGGTTTGTAAGATGATGAAAACATCATTCTTCTGCCTAGAGTGAGAGATTGCTTGAGTAATTGC
The DNA here is from genome assembly GCA_947683625.1 of Mallotus nudiflorus. Taxonomy (NCBI): domain Eukaryota; kingdom Viridiplantae; phylum Streptophyta; class Magnoliopsida; order Malpighiales; family Euphorbiaceae; genus Mallotus; species Mallotus nudiflorus. The sequence goes on from CANTUR010000857.1 coordinate 967,778, forward strand.
ATTTGATATGGAAGGTTGAGCTGAGGTGGCCAGCCTCAGCCACCAGAAGAAATGAAGCTCGGTCCTGAATCTTGAAATCATCGTATAAGAATATTGTTGAAGTTCCAGTTGGACTTAAGTACATAGAACCAGCAATAAAAATGCTTGGTGTCAGGGATTAACCTGCTAGTATAGAGAGAACTTGGTAGAACCAGTTGTCACTGAAGTTTTAATGCTCGGTGCTTTAAAAGCGTGGTCCGAGTGCCAAATAATCTCAGTGCATTAAAAGCGTGGCCCAAGTGCCAAACCTCAGTACTATCAAAGTGACCTGAGGGTGTCAGCTTTAGTCACTGGACTTAGATGCTCGGGGCTATGGCCTGAGGCTTATATGCTCGGAACTTCAATACTATAGAAGCGACCTGATAGTGTTAGCTTCAGTCATTGGACTTAAATGCTTGGTGCATTAGAAGCACAACCCAAGTGCCATTTATTCTCGGTGTATTAGAAGCACAGCCCGAGTGCCATATAATGTTGCTCGATTTATGAACTTTAATAACTGTGCTGATGGCAGGTGCCTAGTCAAAATAATAATTGATGTTGAGTCTATACATTATTGTTATTGATGTTTAATTTTTTGAGCATTTGTTGTTGGTAGTATTTTTGCACAAGGAAGGATATTGTGATCCTGGTAGTAAGTCTAAGCCCTTTCAATCTGAGCTCCATAATATGAGATAGTAATTTAGTGAGTTTTTTTTAAATAATGGAAGGTGGGTTTTGAAGGACAAGAATTTTAGGCTTGCTCAATCCAAGTCATGAGATGAGCATTATAGTTCAGGTGAAAGGCCAAGGTTGCCCTTTTTCTTAAATAGAGGGTAACTTGTGATGCTAGCTATGATGTTTTGGAATTGTGCTTTAAGTTATACAGCTATGTAAGGGGTATACTTATCTCTATTTTAATCTTTTTCTTGCTAAAAATTCTCTAAAATTTCATGAACAAGGATATGTTGTAGAGTAGGATTTGTCTGAGTATTGTTGGATACAGTTTGGAGCAGGATGCCACGTGCTTAGCCTTAAAGGTTTGTTAAGACACACGACACTTAGTCTACAATGGGGGTGAAGTAGAACTAAGTAAGCCTAAGAGTTGGAACGTAGCGAAATATAAGTGAGCAAGTAGGCAACAAGAGGTTTGGGACATACATTAGGCAGCAATTGAATAAGAGTAAATGTGAGGCTTTATTAGATTTCTCAATAAATTCTCATCATCCATTACAAATGGAAGGAGTGGCCTTTATATAGGTTTCCCACCTCCTCAATGTGTGGCTACAATTAATTCTTCTAGACATTTCTATAAACAGCATATGTACAAAGCTTTTCCTAAAAGCTACTTAATATGTACATTGTGGTGGGAACATTGTAGATGCTAGCTGAATGGCCTAACATGGGCAGTATGCATGGGAGGCATGAGAAGCTTATAAAATGCCAAGCTTCTTTGCTCTTTGGTGAGAACTTTTTAGATGGCCTCTTTGGTATGGCTGGCAGCATTTAGCCTTAGCATTTTTTTGCAACTTTTTAGAGCCTTCCCACGTGCTCTTGGGCTCCTTCCTTGGCTTAGGCATTTTCCCTTTGAGTCCAGTAACTCTAGCAGCCCTTTTGCATATTCTACAGCCTTCCCACATTTTCTTAGGCACTTGGCTTGGCCTTGGTAGCAAGTAGCCCTCTTTGGCTAGCCTTGGTCGAGTTTTCTCGCTCTTGTGCATGCACCATAGGCCTTGGGGCTGGCAAGGATTTTTGGGCCGTAGCACCCTCCCCCACTTGAGCTTGTAACGTCCTCATTGCACTTCATGCTTAGTGCTTTAGGGCATTGGTGCGCTTAAGAGGTTCCTCAGACATCTTTACTGGTTGTCTTTGGCATAACCTTTAGTGCCTTTATTCTTTGTGCCTTCAACAGTCGAATGTCAAAAATCCCACATTTCTCATTTGGCTCTACTTTAACAGGCACCTATATCACCCCATCCTTTCGTGCAAAGTATAGGGCATTGGTGTATAGGACCACGATGGCTTTCGCAACTTATAGAAAGCCGATTCCTAAATACATTTGCTTCTTGTTGATAGAAGCAATGAGGATGTCAATCTTGCCTTCCCATTTGTCAATATGAATCCTCACCTTATATGTTTTTCCTATAATGGCAAACTTGGATCCCACGCATTTGGCAAAAGCATGGGTTTTAGTGTATGGTAGGCCGATCTTGTTGGCTAATTCCTTTGCCATATAGACACCATCCGCACCCATGTCCAGCATGGCCATCACCGTGGCTCCTTTGATCGTAGCCTTGACGGACATTTGCCTTCCTTGATTCTTCACTCTTATAGACTGTATGCTAAGGAGGAAGTTCATTGAAGCAAGTTTTTTGCCATCTTACATTGAATTGTCCACAAGTTGCAAGGAACTTAAGGTGGCTTATGGTTCCATGAGGGATTGAGCCTTCTTAAATTCTGCCATAATGGCATTGATGGTTTGCTTATTTAGGCAATCTCACATCCAATATGGCCCATTGTATATGAAGAATGTCCTTAAAGACTTGGTAGCAGCACTCTTAGTTGAGGGACCTTTACCTTGTTTGGAGTTACCTGTAATATCCCGTGTTTTTTTAAAATATTTTTACACTGTACCGGGATATGCAGAGTTAATAATTTCTGTATTTTATATGATATTTTTATGAGTTAATATGTATTTTAGACCTATTTTAATTACGGTGTATTATTTTCAGTGTTTTACGTAAAATTTTCCCGGGACTTGCATTTTCGGGGAAATTTTCACGTAAACGATTTATTATTAATTATTTTAGATGTATTTACGGACTTGCATGAACTCATACATATTTTTAAATTATTAAATAAAGCCTGTGTGTGTATATGTATTTAATTAGGGTTTATTATACCCTAATATTTTATTAAGTATTTAATTGTTTTAATTGTTATTTAATTAATTTTATTTGGTATAAATTATTAAAATATTAATATTTTAATGTGTGTGGTGTATATTTGATGTGTGTAATTTAATATTATTTTAATATAAAGTATAAAGTATATATATATACATATATACATTAAAAATCAAAAGAATTTGCCAAATTACACATTTGCCCCCGACTCCTTCTCCTTCTTCTTTCCCACGCCCGACGCCCGACCACCATCCCTCACCGCTGCAACTGCCGTTCCTTCACCGCCGGTGTGCCTCTCGGCTTGCCACCGTCGCCTCCAGCCGTTCCCCGCCGCCAGCAGCCCCTTTCCCGACGAGTTTTGGCCGGAATTAGCTTTTGAGGCCGAAAGTCGAGCTACCGCCATTTCTCCCTCCTCCGGCCACCGTTTTCGACACCGCCGGTCTCTTTCTTCTCCTTGAGCTCCGATGAGTGTAATTCCAGCTTTGGTTTGAGCTAAAATGGTCTAGAATTGCTTAGGTTTCGATTTGTAAATTTCGGCCTATTAGGGTTTTCGATTTTCTTGAGCTTCGAATTGGATGATTCATGGAAACTTCCTTCACAAATGTTGTTCCTAGTAGCTTAATCTTCATGTGTGAATTTTTGTAGAATTTTTGGAGATTTATTGGATTTTTGGGTATTTTTGAATATTTTAATATTATTTTCTAATTTTCGGAAATTAATTATTTAAATTATGAAATTGGAGTTTATGGTTAAATTAGGTGTTGAAATGAATTATAGGAATTTATTTGGAATTTTTATGAATTTCTAAGTATTTATTTTTAATTATTGAAGTTTATGTAATTTTGGAAAAATTAGGTTAAATGTGTTTTTAATGGAAATTAATTGGTTAATTGAGTTTAAATATTGATATTATTGATAAATATGTTGAGAAAATTAATTTTGGATAATTGTATGATTTTTGGTGAATTTTTGAAGTAATTTAGGTATATTTATATATATAAGGGTATTTTGGTAATTTTACCCTAAATTGTCTAAAAATGTAATTTAATTGGTTTTAATATTTATTTAAGGTATAAAAATGATTTCTACAAAATATTTAGTATTTTTAACTAATTAAAACTATTTTTCGTGAATTATTTTCAATTATATATATAATATACGGTTTTTCAAATAAAATGAATTTTAATCGGTTTTTATAGTGTTTCAAGGTCAATTATGTAATTTTTATTTATAAAATGTATTTCTGTGAGTTAAGGATATTTTTGTTATATCTGGAATTATTCTGTGTTTGTGGACCCCGGTCGACAGATTGTAGTCTGGAGTCCGACCGAGGGGTTGTGGATTTTGTTGAGCTTGTATTTCGAAGTGTATTTTCTTTGCAGGGTCGGCTCTACTCTTTTGAGTAGAGAGATATCCGTTTTACAGGGGAGGTTCTGCCGGATTTTCGGTAGAATTCTCGTAAAACGTGATATCCAGTCGAACCCTAATTCTGTTTCCGTATTTTAATACTCTAGATTGAATTCTAGGATTTCTGTTAGGTTTATTCTAATGTCGGTTATTTATTGCTTGTTTAGTTGCGCCGAGACCGAGGGCTAGTGGACCAGGCCCGTCGAACCTGTCTCGTGGAGCGCATTAGGTGAGTTACTATATTATATATATATGCTTAGGATGCACGATTTAGAAAATGCATGTTTTATTTTGACTAAATATACATAAATAATGTGATTTATATTCAAGTATATTTTTGATATATTTTTGGTATATAATAAATTATATACATGTTTTATTAATAAAATATATTTAAAATGTTTTTAAATATATTTTTAGTTTAATTCATGATTTGATTGAATTCATTTGACATATATATACTCAAAATATACCTGGTTTATGTTTGGTATATTTTCGGTATATATATGGTTTATATTGTTGATTTATTTAAATTCATGCATCATGTATTTGTGAATGAATGTTTTATTATTTATTAATGAAGGATATCAATAGAACGTGCTACCTAGTGGGCAGCACTAGGACCGAGTACATACCGATACGCCTATAGTTTTAGGCTATATACTAACTATTTGTGGATATTGATTTGATTATGATTATCGATATGTGAGATGTGGTTTGGGGTGTGATTGCTGGAGCTCGGTTGACCAAGTGTCTCGGGGCCAATCACACTGGCAGTCAGACTGCTGGAGCTCGGTTGACTTAGTGTCTCGGGGCCAGTCTACTGTCCAAATGGATTAAGTGGATATATTTGGAATAAGTGAGCCTGTGTGGCTAGAGTGTTGTTTAACACTATTTTCTGTGGTTGCGATATTCTAGGGTTCTATGTGATCCTTCATAAATTGAGATTTTTCAATAAAATATATAAAAATGATTTTACTGCATCTGTGTGTAATTGCCTGTATATATATATTATATATACTATTGACTGTATGCATTATCACTTAGTGTGTATGTATATATATTATAGTAATTCACTCAGTGAGGTCTGACTCCCCTCCGTTGACTAATTTTTCAGGAGAGTCAACTTCCTCAGACCTCAGTAGCAGGTCGATACGCCGGATTTCTTCCACCCCCGGCTTCTTTATGTAAATTGTCTACTTGAGTCTTATTTATTTTATCTAGACACTGCAGTAGTTGTGAATTAAAGTATTGGATTTCATGTACTTTGTTTTATGAGGAAATATATTATGTTGAAACTGGATTATATTAAAGATTATATATATCTATGAGATGAGTTTTGAAGTAAATCCAGTTGATATGGATAATATAATGATATTATGATTTTTATTTTCCGCTGCATATTATATTTTTATTGTTATTGTGGCATGATTTATTTTATTTTTAGGCTTGCTATGGGTTCCGGATTCGAAAGAATTCCCGTTCCCTAGCGCCGGTCATGGCCCCTGTTTTGGGTCGTGACATTACCACCATTGAATTTTTGGTGGTCATACTCCTTGTGCTTAGAGCCCTTATCTCCATGTTGAGGATGCCCTTCATCATCATCCAAAGAGGCCTCCTTATCTCCCCTACTCTTGTTAGCATTAGGTTATTTCCCCTTAGCATGAGCAGCATAATTGCAAATGGACTCTACAACAGCAATTGCTTCATCAAGGGTCTTGATGTTCCTACGATCGAGCTCCATTTTTACCTAATCCTTAAGCCCATCCTTGAAGTTAAAGAGGAGTTATTGGTCAGACAATTCAGTGGCTTCAAGCATCAAGGTAGTGAACTCCTCGACGTAGTCTGAAATGCTACTGATTTACTTCAAACGTCGAAGCTTGCTTAGGACTTTGTCATGAACATTGTGGGGCACAAATTGCTTGCAAAGTTTGGCCTTGAACTGCTCTCAAGTTTTGATCACACAAAGCCCCTTCTCCCTTTCGATGTGTTTCTGCCTCCATCATAGTTGGGCAGCATCCCTAAGGAAGATGGCAGCATTGTTGATCGTTGAGAAGTCATCCTTGATGTTCATTGCCTCAAAATATTATTCTAGGCCAAATAAGAAGTTTTCCACCATAGTGGCATTATGTGCACCACTATACATGGCTGGTTTCAACACCTTCAAGCCATGTACGGTAAAAGTGCTTATTGAGCTTATTAAGGATGGACTACCTCGACAAATGGCATCCATTTCCCTACGAAGCTCTTGCACTTCACTTTAAAGAGTCTTACAAAGGTTAGCAAACTCTTGGGTTAGGGAGTGTAGTTCTCCCCTAAGGCTTGGCAAAGTTCTTCAATCATGGTCTTGGCAGCCTTAGTGATTTCCACATTCTCATGGATCAAGTTATCCACTTGGCCTCTAAGCTCACCAACGGACATAAAGACATTGGCTAAACTATTCTCCAAGCTAGCCATATGATTTTAGATTAGCTCTCTCATTGGAGCCTTGGATTTGCCCCGCCTAGGCTGTGACCATACCTCCTTGCAACCACGAGTTTGTTGCCCCTCTACGTTTGCACCAACATTGGCTTCCTCACTTGCCATTTGCTCGAGTCTCCAACAAGTGATACCTAGGATTGAAACCATTGCTCTGATACCACCTGTCACATGTTTAGCCTTAAAGGTTTGCTAAAACGTGTGACAATTAGTCTACAATAAGGGTGAAGTATAATTAAGTAAGCCTAAAAGCTAGAACGCAGTGGAATATAAGTAAGTAAGTAGGCAACAAGAGGTTTGGGATGTAAAGTAGGCAACAATTGAATGAGAGTAAATGTGAGGCTTTATTAGATTTCTCAATAAATTTTCATCATCCTTTACAAATGGAAGGAGTGGCCTTTATATAGGTTTTCCACCTCCTCAATTTACGGTTATAATTAATTCTTTTAGACATTTCTACAAATAGCATATATACAAAGCTTTTACTAGAAGCTACTTGATATATACATTGTGGAGGGAACATTCTAGATGCTGGCCAAATGGCCTAGCATAGGCAGCATGCATGGGAGGCATGGGAAGCTTCTAAAATGCCAAGCTTCCTTACTCTTTAGTGGAAACTTTCTAGATGACCTCCTTGGCATGGTTGGCAGCATTCAGCCTTAGCATTTTTTCATAACTTTCTAGAGCCTTCCCACATGCTCTTGGGCTCCTTCTTTGGCCTAGGCATTTTGCCTTTGAGTCCAGCAACTCTAGCAGCCCTTTAGCATATTCTAGAGCCTTCCTGCATTTTTCTAAGCACTTGGCTTGGCCTTGGTGGCAAGTGCCCTACTTGGCTTTCCTTGGTCGAGTTTTCTCACCCTTGTGCATGCATCAGGCCTTGGGGCTAGCGAGGATTTTTGAGCCACAACAGGGAGCCACCAATTATTGTCTGAGCATGAATGAGTGCTTGTTCGTCTTAGTGTTATTTGGTAAATTATCTAATGTCTTTTGACAATTTTTGCATGTTGATGTCAAGTGAGATTATTAGAGTGTCCAATTATTTGGACTAATGGGTGCTTTAAAGTAGCATCTTCATATGTAATGAGAGAGATAAGAACAATAAATTTGGAATCGTTTGATCGATCTTAATTGATGGTTAGCCCTTGTGTAATAAATATATCAATATGATTAATGTATGTTTTGCATGAATAATAATCATGCATATATGTATAAGCATCTATGTGTAGATGTGCAATCATGCTTGTGTAACCAGCTATAAATATTTATATAAGAATAAATAATTAAGAAAAAAGAGAAAACTTATCTCTGATGACTTCTTATCCCACCTTTAAGTTTAACAAATATTTATATTCATTGTTTACTTGTTTGTGTAAGTATTGTAGAGCACCATGAAGAGGCCAAGGATTCTTTTATTCTTATTTTTAATGTTTGAAATTTCTGTCTTTACTAAGCATCTGAGTATCAAGTTTGTGCCATGCTAATATGCCATCCGGGTTTGCATATAAGGAATTTATTCTAACTTGGGCTAGGCTTAGAACTTTATATAGGCCTAAGCCTTTCTTTAGTTGTCCCATAACCCTTATCAGACCAACTTTATCAATAAATTTGGGGTCAAGCCTTTACCTTTTGACGCATTCTTAACTTAAACATAATGAACTCGATCCCCTTCCTTGGTTTTAATTCTAAATCTGAAGTAAGATTTTTCAATATCTATAAGTCTATTTGCCTTATTGATGATACCCGACATGTACCTTGATAGTAGTAGCTCTTCCTTTTTTTTTCTTAAACTTGAATGCATCATCATCATCGTCATCAATATGGAAGTATAACTCAAGAATGACCAAAATCATATTCAGTTGTTTGACTTGGTTTTTTATGTTTGGGAGTAAGAGCAGCTCTTGTGTTTTGAATTTCTATCAATGGGAACCAAAAACCCATTTGTTCTGTAGTTTGCTGAATTCAAGTAGCTTCTCACTATTAACTCATAGCTTCAAGTCATATTATGATTGAATGACCAAGTTAAGAATCTTAGTTATACCGAATTAATGAATAAGAGTAATTACTTAATGGGATGTGTAACTTGCTCAATTATACTCAAACTCAGACCACAATGGCTTTGGGTGGTTAATTAACTCGAGGATTATTGCTTGTTGCTTAGGGTCCATGTTCTTTATGGAATGATGCTCGATAGATCATTGATACCCAAAGATTTATACTCTTGATACTTTGGAGGCTCTGTTATTGCTCGGGGCTTCAATGCTTGATGGATGATCAATGTTCAGAGCTTGTTCTACCAAAGATTTTGAGCACATTTGTATATGCTAATTTAATGTCCGGAACTAGACTCGGCCACCTAGCTGATGCTCAAATCTTAATGCTCGTACTCAGACGCTCGATGGTCTCTTATTCTTCAATGCTTTAAAACCTGGAGCTCGAATCTTAGTTTATGCCTTGTTGTTTTTGACACTTGCCATTTTTTTTAACTCAAAAATCTGACGGCGAGGTAGCTACTCTAAGATAATGTGCTCTGAGACTCCCATAAGCTAGGGAATAGCGAACTAGGGTAATCAATTGTCTTGGAATTTTATTGTTCGATGCTCAGAGTCTATGTGCTCATGAAGTTGGTATCCATTATTCATTTGATGTTCATTATACAGAGCTTATGAACTTGGTACTGAACTTGGTGTGCATGGTTCAGTAGGTGACACACTTGGTGCTCAACTTAAATAGAAACTTAGAGCTTTCGTATGTAATTCAAATCTTTATGCTCAGTAAACATTTTACATTTGGAGAATCTCAGTGTTTAGAGGTAGGGCAGATGATCGGCGAGTACTCGGTAATTGCTTGGTGGATGCTCGGTGCTCAGAGCTTAACATATGAACCGGGTAATGATTCGGAGCAACTCTACTTTTCTATAGCTTTCAAGTATCTAAATGGATATTGGCACCCACATTCTGGTTTATCCTTAGGTGTCGATGCTCAAAGTTCAAAAGCTAAGGAAGTCAGGGTGCAGATATTTGGTGTTCGGTGGCAAAAGTTAAACCCAGGTATCCATAATGCTTTGTACTCAGTACCATATAGGTGTTCATTATCCAAAGCTTCAGTGCTTGGTGAGTTCTCTACCCCCCCCCCCCCCCTTTTTTTTACAAGTTTTGTTATTACTAGCCTTCACAAGTGATGCTGACTATTTAAGCTCTTTCTAATCCAAGCTTTAAGTTACAATCCATACTTATAATGCTAATGTCAAAAATTTGAGAAAATTCATTAAATGATGTTATGGCTTCAAGTAGTTTCAGACCTCGCAATTTGATGTTTTAATGAAATCAGGTATATTGTAGAGCATACAATTCTTTTCTCATTCTTTGGTAGCTTTTTACCTTAGCTTTCTCCTAAGCCTTGACTTGATAAGAATATCAGTTTTCAGAAGTGTTAGACTTGACCCTTTGTTCATATCTGAAGTGCTCCTATGAGTATATCAAAATAAAGAAAGCTGTTGATTTTAGTTCTTTTTTAAAGTTTGGATTTTCACATCTCTCTTTACTATTCATCAACCAAGAATGTTGTATATCCCTTAGGCCCTACTGTTGTCTAGAACGTAAAGAGCATACAGAAACATTGAAATATAATTTTTAGTATTGGAAGAGATGTTCCTTTAATGGTTTGTAATTGTCCATATGTGACTTTAGGTGCATGATAGCTCTCTAGTTGCTTTGAAATATATTTTGTTTATAGAGAGATCATATGCTACATTGCTTAGTCCAAAAGCTCATATACATGTAGATGTGTATTTCCATGAGTTCTTAAGTCGATGATAGTCAATAATTTTGCCTTGATTTCCTAGCTTGAAAGGAAATTTTATCTTCTTCAAGAGAAAAATCAATTTTTGATTATAAGAACTACGAATTCAAAACTTAAACTGTAGTGCCCTTCCTTTGGCTTTCAAGGTGGTTGCCAAGCATTTAAGACCATAGCATATGAGCAATAAGAAACTCAAATCTTTTTATAATTCACTTTGTTTGCAATTGTATCCCTTTTGTCATTCGCATGAACGATTTTTAACAGATGTTGTAGCTATAAAAATTATTGATCCTTCCAATGCAAAGCGGATAGGAAAGCATTGCTCTGACAATCTCTACATTATTTTAACTTGATTGTTGTTAATGACTGAATTTTTATAAACACGTTTAAGAAAGTGTGATCATCTGGTTAGGCTCCACAAACAATGATAATTCATAATCTAATTTGGTTATGCCTAGCTCTTGATTCTCTTATTCTGAAACAAACAAAAAAAGCTAAGTTTTCTCACAAACGGCACCACTTGATAACTCCAAATTAATATTTTACTTGTGGAACATGCATTGATGAAGAGAATAGGTAAAGGGTCAGGGTTTCCCCCATAAACACTCTGAATTTTAAGTCAGTAATGGTATGAGGAAAAAATATAATAAAGTGAATAGGCATAATATAATAGAGAATAAAGAATTATTGCTTGTATGATGTGGTGATAGAGTGATGGAATGATATCTTGGTGATGTTGTATGATGAGAACAGCGAGATGAGTGAATATGAAAATGAGAATGAGAATAGAATCAATGACATGAGATGTCATGAGATGTATTTATAGGAGAATGTATTGCTCAAACGTCTTAAGAATATGATTCTTTAGTCTTGTAGGATTGCCTTATTTAGGAAAGAATGAGATTTCCTTTGTATAGTAGACTTTCTCATTAAACTTTCTTCTTATTCAAGTAATCCTCCTCTTTGGGGGAATATAACCCTTATTAAAATAAGATACTAATATAGGATATCAGTTAGTATATTATGTTGGCACTTTTACTTGTCTTTCAACTTAGACGTTGATGATTTAAATGCTTCCAACTTTATTATTTATCTTTTATCCACTTCTAACTGTTAGTTAGTTCATCATCTTTTATACTTGTTTACTGTTTGATTTTTGTAACTCTGTTAGTATATGATACCATCTAGAATGTTCCCACCTAATAAGGGGTCATCCACCCCCCTAAATAGGAACACATGGACAAAGGAGAAGACAGATTCATCCAAGGAACTACCTCAAAGAGGAATCCTAACTGAAGTAGGAACACTCTCCCATAAGGATTCCTATTCCTCCTAGGTTTGAGTATCACTATATATAACACCATATACCCCTCATTAGAGGATCATCTCATCCCATCTCATTCACACATACTCAAGCTATCTTTCAGCCACCCGCTTTCTATTCTCTAACTTAGGCATCAGAGTGTTTGTGGGGATTCCCCCCACCTCTCACCTTGCCCTCTGTTCGGTGCTTTGCAGGACGTTCAGCCCAGGAGTCCCAGAAACCAATTATCAAGTGGCGCCGTCTATGGAAAACTCCTTGGCAAAAGCCATTCATTCACTTGCTAAGCTAAAGACACTTTCACCATGACCTCCAGTCCACCTCCGGCCCAAATTCCTAAGGGCGGTACCAATCCTTTCGCACCCATCCTTTCGACTGACCTTTCAAAGCCTTTTCCAGTAATAATACCACCACCCACCTTGCAGCTTGTGGGGGCCACATCTGGTCATACATCTTTACCTCCAAAAAACACTCCGAGATACCCGTCCTTGGGAACAGATATCCTACATTATGCTCCATTGCAGCACCATCGATCAATACCCTCAATACCTTTTCCAAGCCTATTAGAAACGCCAGTAATAACCACTCCAAACCTAAACACAGTAACCCAAACACTCGGCCTTGACCAAGCAAGCAAAGATGCCATGATAAAAAATATTTAGGCACAAATAACCCTGATGCAACAACAGTTAAGCGCTATAATACAAAGCGAGCATACTGAACTAGCTCCAAATAATGATAATGCAGCACCCCGACAGGCTCCAGGGACAAGCACAGGAAAGGGTAAAGCACCAGAAGGGGAGTGTAGTTCATCCATCCTAGCTCTCAATGATTCAAAATTAGCACAAAAGGTTGAGGAAGCAATGAACAAGGCCCGAACTAAACCTAGAAAGGAAGAAGAATGGGTGATGGATAGCAGAACTCCGTTTGTCAGCAGAATAATTCAAACGAAGATTCCTAGTAAGTTCAGAATCCCATAGCTCGATCAATACGATGGGACAGGAGACCCTATTAGTCATATATCTACTTTCCAAACAAAGATACTGCTCCAGAATATGAACGATGGAATCATGTGCAGAGTCTTCCCAAGTACACTCACAAAAAGCACCCAAAAATGGTTTCATCGGCTCTCAGAGAATACTGTCACTTCTTTTGAAGATTTAGCCTAGTAGTTCCATATCAGATTTATCACCAATATCCCTCCTACAAAAAATATCAATGACCTCCGGGTGTGCCGGCAAGAAGCTAACGAGTCTCTACGAAGTTACCTCGACCGTTTCAACAAAACAGCCATGCAGATTGAGCACCTCGTTGATGAAGTTTCCATAGAAGCTTTAAAAAATGGCACTAGACTCGGCAAGCTAAAAGATAAATTAATGACTAAAGAACCGAGTACCTTTGCCGAAGCAATGGCGATAGCGGTTCGGATGATAAAGGTGGACGAGGACAGGAGGATGCGTCGAGAAGAAGATATGCCACCAACTAGAGATGAACGGCCAAAGCAGAGACGAGCAAGCTTCCCAAAAATAAATTTTAGAGTTTTGACAGACAGGTTTAATAGGGAAGCAGATAGATATACACCCCTCAACACTTCTCGATCAAGGATCCTCATGTGGGTCAGGCAGAATGGAGTGGAAATTACACCAGCCAAAAGAATTAGCCCAAGCTGGAGATTTACTCGTGATAGAAGCCAGTACTGCGAGTACCACAAGGAATACGGCCATAACACAGAAGGCTGCAGAGAACTGAAAAGTGCCATAGAAAGACTAGTGCAGCGAGGAAAGCTTAATAATTTCACTGATGCACCGAGGAGACGCGGAAACATGGAAAACCATGACCATGACAAAGTCGAGACAAAGAAAGCTAGGAAGGAACCGATCAGAATGATCAACATGATTGTGGGAGGAGAAAACATCGGGAAATGATTAAAACGCAGTAGAGGAAAAATGATACCCGGTAAAAGCAGTAACATTCTTAACTTGGAAGATAATTTGCCTATACATCACCCTCACAGTGATGCCCTGGTGATAACCGCATGCATAAATAAGTATCGAGTTAAAAGGCTATTGGTCGATAACGGGAGTGCTATCAATGTTTTATCTTGGAATGCGTACAAAGCTATGGGCGGCTCCATCACCAACTTAACAGCCATCCAGAACCCCATCACTAGTTTTTATGGAGGAACAGTGCAACCAATGGGGACTGTCAATCTGGATCTAGAATTCAGAAACCAAGAGGATGAGGAAACAAAAATCGTCTGGACCCCATTCAACGTGGTAGACATACCACTAGACTATAATGGGATAATAGGGCGACCGGCACTTTACGAAGCAGATGCAGTCACCAGCATCCGATAATTAACCATAAAAATCCCAATCAGAATGGGAACCCTTACTATCAGGGGAGATCAACAGATGGCCAGACAATGCTATCAGATGACCATGAAATCTCTGGCGGAAGCTTTTCATTTGGAAGCATGGGAAGTTGAAAAGCAAGGCGCTAATCCACAACCGGTGGAAGACACGGAGACATTGCAAATCAAGGGAGGAAAATCCATGAAAATTGGTAATGCCCTTAATCAAGACATCAAAGACACATTAAGGAATGTCCTTATTAGACATTCAGAATATTTTGCTTCGCAAGCTTCCGAGATCATTGGCGTGGACCCGCGGGTTGCCTGTCACTGCCTAAACATCAAACCAGGGGCCAAGCCAGTAGCACAGAAGAAAAGAACTTTCACCTATAAAAGACAAAAGATCATTGTCGAGGAAACAGCGAAGCTTCTAGCAGCCGAATTCATTAAAGAGGTTACTCACCCGGACTGGGTAGCCAATGTAGTACTCGTCAAGAAAGCAAACGGGAAGTACATAATGTGTGTAGACTACACCGACCTCAACCAGGCATGCCCCAAAGATAGCTACTCGTTACCAACGATTGATCAGCTCATCGATTCCATGGCTGGTCATGGCCTGTATAACTTCGTAGATGCGGCCCAAGGTTATCACCAAATCCCCATGAAGAAAGAAGACCAGGAGAAAACGTCCTTCATCACACACGAAGGGCTGTACTGCTACAAGGTAATACCCTTCGAACTGAAAAATGCCGAAGCCACATACCAAAGAATGATGAACCAAGTCCTTCAAAGCCAGATTGGGACCAGCGTGGAGGTATATATGGATGAAATCATCATCAAAATCAAACACTTTGAGAACCACCCAGCAGATGTGGATCAAGTCCTCTAGTTACTAAGCCAATCCAGGATCAAGTTGAATCCTGATAAATGCGTCTTCGGAGTTCAAGCCAGAAAATTCCTGGGGTTCATGATTTCCCACCAAGGCATTGAAGATAACCTAGAAAAAAAGGAAGCTAAAGAGCATCCGGGATATACAAAAGTTAAACGAAAGAATAACCGCACTGGGGTGCTTTATTTCTTGCTCAGCTAGGCGATGTCTACCATTATTCCGAGCTCTCAAAAGTTCCGGCAAGTTTCAGTGGTCCGCTGATTGCCAAGCAGCATTTGAAGACATTAAAAGATTCTTATCTTCCCCACCATTAATCAGCCGTCCAATACCGAACGAGACTTTATACTTATACCTGTTCGTTGGCTGAGAATGCATCCCTTCAGTACTGATAAGGGAAGAGGGAAGCCAGCAAAGCCCTATCTACTATGTCAGCAAGATGCTCCGAGGACCTGAAGTCCGATACCCCATGCTAGACAAGTTAGCCTTAGTTGTGGTTCATACTTCTCGAAAGCTTTGTCACTACTTCCAAGCTCATGATATCGTGGTCCGGTCCCATTTTCCACTGCGTAAAATATTACAGAGACCAGAGACTTCAGGCAGGCTAGTGCAATGGTCGGTCTTACTCGGTGAGTTCGATATTGATTACGAACCTCGACAGCAAATGAAGGCACAGGCCTTAGCGAATTTTGTACAAGAAATGGCTCCGGAAGATATAACCTTGACCAAAATGATAGAATGGAAGCTCTATGTCGACGGAGCATCCTTAGCTCATGGATCCGGAGCAGGAATAATCCTCAGGGGACCATATAAAGTTCATATTCAGTACGCAGTCCGCATAGAGTATAACACCACCAACAATGTGGCTGAATACGAAGCACTCATTACAGGGTTGAAGCTAGCAGTGGAAGTCAGGGCCGAGCACCTCATTATACACTCGGATTCCCAACTAGTAGTCAACCAAGTCAGCGAAGCATTTTAAGTCAAAGATGCCAGCATCGCCAAGTACGTAGATAAAGCCAGGCGACTTTTGCAACATATCGAGCAAGACGGAGGCCAATGGAATATCATTCAGATTCCCAAAGAAGACAACCATGAGGCCGATTACCTTGCTAAATCCATAGCCGAGAACGGTCAAGCATTTAGGGATATGGATTTCATCGAATCACTCACCAATCCCAGCACAGAGGATAATGAAATTTTCAGAACACAACCAGTCTCGGAATGGATACAGCCCATCATCCAATATCTTAAACATGGCATACTTTCGGAAGATAAGCTGCAAGCTTGGAAGCTCAAAGCCAAAGCAGCACATAATTTTGTCCACCGAGGGGAGCTCTACCAAAAATCCCTCTCATAGCCTTGGTCGAAATGCATTTCCCCAGAGGAGGGAAATTACATACTAAGAGAAATCCATGAAGGAATCTATGGTGCACACGAGTCCCACTATTTGCTCACTAAAAAGGCCCTGCTCCAGGGATATTACTAGCCCACCATGACCAAGGATGCCCAGCAGTTAACACAATCATGTCACCAATGCCAGCACCACGCCCGACTTAGCCACAAATCTTCTCAGCCTCTGCATCCCATTGGCAGCCCATGGCCTTTCGCCATGTGGGGGATGGACATCTTGGGTCCTTTTCCTCTATCTACCTCATAGAAAAAGTTCTTAATCGTGGCCATTGACCATTTCATGAAATGGCTAGAAGCAGAAGCAGTCCCAACCATTACAGAAGCCCGGATACAGCACTTTTTCTGGAAGGAAATCATTTGTAGATTCGGCATCCCCCACACCTTAATTACAGACAATGGCAAACAGTTCGACAACCATAAATTTAGAAGTTTCTGCTCAGACCTTGGCATAAAACTGCGCTTCACCTCAGTAGCTCACCTGCAGACGAACAGACAAACTGAGGTCACAAACAGAATCCTCATGCAAGGGTTGAAGAAAAGACTCGATGACAAGAAAGGGAACTGGGTCAAAGAGCTAAACAATGTAATCTGGGCATACAGAATCACACCCCGATCATCCAATGGAGAAACGTCGTTCAGACTAACTTACGGCATGGATGCAGTAATTCCAGTAGAGGTAGGATCCCCAAGTTACCGGGTAAGCCAAGACCTCAACCACGCCGTCAATAACGTCAATGCACGAATATGCCTTGACATACTAGAAGAACGATGAGAACAAGCAGCAGCAACAGCAGAGGCACATCGGCAAAGGATAACTCGGTACCACCATCTGTGTAAAATAACCGAGAATTTTAGGACGGGTGACTGGGTACTCAGAATAGTAGATATAGGTAAAGGCACCTCCGGTACCAGCAAGTTAGGCCCTAATTGGGAAGGTCCGTATCAGATCTCAGAATGCACAACAAAGGGGGCGTATAAACTAAGAGAAAGATGAGGCAAAGAACTACCGAGGTTCTGGAACTCAGACTCCCTCAGAAAATATTATCAGTAATCTTATATTCGAACACATAATTTGATTCAATGAAAACTATCTTTATTGATCAAGAATATCTTTACAGCTGATTGTTAAAAAAAAAAAAGAGATACATAAAACCTATCTATTATAGTATCTCTACACCCGAACCCCCCCCCCCCCCCCGCCCCGAAAATTGAGGGGGACGCATCATTAGCAGCCTCTGGATGCTTGCCAGACCCAGTTGTAGCAACGACCTCTTCAGACTCCCTTACAGATAAGGAACCGGCCTTTCGACGGGCGTCATCCTCTGCAACAAGCCTTACCAAATCGGCTGGGGTTATCCGATCTAAGGCCCCCAGATCCAATCCTGAGTCTTGAGAGAGCAGGATCCTTTTGCATTCTGCCCGGTACGCCTTGAGAAACCCCCCTACCATGCTCTAATATGTCTTCTTATCATCGGCATGAGATTTCTCAAGCTCAGCTAGCCTCTCATGAAGTCCAGCAATCTGAAGATCCTGCTCCTCAATCCTCCTTGTCAGCTGAGCCTGGCTATGTTCCAACTCGAACACCTTCTTCTGATTCACCTCCGCATCAGATTTAGCCTTCGCATAGCTTGTTTGGCAGTGCTCCAAAGCTGCTTTGGCGCTATCTAATTTTTTCTCAAAATCTATGGCAATCGTCCCCACCTCCGTTTCCTTCAAGCTGTACTGGCTCTTCAAATAGAAGTATTGATCCTTAGCCAGTAGCAAGGCCTGAGTCATCTGCCATAAATAACTCAATAATTTAGCCAAAATCCCACTACAAACAGTTATATCAAGAACCAGAAACACCATTACCTCTAGCGACTGACCGATCATAGAATCAAGCAATCCGTCTGATCCCTCGTCCGACCACCGCTGCATGTCTCCGGGTAACCGTAGCGACTCAATGTATTGATCCTATACTTGACTATTGGAGATGCTCGGGGGTTTCATTTTCTTCAATATCCAGCCCCGCATATCCAGACAACCAAATAAACGGGGGCGTTGGACATAGATCTCTTCGTCCAGCCCCTCCGCATCTGACTCTGCTTCGATCAGCCGCCTTTTCCATCGTCCAACCCACTCCGACCGCTCACCTTCCATTATTGTTTTGCCCTTTAGATTGATAGGAATGGCCTCCGGAGCAACGGGAGCTTCAGCTTGAGGGGAAGGATAATCCCGACACTCCTTCACTACAGCTGGCTCATCTACTAAGGAAATCCCGTCCGTAAAATAAAAAAAGTCATCCATCTACAGATAGAAAGATAAGACTAGTTAGACAAAATAAAACTCAAAACAAAATTCATACCAGAGCAATGGTCGCAACTTGGAAAGACTCTCCACAGATATCTCCGGGATGCATCCTCTGCGGATCGAGCTTCAGCAAGTCCGTCTAGATGTAGCCGTAAAACTAATTTCGTATCCGAATTGAAAAGTTTTTCTGGATGGATCACTTTGTGACACTCGTCCGACCACATCCTCCGGACATCCAGGAAGTCCGATTGATGCTCCACGATAAAAAAATGGTATCTCCACTTCTTGTGAAGATCCGACAGTTTAACAAAAAGAGAATGGTTGGGTACGATCAAAAGGGAGAACATCAGTTCTCCCTTCTTCCTAGTCAGCCTGTACAAGTAGCGGAGGACATCTAGATCAGGAATCCTACCCTCCTCATGCATCAGCTGGATGAACCCGGTCAATATCCGATAACTATTCGGATGAAGCTGACCGGGCACTATGTTATTTCTATTAAGGAAATCCTTGATAAAAGGATCCAAGGGAAATTTTAGACCCCCCTCTAACTAGTCAAAATATACCACTAATCTACTTAGCCCCGATATAGGAGTATGGGCCCTAAACCTTCTATCTACGGTGTGGAGAGCGTAATCGGCGGGGATGCAAAATCGTCGTTGATACCACCCTAGCAATTCACTATCTACATTGGACACAAAGAGGTCAGAGCTAATCTCTTTCCGAGGAGCCATAGCAAAGAAGGGAATGAAAACCTAATGACAAAAAAGGAGAGAGGTGAAAAAGAGAAGGAAAAAAATGATGGAAGAATCACCTGGCAACCTCAAGCGAGAGTTATAGCAGGAAGGAATAAGAATGGTGGATGCAGTAGAAACGCAGCAAAAACAGAATGAAAGGGCAACATAAAGCAAAATGTGCCAGTTAACAAATGCAACAGTATTTATAGAAACATGGAAGGACCTGGAAGCACGCCATTAACTTCCCCCATTATTACTGCACTCCTCCCTAGACTAACAAGGGCCTATTGGGCATAAAAAAACCCATTAGGTGAAGAGTCGCGATGATGGCTGTACGAGCGTTTTGATCATTGACACGTGAAACGATGCATCAATCAGAGTTGAAATGAAGTCACCCTGTGATTGGCCCACTCACATTTTCGACTGGGTCGCTCCATCAAGCGAATCGGGAAACGCTCCAAGCATCACTCCCAGACCATTCCATAAAGTCCAGTGACTGAAGCTGGCACCCTCAGGTTGCTTTCATAGTACTAAGGATCCGAGCATGTAAGCCTCGTGCCCCTGTGCCGAGCATCTAAGCCTCGCTCATACAAAGTCCAGTGACTGAAGCTGGCACCCTCAGGTCACTTCCGTAGTACTGAGGATCCGAGCATGTAAGCCTCACGCCCCTGTGCGGAGCATCTAAGTCTCGCTCATACAAAGTCCAGTGACTAAAGCTGGCACCCTCAAGTCGCTTTCGTAGTACTGAGGATCCGAGCATGTAAGCCTCGTGCCCCTGTGCCAAGCATCTAAGTCTCGCTCATACAAAGTCCAGTAACTGAAGCTGGCACCCTCAGGTCGCTTCCGTAGTACTGAGGATCCGAGCATGTAAGCCTCGCGCCCCTGTGCCGAGCATCTAACTCGCTCATACAAAGTCCAGTGACTGAAGCTAGCACCCTCAGGTCGCTTCCATAGTACTGAGGATCCGAGCATGTAAGCCTCGTGCCCTTGTGCCGAGCATCTAAGTCTCGCTCATATAAAGTCTAGTGACTGAAGCTGGCACCCTCAGGTCGCTTCCATAGTACTGAGGATCCGAGCATATAAGCCTCGCGCCCCTATGCCGAGCATCTAAGTCTCACTCATACAAAGTCCAGTGACTGAAGCTGGCACCCTCAAGTCGCTTCCGTAGTACTGAGGATCCGAGCATGTAAGCCTCGTGCCCCTGTGCCGAGCATCTAAGTCTCGCTCACATAAAGTCCAGTGACTGAAGCTGGCACCCTCAGGTCGCTTCCGTAGTACTGAGGTTCCAAGCATGTAAGCCTCGCACCCCCTGTGCCAAGCATCTAAGTCTCGCTCACATAAAGTCTAGTGATTGAAGCTAGCACCCTCAAGTCACTTCCATAGTACTGAGGATCCGAGTATATACCCCAATTATGCAGATTACGATTCGATGACAAATCAACCAAAAATACTCGGCACCAAGCTCTACTTATTACGATGAAGGCTGGCCGCCTCAGCTTACTTTCATCTTATCACCCGTATAGAGGCACCACTGCATCTTACTCGGACGTGACGGACATAAATATCCGCATACTCCGAGGGGGGGACTCTTGATACCATCTAGAATGTTCCCACCTAATTAGGGGTCATCCACCCCCCTAAATAGGAACACATGGACAAAGGAGAAGACAGATTCATCCAAAGAACTACCTCAAAGAGGAATCCTAACTGAAGTAGGAACACTCTCCCACAAGGATTCCTATTCCTCCCAGGTTTGAATATCACTATATATAACACCATATACCCCTCATTAGAGGATCATCTCATCTCATCTCATCTCATTCACACATACTCAAGCTATCTTTCAGCCACCCGCTTTCTATTCTCTAACTTAGGCATCGGAGTGTTTGTGGGGATTCCCCCCACCTCTCACCTTGCCCTCTGTTCAGTGTTTTGCAGGACGTTCAGCCCAGGAGTCCTGGAAACCAATTATCAGTATAAATTCAAAATGACAATCTCGTCGCTGCCCACATTGTAAATCAGCATATCTGCTACCTGAAATTTTGGTGTTGATCAAAATATGGTTGAGGGAAGTTGTTAGGGATAGAATTGTTTTGACTCATCTTTAGACACTTAACTATCAATAGTTGGTGTAAATGGTTTGGTGCTTTTATTTTTTAAGTGAGGTCGGGAGTTCGAACCTCGCTCATATATGGAATACCACTATAGCTAGCACTTTACCCTTTCGTGAGTCGACCCGATGCTAACATAGATTAGTCTAGACATGATACAGATTTAAAGGAGATTAATTAGATATGCCCAAATGGCGAAAATAGATTTGAGTCCCCCCTCTTTCTCCCTGATATGCGATGGTTCTAGTTGCCCTATTTTCAATTCATAAATAAATAGATATCTTATACTATTTTATTCTTGACTATTTCACTTTTACGCTAAACTTATATTTACCATACCATAGTTGCATATTAATTAATTATTGTTTGAGTAGAATACAATTAGGCTTAATTTATTCATTCATTCACATTAAAAATTTATATCAGTTACACACGTTTGCATCATTACAGTTTGCCCTCGTTTAAAGCTCTCTAAAATTTGTGATCTTCCATGTGACCGTCTCCTTCTTTTCAGAGATTCTTCTTCCTCATTACTACTACCACACCACCCCCACTTCACAGCTCACAATTCTCAATACTATTCCACTTTCTTACACATAATAATAGCAACCCTTTTGCCCTCTCTATTTTTTTTCTCTTCCTCTCAAATCTTTTTCTCTTATATGTATAGAGCTTGAAAGGTTAAGGATCATCAATTCATCAATGAGACTGGTATTGTTGTTATTGTTAGCTTTGTTGCACCATTTGGCCAGCTTTGCTAGAGGGTTGCCATTGGCACCAGCTCTATATGTTTTTGGAGACTCCTTGTTTGATAGTGGAAACAACAATCTCTTGCCAACTCTTGCCAAGGCAAATTTTCGTCCTTATGGTGTCAATTTTGCTAATGGAGTTACAGGAAGATTCACTAATGGTAGAACTGTTCCTGATTTCATAGGTATATATATAGTAACCTACCTCTTAATTCGTATATTCTTTTTCGTATATTCTTTTTTTGTTTTATTGACGTAAGATTCAAATTTTATATCTTTTGATGTATTTGAAGATGAGTAAATGCTAAATTATTCTCCAATTGACCGTATGTTCTTATTATAATAAGCCATAATATGCTTATGTTTATGGTTTTGACACATGAATTTTGTGGTGGTCTCTTGTAGCTGAATATCTTAGACTGCCATATCCTCCTCCAGTCTTGAGCATTAGAAAATCAACTCCAGTTACAGGTTTGAATTTCGCATCAGCATCTTGTGGCATTCTTCCAGAAACTGGCACTATTTTGGTACGTATGAAAATGATTAGTTTATTGCATGTTATTCTATATAATAATATAATTAGCATTGAAAATCTAAGCCTAAACAAATAATTATATTTGACTTACAATATAAGATCATGCACGTTACATTCACATTTAGAAAAAAAAAAATTTTGTTTGGATCAAATCTTTGTAAATTCATAGTCATATCCAGCTAGTAGGGTCTTGCAATATCAATGGAGTACTTTATTCATATAGGAGTGGTCCGTCGTAAATTCATTTTGGGTGAAAATTTTCTTCAATTTTTTAAAAGTGTTTAGTTAAATTACACTAAAAAATTTACTTCATATCTAAATGAAAATTTATTTGTAAATGAATTTTTATTTATTTTAAATAAATAATTTATAAAATTTATTTCATATTTAATTATATTATGTTTGGTACAAATTTGAAATTTAGAATACTAAGTTGTTTAGCCAAAAACACCTTTCAATGCTAATATTGCACAAAAGGAGCATTTTAGCAGATAAAAATGATCAAATGAGTATTTTAATTTCCAAAAAAATAAATTTGGAATCGTAAAATTCATTTAAATTTTCTAATAATTTTAATAAAATTTAGTCTAATTATGAGCGATTTCATAAATTTATAAAGTTGAAATTGAAAATTAATTCTATTTAAACCAAACATATTAAATTTGGATTTGCAAAATAAATTTTATAAAATTTCATTCATATCAAATATACTCTTACTTTTGTATCTTAGTGAATCTCTAAATGTAACTCAATTAACTGTTAGTATATGTTAGCTATATATGACCACAACTAACCACTATTAATTGCAGCAATTGAGACATATTTGGCTTTAGAAGTTATAATTTTTGGAAATTTTAGGCTGAAATCCAATTTTACATTATACTAAACTTGTTAATTAGTGGCTAAGTTTTCTATATATTTTGTTTTATAATTTCTGAGTTGGACCATTTGCATTTTGCAGGGAAAATGCTTGAGTTTGAATGATCAGATAGATTTATTTGAAGCAACTAGTAAATTTAAGCTACCAAAGCATTTCAAGAGACCCAATAATCTTTCAAAATACTTAGCAAAGTCTATATTTTTATTCTCCATAGGCAGTAATGACTATTTAGACTACTTTGATGATTCAAAACATCAACATACTCCTCAAGGATTTGCTCAGCTTCTTTTGGATAAGCTCTCTCATGCTTTTGAGGTAAATGAATCATACCCACCAAATATATTACTCAACAATTCATCTTTTGCAGGTTTCACATTTAATTTGTCTGCAGAAATTATACAAGTTAGGAGCCCGAAAGATCGTAATGTTCGAAATTGGTCCGATTGGATGCGTCCCATCAATCACAAGGTCGAGGCTTAAAGCAATGAATGGAAAATGTGTGGAAGAAGCAAATCAACTAGTCTCCTACTTCAACAATAAACTTTCTGTTATGCTTCAGAATCTTACATCCACTCTCCATGGCTCCAAATTTGTTTATGGACATGCTAATTGGTTAGGCTATGATGCGGTTATAAATCCTTCTAGATATGGTATATCTCTTTCTCCTTTGCAATTTTTTTCTTTAACAAAAACACTGGGATCAACTGGTAAAAAGTTATATTTGCTTAACTTAGGTTTCGAGTTCAAATCCTACTATATTCAGTCGCATTAAATAAATTATTGATAAACTTTTGTCATCTTTGTGGCTGTCCAAATCGAACTAGATTACTCATAGTCCAATAAACTTTAAATACCGGTAATTTGGAAAAAAAAAACACACACACATTTCCATATATGAGTGAGTTTGTAAATTATACATCAATAGGCTAATAGTCCAATGCCCTGTTGAAATATATTTATTGCCAAATATAAAGAGGGTTTTGTCTTCCTTTATTTTTGCAGGCTTACAAGACACACGCAATCCTTGCTGCAAAGCGTGGGGTAATGGGACTTCTGCTTGCATCCCATGGCTACCACCATGTCATAATCCAAATACACACTACTTCTTCGATGGTTACCACCTCACTGAACCTGTGTGCTCCTCCATAGCATCTCATTGTATAAACAACAGATCAGTTTGTTCTCCAACAATAAATGAGCTTGTAAGAATGTAATTATTAAAGAACTATCAGAATAATGAGTCTCTCATGAACTCAATTTTGCTTGTTATCAGTGGATGCAGTTCCTATGAATACAGTTTTCAATTAAAACTAGATAGATTATTGCCTGGTTCTATCTAATTTGCACAATGGGAGGACATTAAAATCAACATATTATTATACCATAACCGTATCTAGCAAGACAAAATATGTTTGGTTAAGACACTAGAGAACAGTATGAGGCTACTCATATGGAATTAATAGGTGCAAATTCCATTCATAATTCAATACAAACACAGCAAGTAATCAACAAACAGTACGAATAACATTTGACAATGATAGAAACTAATCATCCATTAGTGCAAATTGCATATAGCATGACCATATAGGGCAATATGAGGCCCTTAATATTGAATTACCATTGATATATTTGAATATTAACACAGCCCATTCAAGAACCACCATCAATAAAGATCAAGAAAAAATCTAATAGTGCAAATTGCTGTAACAACTCTAATTCATTCATTACTGTCTCTGAGAAATTTAAACAAGCATGTTAATTACATGCATCTGTTAGCTACTAATTTACAAAATATCAAAGCCCATTCACATCTAAACACTACAAATCAGTAAACCCAGATTCTCAAGTTAAGATAAAAGAAGGCTATACCCAAAACCAAATAACTAAGTCCCCAATGCTGGTTGGCTATCATCAAAGCAATGAAAACCGTAGTCTGACACTGGTACTCAACATCTCCAACACCCACGAAATCACCCAAATTTACAACACAGCCAGCCAAAAAAACCACTGGTAAAGCATCCCCAATTTCGCAATATACCAAATGCATCACCAAATCCACTATCATGAAGATAGCTGCAGAACCGGCCTTCAAAGCCAAGCCGTTTCTATCAAACCCTCGAATCTTAGTTAAATACTGAAGCAAAGGAAAGTAGAAGAGGCTGATAGAAGCAAACAAGAGGCTGGTGTTTCCTTCGCCAAACCAATTCACGAGAGAAGAGAAGTGTTCAGTCCTGGTGTAGGTTGCCAACATTAGGAAGAAACAAAGTGTGGAGGGGATTGCGAAAATGGACAAGTGGGTGTGCACATGGCAACGGACGCTATCCCGTGCGCATCCCAGACGACAAGAACAGGAGGAGACAGTTTCGCCGGAGGAGGCAATATCAATTTTAAGATATTGTTCGATTGTTGCAGGAGTAGCCATGGCTGCCATGCGCTTTTGATCGATGGTGCGCAACTGGCGTTTTTAATTTGTGTTTCCTTTTATGTAAGGAGGGTTCGTGGGATGTTTTTGATGCATGAAACTGAGGGCTGGTCCAAAATTAAATTGAGCCTTATTGAGATTAGATTAATTAATTAATTATTCTTACAATTGATGTTGATTGGTAATTATTGATTCTGCTTTTATTATTCTTCTAATCTTTGAGATATTTGAGATTAGCTCACAATATAACCAATTTTAGGGACTAATTTTTTTAACTTATTAATTTACCTAGATTGGTTAATTGTTGAATGTTTCTGTAAATTTTTTCAATAATAAATTTTTAAAAATATGTACATTGATAATCAGCTACAGAGTTGAATAGCCTACTATATTTGATGTCATTTTTGTATGAATTTTATAAATTTGTTAATCAATTTTATATGCACTTTTTTTTATGTAATGCACCGGTAATTTAACTTTTTAGCATATACATCTTAAATTTGAAATGTCATTTAAATAATAACAACTTTTATTAGTTGATCCAATAGTTATTAATTATGCATTTTTTTATAAAAATAATCATATAAATTGTACATTATGTATATATAAATACTATATATAAAATAATGATTTCTACTATATATATAGATAGCGACAGCAACAGTACTATCACTATCTACGTGAATTTATTAAAATATCCTTCCTTAGGTAGATGATCCCTTGTATTAGGAGAAAAAAAAAAATTTTACTTTTTTTTATTATCAAATAGACAGCAACATACTATTTGTGTAGCAGCCCGCGACACTAATCACGATCCCTATATATAATTCAAAAATGGATTCTTCTGTTGTTGTAGAACATGGATACATCTAATTGCTTAGTAAGGACATGAAGATGTAGTAGCAATATACAAATGACCCATCACCATAAAATCAATCTAATATAACATATATTTAAAATAAGAAAGAAAAAGGTTTATCACAAAACATAAACTTAATATACATAACTTATATATGTTTCTACATCTAAGTGTTATGTTGAAAGGGTTTAAAAAACAACAAAACAAAACAACATTTTAACCTTTCCCCATTGCAATGTCAAAACCAAAAAGCAAATTAAAGTTCTATTCTACGTGGGTTTCAAGAGACTTCACTTGAGGGTATCAGGTGCAAAATTGTGAGGCCAAAAAACCCATCTAGCTAGCTAGGGTTTATAAGTTAATACAACACTACTAATTAATGAATAGGAACATGATTGTTGATCGGTGGCTTGCGTCGAGGCCTATCCATTCCTCTGTAATCTTTGTCCATTAAGTTCACAATCTCTTTAGTTGCCTCAACAAGCCTTTGTGTTTCACCTTTTGTAGCAGTGATCTCTTGATGAGTAGGTACCTTTTGAGATCTTGAAAGACTTTCCAAGCTGGCTTTGGTTGGCAATTTGTTGGAATCTTGAGGATAGTGCTCAGTGTTAGGGCTAGGGTTAGGGTTGGTTAAGAGTTTGACTGCTGTCACAGTACTCCTTGGACTTCCCAAACTGGCAGTCTTCTTCAAATTATGCACGTTCTTCTGGTATAAAGACAAATTTAGGTATTGTATTAGGTTGAGATATACACATATATACGAATGACTTGATTTCATTGTCATATGTTAATACCGATATTAATAGTTTAATAATCCAATATATGTTCTATATGTAAACGTTTAAACTGTATATTAATGTATGTACTAATAATTTAATGATGGAACATCTATCTTATATTTAAATATTTAAATTGTGCTCAATTCTAATGTCTTTTCATGTGGAAAGGGTAATGTGTGAAATTGTAGCTTAGTGATCTTGTGAAGAGTGTGCATAAGAGGGAGAGAGAGAGAGAGAGAGAGAGAGACCTGATGAATGAAATATTGGTCTTTTGATCCTTGCAAAGACTTCACCAGAGCATTATTGTTCTCTCCTGAAAATTTAAATAACAAATTAATTATCCAAAAACAAACAAATAGCATAAAAATCTCTCATGCAAAATCCTATAATTAATTTGGTGAAAAGGGCTTAAACAAGAAATGCATTCTCACATGGAGAAAAGGGCTTAGAGAAAAAATGCAATCTCACATGGAGAAAAAGCAGTAAGCTAATATATTTCAATTTTGATACAAGTAGAACGCAAGATCCTTAAGTGAAAATTGGATTAGATTCTAGGAAGTACTATATACACTACATACGTGAACGAAATAGCTAGCTATAGAGAGAATATATACACATGATTATCACTTGGACACACATACAAAGACTGCAGCTATAGCAGGCAGGCAAAAGGGATCTTAAAAGAACAACTGAGCATCCAGCAGACACGCTCAGTTATGTTTAGGAGTATGGTGTTTAGGGCCATGATAATCTTCACCAAAAGCTACAAAACCATTGACATTTTTAACCTTCTTAAGAGTACTAGTGCTACTTTTGTCTCCAAATTTCCATTTTACATTAGAATTTCTCTCAAAGTTACATTTGATCATATGATCATAGCAGTTGTTTGCACCTGAAATATCTTGATCTTTCTCATTTTCTCTCCTCACCATTACTTCATGTTCAGCTACCATTTTCCTTCCTCCAAACCCAAATTTCCTTGTCCTTGTACTAGTCAATTCCTGTGTGTATATAAGGAAATTAATGAGTAAATACACATATGATATTAACATAATTAAGAAGCAGCATAAACCGAACTAATCAAGCCTCATACCTTTTGAGCAGAAACATCATTAAGCTTACTTTTCTCCATTTCCCAATCTACAAAAAAAATGAGGTCAATTAAAGATCAAACCAACCCTTTTTTCGAAATTTTTTTTTTTAAAAAGATAGCCTAAATAGTTCTTGCTATGGATTTAATTAAAGAAAAATAATTCAAAGCAATATACCTTGATGAGCACAGGCATTAGAGCAGTCTTTAAGGGCAATGAAAACAAAGAGAAGCCCAAGAACTGATCTCATAAAACTGATGTGCACCATTTTCTTGATTCTTGATTTTTGAATATATTTCTTGGTTGTGCATGTGTATGTGGTTCACCAATTGAAAAGAGAGGGGAGAACTTGAACAACTTGATGTGGGTTTTATAGGGTGTTTTCAAAGGCAAGTCAAAGCTAGGGCTCCAACATCTGCATTACTGTGCATATAAAAATTAATATTAATCCTGACTGCATGCAGAACTAGGAAAGCTCAATTTGGTTTAAAAAAATTATTAATTAAATGAAATTAGATAGATAATTTTTTAAAACAAAACAAAAATGGAAATTGTTTTCAAAAGTTTGAACGTGGTGCTGTAGAGTTGTATTAATTGGAAACTTAAGGCCGCCTGCCAATCAGTGTATGTATATATCTATATACAGAGAAAGAGAGAGAAATGTGGATGTTTTGTGCATATCTATAGCCATGCATGCAATGGTGATTTTTATTGGTTCTTTGTATTCAAGTTGAGAAAAAAAAACACCAACAATCTAATAGCCATTAAGATGTAGAAATTATTTTCCTTTAAACAATCTTAGTATATGAAGTAATATTAAACTAGATCAAACCGAATGAATTAAATAAAACTACAACTACTAGTAATTTAGAAAATATAAAAATGAGAAAACATCGTACAAGTTTTTGTTTGTAAATAAATATTTATTAGCCAAGAAGTGTTCAAATAATGGAATAAGTTTTGATTGCCTATGATTCAAACTATAGTAAAAATAGCCAGTAATAGAATACTCAAATAGTCATTGCTTTCTATTCGTATTTTAAAGTGTAGGATTCAAATTTTATCATTGACGAATTATAAAATTTATTTCCAATTAATTTAAAAAGAAAGAGTTACCCTATATTGCAAATTTTATCAATACCTATGCCATACGGACTCTCTATCAATTAAAAAAAATTATAATAAATTTAATTTATAGAAATCGATTAACAAATTCACGTTGAATACCTTCTTTAGTTTAAAAAAATAACAAAACAATTTTTTTTTAACACTAAGCATTTTTTCTGTATCCGATTCATTTCAAATTTTATAATAATTTTTTTAAAATATTTTTTAATTACCTAATAGGTGAAAAATCAATCATTCAATTACAATCATAAAAATTAGTTTACGAAACACTTAAATTTAAGTAAATTAAAGAAGAGCCAGGAAGGATTCCAATATTCTAACAACAAAACAAAGAAGAAAAAAAAAATCAAAGATTTTGTGCAGGACCACTACTCATGAATGTGAAAAATAAGGGGACCTTTTTCTTGTTCTTTTGCCATTTTCTGATGAAACATTGAGGCGTAGCTGGCCTAGTGGTTTGACTCTGTAGATGGCATGAACGTGATCAAGATACACTATATCTTCCTTGAGCAAGAGCACATATGTTATCTTCAACAATCTATAAATTAATTACAACTAGAAGGCAATTAAAGCCTCTTTTCAATAATTTTGGTTATTAGTGTCAAAATTTTTGTAAATTTTCCATCAATTAATTACGATTCTACTAAAAATTTTGAAAATAAAATTTGATAGTTAGTTTGTACATCAAGATTGACAACATCAATATTAAGCATGGAATACATCAACTAAAATACCTTTTATAACAAATGGTAAATATTTGTTTCTGCTCATTTTTAGTGGCATCAGATATCTCGTGATATATTAATTATAAAATTAACAATACGAAATAATAAATGATAAATATTAAAGTTTTTTATATCTATAATTTTTCAATATAACATAACATATATATGGGTCTTTGATTAAGAAACCAAAACATTTTAAAATTTTCGATGACCAAGTAATAAGGTATAGGCCTAATTATTTAAAAAAAAAAAAAAGCAATAAAAAGGTAGGTCTAAGTCAAAGGTTGTCAACTTTGTATATAATTAAGCAAAAAGAATGTGGCAAAAAACAAAAGGAATCTGATTTTCCCTTGGATACCCTAGAAGTATAGGACACATTAGGCACACTAGGCTTCCCTAAGTGAAGAAAAATAAACATTTTTCAACTTATTGTCACAAGGAATTGGAATGGAACCTTTCCATTTAGAAAGACATAGCATATCATGAGCAATTTTCATATTGCTCAATACTGTTGAAATAATTTTTCTTTTTTAGCAGCTACTTTCATTGTCCATGGAAGCATTGATCCATGTACAGGTGAAAATCAGTTATTATGACAAAAATTTGCTTGTCATTACATACAAAAGGACATGTCAAATCTTGATTTGTTTCCTTCCTATCTGCCCTCTGCATGCCCACGAGCATGTAAACAGAATAATTATTGTGTGTCTTTATATTTTGATTTATTATATTATTTTAAATTTTAATATTTAAAAAAATATTTATTCAACTCTGATATTTACAAAAGTTAATATTCATTAATTCTTATTTAGAGATGAAACAATATATAATTTTTTAAATGTTATAAATAAATAAATATTTTTTCAAATGTTAAGGATGAAATAATATAATAAGTTAAAATAGGGGTACACATTAATTATCCCAGATATAAATAAATAAGTAAAAACCATTTTTAAATCTCTAAACTATAATAATTTTTTCTACTGAAACTCTATTCTTCTATTTCATTGCACTAAGTTCTTATTTATTATTTATATATACATTGAGTCCCTATACTATTATTTACATAATGCATTGAACCTCTCTATTTTGAGTCTATATGGTATGAAAAATATATCTATAAAATTTGACAAATTGAAACTCAATAGCTACATAAATAATAATATAAGAGATTTAATAAAATACAATAAAAAGATAGAGATTCAATAGAAAAAAAAATCACTATAGTTTAGGCCTTAAAAATGGATTTTGCCAAACAGATAATGCATGTATTCTTCTTATTTTGGCCAGAGGCAAGATTTACTTGCTGGCCAAATGATTAGCTTTGCAACTTAATGCTCATGGAGTTTCAAGTATATGAAAACTGGAAATTCATACCCTTTAAATTTCAAACTAGCTAATGTGCTCCAACCTCAAAGTTTTTAGTGAAAATTAATAAACTGTATCATAAGAAAATAATTTTTTTTCTTTTTAAATCATACAAAAACTAATATTACGAATTAATAGTGATGTAATTTAAATTTTTTATTTTAAAATACTTTTACACATTAGACTGCTCTCTCTCATTGTAGACGTCAATTATTCAAATGTGTCAATTATGTTAATGATCAAAAAAATTTTATGTAAAAACCCAACTAGAAAAATGCAATATATATAGTTAAATGTGCCAATTAGGTAGCTAAGAGTGGAGGTAGCATAGTTCCCAAAAAGAGGCATGACAGCATAAAATTAAGAGCCCTAAAGAACATGGCCAATGGACTACAAGTGCATGGATTTGCTAAATCATGTAAATTTTTAACAAATGTTTTGAGGTTTTTAACAAGACAAGTTAAGTATAGATTAATAGAGATTAGTGTGTGATGAAGTCTAGAACACGAGGGCGTGTCCTCCAATTTCACCTCCTTCCCCTTGTGCTTTCCCCTCGATAACAGTACTGTGATTAATTTGCCTGCAAGTCGGTCCATTTTGGTCACATATTCATAGGCACAACACAGAATTATCACAGCTCAAACTTTAACCAATAATCACCCCAATTCTCAAAAGAAGAAAAAGGTGTTCTTAGTTTTTCATTAAATATCACAATAGTCATATTGTTCAAAAAAATATATATTACAATAGTTACATCATGAAAATCTCTTTGAACCTTCATCAAAATGTTTCTCTATGGATTTTTTTCTATTTTTTCTAAATTATAAATATCGGATTCATGGCATCTTAACTAATTCAGTTCAAATAAAATCACAATGATAATAAAAATTACTCAATAATTAATTTAAAGGCAAATTATTTTTATCTCCTGAAATTTACCATAATTCACACTTTTTTTATTTTTATTTGAAAATCGAATACTTATCCTTTCAGTTTTTATTTCGTCAATATTTTAACCCTTCTGATCAAATTTTCGACAAATCTTTTATATTAAAAAACATTTAACCCTCTCTATGTTATAAAAATGAACACTTTAAACTCTATATTTTAATAAAATTAAACATTTTATTTTTTTTTTGTATTTTTAAATTTATTTTAATTTTAAAGTTAAAAATAACTAATCTTCCAACACTTATACTTATTTTATCAACACCTTATAATTTAAATTTAATTATAAATTTTAAAACCTTAAAGGACTAAATTGTTTCATAATATTCAAATGAAAAGATGAAATTGTTTTATCTTTATAAATAGAGGGGTTAAATGTTTTGTAATATAAAAGACTTGCCGGAAATTTGATTGAAAAGGTTAAAATATTGATGAAATGAGAACTGAGAGAATAAGTATTCTATTTTCAAATAAGAATGATAAAAGTATCAATTATGGTAAATTCTTGAGAGAGTAAAAGTAATTTGCTCTTAATTTAATACAAGCCCGTATATCACAACTCAATATAAAAACATCATTTACGATAAAATAGTCCCCCATCAACATTTATTAGTGATTTTTTTTTACTTTATATATATATATATATATATATATATATATATATTGCGATAAATGTTTCAATTGTTTTTAATCAACCCAATAATCATAATTAAGCTTCAATTTATCTTTTACGTTTTTAGTCTTGGTAACCAAATCCAAACAGTAAAAATAAGTAAAATACTTTTTTTTTTTTTTGGAACTTGTCAAAATGTCTCTCACTTTATTCCAATCACTTGAGTTTTTGTATCAAATTCAAAAATGTGGTCATGAATTTCAAAGAAAAAGAAGTAAAAAGTGGCTGCTAAATTATTCAATATTAAAATATATAATATTTAAAATGTATATAAGTCTTCTTACATTCGAAAAGAAAATCATAATAGTAACAATACGATTTTTTTTTTAACTTAGTAGAAATGGTTAGTATGTTGATTTTATGATAACAAAGAAAGCAAAAATTTAAGTCTTAATTTTCTAAATTTTTTTTTTTTTACCATTGAAGAGGGAGGGAGGGAGGGGTGAGGGATTTGAATCCTGCCACTCCTATAAAAATGTCAAATTTTTTATTACTAGGCTAGTGGGAGGTTGGCCTTAATTCTCCAAATTGTCTTACCATGAAATGGTGCCATTGTTTGCTCAAAAAAATAAAGAAATTGTGCCATTGCACCAACATGTACTGATAGAAAGAATACAGCATTATAATAAACATAAGATTTTTTTTTCTTATTTTTTTGGTATTAAGGATTATCATCAGATTTCCTTTGAGCTTATCATCAATTATATAACAAATGATCAAGTTCTTTTTTTTTTGGGGGGGGTATTAAAGGATTATGATCAGATTTCCTTCGAGCTTACCATCAATTATATAACAAATGATCATTGAAAAAAAAAAAGACAAATGATCTAGGTGTGGACACATGTATCTGTACAAATGGTATGGCTTCATTTACCAAAGCCATTTCTTGATTGTCTAAATCTTTATTGTGACACTTCTAAGAATAAGCATTGTCAATAAAGCTTAGTTTTTATTTTTGGTCAGAAAAAGCTTAGTTAGGTCTCTATGTGTGTATGCTTTTGATATGCTTAGGCCGACAATAGAAATCCTGTACGGAATGAAGCTTTTTTGTAAGGTTGGAGATTCTAAAATACGTTAAAGAGCCTTAACGACATGATCACATGATTTTTTTTTTTAATTATACAAAATATTTATTTTTTATTTTTTCAGAAACATAACATTCACTTTTACAAAATCATTGCAATTTTTGTAAAGACAAATTAACATATACTTTATAATCAATGTGAAATTGTAATAACTCAATCCATTCTCCAATTCTTTTGATAGCATAATATTGAGTGATATCCCACATACATATTTCTATTTAATTATAAGATTTTTATTTTTCTATACAGAAGTTGCTTACAGATGTCAAATGTTTAAAACCAAATAGAAGAAAAATTCTCAATTAAAGAGACTCCTATATAGGAAGAAATACTCTCTAAATAGGTACAGGACTTTCATCAAATAGGAATCATATTCCTCTTAGGTTTGCACATCACTATCCCTATAAATAGGACTCATATCTCTCATTCTCATTCATTTTATTCTCTCATACTTTTTGTTCTCTTTATCTCTTTAAAACTCTCTCTATATGCTCTGACTTAGACATCAGAGGGTTTGTGGGGATCCTCCCCACCTCTCACCTTACTATTCTTTGATTCCTCACAGGACTATAGTTCAGAAGTTTTAAAAACCAGTTATCAAGTGGCACCGTTTGTAGGAACTCTCGAATTAAAAGTCATTAAGCATTTACCGAATAAGATATTGGCATCATGACTTCCAGTCCACCACTAATTTAAACCCCAAACACACACAGCAACCCATCAACTCCCATTCCTCTAATCAACTCTTAGCACCCATTCAAACAATAATTCCATCAGCCCCCTTTCAGCATGTTGGACCCTCATCTCAGGCCCCACTTGGAGCTTACACTCCATCTGGTAATACTCAAGGGTGGCAAACTCTAGGCACCGACTTCCCTTATTATGCTCCTCTGCAGCATAACAACTGACTCATACCTTCTATACCTTTTTCGAGCCTACTGAACTCCTACCATAAACACACCAAACCTAAACACAGTAACCCGAATACTCAACTTACCCCCGATGAGCAAAGAGGTAATGATTTAAAACATCCAAACCCAAATGAACTTGATGCAACAATAGCTAAATGCCTTAATTCAAGGCGGTAATCCTAGAATAACTCACCCAGAAAATAATGTAGCACCACTAGTAGTAGCTCTGAATGTATCTGGTGGAAATAAAGATAGTTATAAAGTTTCGTAAGGAGAATCTAGCTCAATAATCTAGTCCTTAGATGATTCAAAGATAGCTCAAAAAGTTGAAGAAATCAGGCATAAAGCTCGTACTAGGCTGAGGAAAGAAAATGAATGCATTATGGAGGGAAAGATACCCTTTGTAAGTAAAATAATCAGGACAGAGATCCCAACCAAATTCAGAATGCCTCGGTTAGATCAATTCGATGGAACCGAAGATCTAATCAACCACATATCCTCATTTAAAATCGGATGTTAGTTTAGAATGTAAATGACGGAATCATGTGCAGGGTTTTTCCTAGTACACTCATAAAAAATGCTCGGAAGTGGTTTTACCGACTGCCTAAGAATTCTATCGCATCCTTTGAAGAATTAGCTAAGAAATTTCAAACTAGGTTCATCACCAATGTCCCTTCTGCCAAAAATATCAATAATCTTTGGATGTGTAGATAGGAGGCCATAGAATCATTAAGAAGCTATTTGGATTGTTTCAATAAAGTAACTATGCAAATAAAAAATTTGATCGACGAAGTAGCCATAGAGGCTTTCAAGAATGGGACTTGACTAGGGAAGCTCAAAGACAAGATAATGATAAAAAGAACCTAGCACTTTCACTGAGGTAATAACTATGGCAATAAAAATGATAAAGATGGATGAAGATAGAAGGATGCGCTGGGATGACAAGAAAGCTCCTGTTAGAAAAGATGAAAGGTCAGGACTAAGAAGGCACAACTTCTAATGAACAAACTTCAGAAACTCAATGGAAGGGTTCGGAAATGAGGCAGAAAAGTATACACCACTAAACACTTCTAAATCCAAAATCCTGATATGGATCAGACAAAATGGCTTGGGCATAACCCCAACTAGAAGGCAGAGTCCAACAAGGAGAGCCATGCAATATATGAGGTACTACTATCAATACCACCAAGATTATAGGTATAAAACCAAGGCATGCCGAGAATTGAAGAATGTCATAGAAAGATTAATACATAATGGAAAACTCAACAACTTTATTGACACAACTTGAAGGAACAAAGATTTGAATGATCAAGACAAGGATAAACTAAAGCTAAAGAAAGCTCGAAGTGAAGTAGCCAGTGTTATCAACATGATTATCGGAGGAGAAGCTACTGAGAGATGGCCTAAAAAATCCTACAAGGAATAAGGGTTCACCTATAAAAAGAAGCAGGCTATCACATTTGGTTTGGAAGACAAGAAACATGTTCAACACCCTCAAAATAATGCCTTAGTGGTGAGTGATTTCATCAACAATTACTTTGTAAAAAGATTGTTGATCGATGATGGAAGCACTATCAATACACTCTTTTGGAATGCTTTTAAAGCAATGGGAGGATCCATTACTGATTTGAAAGCTATTCAAAATCCTATTATAAGCTGTTATGGAGGAACCACCCAACCAATAGGATTGGTAGAGCTGAGTTTAGAATTTGGTCACCGAGATACTAGGGAAGTGAAAGATGTCAAAGCCCAGTTCAATATGGTCGATCTTCCTCTCGCATACAATGATATTATAGGCTGATCAATACTCTATGAGATTGATGCAGTCACAAGTATCCAATGTCTAACCATGAAGATTCTTCTTAAAGGTCGGGTCCTAATAATTCATGGAGATCAACACATGGCCAGACAATACTACTAGATGGCAGTCAAACTCCAGATGGAAGCATTCCCTTTAGAATCATGAAAAGTGGAGAAATAAGGAGTCAATCTTGAACCAATTGACTAAGTCCAACCTTATAGATTGTCGAGGGAAAGATAAGAAGAATCTGAAATGAGCTCAATAACGAAGTTAAGCGTGGAATAAATAAGGTCTTCATTAAACATTCAAGCAGCTTTACTTCTAAGGCATCTAAGATCATTAGAGTAGATCCTTGGATTACCTCGTATAGTCTGAACATCAAGTCAAGAGTTAAGTCAGTCATTTAAAAAAAAGGAACTTCGCATATGAGAGACAGAAGATGATCACTGAGGAAACAAAGAAATTGCTAAAAGCTTGATTCATTAAAGAGGTAACACACTCAAAATGGGTAGTCAACGTAGTGTTAGTAAAAAAGCCTAATGGAAAGTATAAAATTTGTGTGGATTACACTGACCTCAACAAAGCGTGCTCCAAAGACAATTATCTATTGTCGATAATAGATCAACTAGTAAACTCAACTACCCATCACAGCTTGTATAGCTTTATGGATGCTACTCAGGGGTACCATCAGATACCAATGAAGAAAGAAGATCAGGAAAAGACATCGTTTATCACTCACGAAGGTATTTATTGCTACAAGGTTATACCCTTTGGGTTGAAGAATGTCAGAGCAATATATCAAAGGCTGATGAATCATGTGTTCTAAGTTTAAATTGGGAAAAATGTAGAGGTATATATGGATAACATCATCATCCAGAGCCAACATGTAGAGCAGCACTCTGAAGACCTTAATCAAATCCTTCAAATACCGGACCAATACCAAATTAAACTTAATCTAGAAAAGTGTGTTTTTGGGGGAAAGGCAGGAAAATTCCTGGGATTTATAATATCCCATAGAGGAATTGAAATTAATTCGGCCATACTTAAGATGAAACCTCCGACATCACTCAACGAGCTACAAAAGCTAAATGTCAGAATAACAGCTTTGAGGCATTTTATTTCCTATTCGACCAAACAATGTCTACCACTATTATAAGCCTTAAAAAACTCTAAGAAGTTTATATGAAATGAAGAATGTCAAATAGCTTTTGAAGACATCAAGAAGTTCTATTATCGCCACCTCTACTCAACAGACTGATCCCCGGATAAATATTGTACTTATATCTCTTTGTCAGACAGGAGTCAATTACTTCGGTACTGGTTAAGGAAGAAGGAGGTCAATAAAATCTAGTATACCACATCAATAAAATACTCGGAGGATCAGAAGTTTGGTATCCCTAAACTGGATAAGTTAGCTATGGTCGTCGTACACACATCCTGAAAACTCCAACATTATTTCCAAGCCCACTTAATCATTGTAAGATCTAGCTTCCCACTAAGGAAAATCTTACAAAGACCTAAGACATCTGACAGACTAGTTCAATGGTTAATATTGCTTGGAGAATTCGACATTAGTTATGAACCTCGACAACAGATAAAAGCCTAGACCCTAGAGAATTTTGTATAAGAGATAACAGTAGAAGATTTTGCTCTTTTTGAATGCCCATAATGGAAGTTATACATTTATGGAGCCTCATCCATCCAAGGATTTGATGTCGGAGTCATTCTCAAAGGGCCATACAAAGTCACTATCAAATATACAGTTCGAATAAAGTACAATGCCACTAATAATGTAGCTAAGTATGAAGCACTCGTCAGTAGATTAAAGTTAGCCACAGAGGTCAGAGCCGAGCATCTCAAGATATACTTTGATTCACAACTGATGGTAAACCAAGTCAAAGAAATGTACCAAATCAAAGATCCAAGCATTGCTAAATATGTTGAGAAAGTCATACAGCTCTTGAAAAAGCTCGAGTAGGATAAGGGACAATGGAAAATCATTCAAATCCCCATAAGTGAAAAATCAAAGGCAAACTCACTAGCCAAATCAGCCGTAGAAAATAGTCAGATATTCAAAGAACTCAAGCTTACTGAGGAATTAATGAAGCAAAACACCAAGAAGGTTGAGATCATGGATATCTAAGAAGTAGAAAAATGGATGAAACTGATCATCCAGTATCTCAAGCATGGGGTACTTCCACAAGATAAGTTGAAAGCTCAGAAGTTAAAAATAAAAGTTGCACACTACTCCATCAATAAAGGGTAACTCTATAGTAGGTCTCTCTCACATCCATGGTTTAAGTATATATCACCAAAGGAAGGAAATTAAGTACTTAGAGAGATTCATGAAGGAATTTATGGAGCCTATGAATCTCATTATTCGTTGATAAAAAAGGCATTGTTCTAGGGTTACTATTGGCCCACCATGTCCCGAGATGCTCAAAAAATAGTTTAAGAATGCTATAAATGTCAACAGTTTACTCACCTCAGCTACAAGCCCTCTAATACTCAACATCCAATTAGGAGTCCCTAGCCTTTTGCAGTATGGGGAATGGACATTTTGGCCTATTTCCTATTTCAACCTCTCAGAAGAAGTTCTTGATTATGGTTATAAATCATTTCACTAAGTGGATAAAAGTTGAAGTTGTACCAACCATCATTGAGGCCTGGATTCAACACTTTTTCTGGAAAGAAATCATCCATAGATTCAAAATACCACATATTCTAACAACAAATAATGGGAAACCATTCAATAATGAGAAATTCATAAAATTTTATTTAGACCTTAAAATAATGTTTCGATTTACTTTAGTAGCTCATTCATAAACAAATGGCCAGATAGAAGTCACCAACAGGATCATCATGTAAGGTCTAAAGAGGAGATTAGATGAAAAGAAGGGGAATTGAGTCGAAGAACTTAACAATGTCATTTGGGATTATAGAACAACACCCATAACTTCTATAGGGGAAATACCTTTTAGACTAACTTATGGGATTGATGTAGTAATCCCAGTAAAGATTGGATCAGCAAGCTACTGGGTAGCTGAGAATCTAAATCAGGAAGTCAACAACATCAATGCTCAGATATGTTTAGACCTACTTGAAGAAAGGAGAGAGCAAGCATTCATTGTAGCAGAAGCCCAGAAATAGAGGGCCATGGAATATCACAATCGACACGTCCAGCCAAAACAGTTTAAAGTCAGAGACTAGGTACTCAAAAGGGCTTGCATTAGCAAAGGTGACTCTAGCACAAGCAAGCACAAACCTAACTAGGAAGGTCCTTACCAAGTCATTCAAAAGACAACTAAGGGAGCATACAAGATTAAGGATGAATAAGGAAAAGAATTACCCTGATACTAGAATTTGGACAGTCTTCAAAAATATTTTCAATAAATGTACTCTCAATTATGGGAAATAAATTACTTCATTTATCAATCAAAGTATTATATTACAAAAGGGAAAGAAAATTATCAACCAAATAATTTACAAGTTAAAGTTCATTGAGAGGCTCAATCCCTTCAACAAAAGAAAGACTCGTATTTAGAGACTCAGACATAGGGCTGGCTCAGATCCAACAAAGATAGCACCAAAAGATTTCTCCCCAGTAGGCCTCAAATCCCCTGGTTACTCGAAAGATAATTTCTCACTATGAGACTTTATTGTTACTTTAGGATTCTTCAACCGCCTGGAAGAAGCCTTGCTTCGAGCATCTTCTTTACCAACAATCATGGCCAGATCAGTAGGTATAATCCTCTCCAAGTCTGAAAAGTCCAAATTCAGGTGTTGAGCGAGCAAGAGCCTCTGATACTCTGACTTGTAAGCCTTGAGAAACCCTACTACTATATTTTGGTAACTTTTTTTATCATCCTCATGGGATTTCTCTACCTCGACAAGTCTTTTCTCTAATGCCACAATTTGGGAGTTGTACCTCAATTTTTTAAATAAGCTGGGCTTGATAATGCTTCAGCTCTTCCACCCTCTTCTGGCTCACCTCAGCCTCAGATCTGACCTCTATATGCCTGGTTTGACAAAGTTCCAGTACTGCCTTCACCTTCTCTAGTCTCTTCTCATAGTCAATGGCTATTATACCAACCTCTATCTCTTTCAGGCTGTACTAGCTCTTAAGATAATAGTAGTTGTCCTTAGCTAGCAACAGGGCCTGAGTCATCTGAGAGAGAAAGAAAAGAATCATCATCAACACTGATATACATGAACACAAATCAAACGAAGTGGAAGACAAGTTACCTCCAAAGAGTGTCCTGTCATGGAGTTGTACAGCTCCTCCTTATTTACATTCATCCAGTGTTAGATGTTTTGAGGGAGCCACAAAGACTTGACGTATTGATCTCGTACCTAAGCATTCAGAATACTCAGAGGTTTCATCTTCTCTATGATCCAGGACCTCATATTCGGACACCTAAAAGATTTTGGGCACTTGACGAAAACTTCATCGTATAACTCCTTAACATTTGAATCCTTATCTAAGGATCATTTCCTCTAAGTCTCAAATTTCTCCATCTAAGAAGTTTCAACCACAGTCTTTCCTTTTTGACTGGGTTCAATTTCAGCCAGGGCCTTCAAGGCATATGGCTTAGGAGCAGGAGAAGTGATTGGTGCATCCTCTTGGGTCTCTAACTCGTCATTTAAAAGTTAAATCCCATCCACAAAAGTAAAAAAGTCAGTCATCTACAAATAAAAGGAAAAGAATAAAAGTTAGAGTATACATTTAGAATCTCAAAAGTTACCACTAAAATATATACGATCAAGGTAGACTCTCGAAAGATATCTCCAAGATAGATTCTTCGCAGATGTTATGTCAACTATACCAAAGAGATGAAGCCTCAGAACTATCTTCATTGAATAACCTTGAAGGACGCTTCATTTTATGACAATTATCATACCACATCCACCAAATATAGATGAAATCCGAGAGATGCTCAATAATAAAAAAACCTATGCCTCCACTTCTTATAGAGGTCCAAAAGTTTAACAAAGAGGCTATGGTTTGGAATGCTGATAAGGAGAACATTAGCTCTCCCTTTTTCTTATTTAGACTATACATATACCATAAGTCATCTAGATCCCACTCTCTACCCTCCCCGTGCATCAACTCTATAAATCCAATCAAAATTCAATAACTATTGGGATGAAGTTGCCTGGGAGCTATGTTGTATCTGTTCAGAAAGCTCCTAACAAAGGGATCTAAGGGGCACTTCAATCCCCCTTCTAATTGATCAAAGTATATTACTAATCTATCAAAATCTAACAATAAAGTGTGGGCCTTAAAGTTTTTATCTACAATGTGCAAGGCAAAATCTGCTGGAATGCTAAAATGTCTTTTGTACCACTTTAACATGTTTTCATCTACCTTAAAGACAAAAAAATCTAAACTAACTTGCTCTCGTGGAGCCATGGATCCTATCAAACAAGAACAAAGAAGAAGAATATGGAAATAAGAAGAAACTTCATCTCAAAAAAAGAAAGCAAGTTTGTCAAGAATGCGAAGAAGAATAATGTAAAGAACACACAAAAGGAAATTTAGCAAGAAATAGAGATAGTAGAAATGCAAAAATGCAGTAAGCAAAAGGGATTGACCTATTTAAAGAGCAGCAAAAGGTTCTGGAATGACTATTGCACCCTCACAGTCATTTACATCTCTCTTATCGCATCAAGGGTAATTCTGGGCAAAAGAAAAGTCCATTACTCGAGCAGTTATCATTATGGCAGCTGAAACATCTCATCTTCTGACACATGAACAGACGTGATGGTTACACAATTCAAAATTCAAAGAAAATCAAAAGATGTGGCAGTTGATAATCTCGTTCACCTCACTGCCAACTATTCCTTTTATTGGCAATCAGGCCATGCATCCAATGCACTAAGATTCTAAGTCTAGTGACTAAAGCTAACACCCTCAAGTAGCTTCAATAGTACTAAGGTTCGACACTCGGGCCGTACTTCTAATGCACCGAGATTCTAAGTCCAGTGACTGAAGTTGGCACCCTTAGGTCGCTTCGATAACAATGAGGTTCAGCACTCGGGTTGCACTTCTAATGCACTGAGATTTTAGGTCCAGTGACTGAAGCTGACACCCTCAAGTCACTTTGATAGTACTGAGGTTCCACACTTAGGTCGCACTTTTAATGCACCGAGCATCATAACTCCAGCGGCGACTAGTTTCGTCAGATCGTTTATATACCGGTTGGTTAATCCCTCGAGTTGTTTTTATAACAATGAGCATTTTTTATTACAGGTTTGCACACTTAACTCTAGCTAGCACTTCGATAATATTATAATACGGTGTTTACAAAGACTCGGTACCGAGCATCATCTCTTCCTTTATGACTGAGACTAGCCCCCTCAGCTCACCCTCCTACAGTAGATACAATTTACACAAGCAATTTCTCTCTAGTTAGTGGAGTTTATTCTCGAAAATATTCATCATCAAACGAGACACATCGGATATAAATATCCGAACATACTTTCGGGAGGAACTCTTGATATCCCACATACATATTCCTATTTAATTATAAGGTCTTTATTTTCCTACACAGGAGTTGTTTGCAGATGAAGGACGCCCAAAACCAAA
Organism: Mallotus nudiflorus; assembly: GCA_947683625.1. Taxonomy (NCBI): domain Eukaryota; kingdom Viridiplantae; phylum Streptophyta; class Magnoliopsida; order Malpighiales; family Euphorbiaceae; genus Mallotus; species Mallotus nudiflorus. The sequence continues at coordinate 1,012,032 of CANTUR010000857.1, forward strand.
TAGGAGAAAGATTTCCAATTAAAGTGACTCCCAGACAAGAAGAAACATTCTTCAAATAGGCACAAGACTTTCATTAAAGAGGAATCTTATTTCTCTCAGTTTCGCGCATCATTATCCCTATAAATAGGACCCTCATATCCCGCATTCTCATTTATTTTATTCTTTCATATTTTTTGCTCTCTTTATCTCTCTAAAACTTTTTCTACATTTTCTAACTTACACATTGAATAGTTTGTGAGAATTCTCTTCACCTTTCACTTTATCATTCTTTGATTTCTCACATAACTATAGTTCAGGAGTTTCAAAAATCAGCTATCACTTAGATACATTACTTTCATAATAATACAGCTTAGCAGGTTTCAGGTTCTGAGATTAATTTAGAACAGCTAGACATGCATGAAGATGTTTCCAGAACCAAGAAAAATGATTCTTCAAACCTTGCAATTGTAGCCAATGTCTATGCCAAAATCATGAATGGTACAACTTCTATACTTCTTTTGACTTGGATAAAATTTTCACTTATTCATTTTCTTCATAATTTATAAAATTACACAACATACCAAGTGTAAGTAAAATTATATATCAGAATTTTATGAAATTCATAGGAATTCATCTTTATATGAATTCAAAGCTGCTTTAAACTTGAAAAAGATTCTTGGATTCAACCCTTTTATTTATAAAGTTCACACAACTTGAAAAATGAACTTTATCAAGCTGAGATTGGAATATGCATGGCCCATGCCCTATTACTTTTTCTGCATGACCCAATATTTCCATCCCCATATATGATAATGATACAACCTGTATCATGTCAGGCTCTGTTCCTGGGGCCATATTTGCATACCCGCACAGTTTAGCAGCCATGTGCCCACATTTGCAGGTCACTCAATAAAAATGCAGTTCCTCTCCGCTCATCCATTGCGTAAATTTTGGTCAATGATAAATGATAATTACTTTAATACTTAAATGATAATTTGCTGCAACAACTACAACAAAATCCTCAGCTGTACTAAATGACAGAAAAAGTCACCGCAAATCCCTGGAAAAGCAATTAAAAGGATGATCTCCCCAGAAAATTATTCAAGCATTCATTTGACGATTACAGAGGAAAGTTCGCTGGACCAAATGTAAATTCCTGATCAATCTCTTAACTGTATCCGATGTTTACCACAAAAAATGACAAACAGCCAAATAACTAAACCACCCATTTATAATTTCTTGAGAATTAATAAAAAATGCTGATCAGACTGAAGAACATGGTATTGATGAAATGAATTGTGAGACATCTCAAGAATTTGTCTATGGAAGTTGTTTTCGCTTTAGATCAGTTCTTATTTGTATGAGGCACAATGCCACGACACAGAAAATATGAAGTTCCACAACACAGCCTCACAGAGAATTGAAGAATATAGACTCAGAATTATCAAGCAGTGGTAGAAAATGAGAATTGATGGAAAAACTGTCTATAAACATTATAGGAACTACATGACCATCCCTCAAGCCTAATAATTAAAGCGTACTGAATTTGTATCCTCACATTTTTTATGCATGCATACGGTGCCAAATGTAATGTAAAATGAAAAATACTGGGGTACCACCTACAATCAAAATGCAGGATTCTAAGCACATATTGAAAACAAGTTCAGACGAAAATGAGCATCAAAGATCAACAACTTAGTGTGCAAAATAATAAGATCATATCAACTAGCACCATCAGAGTAAATTAACGGGTACGAATATATATTGAAATTCAAAATGCAGAACTTTCATGTGATAAACAGAATTTACACAAGAGGAAAAGAGGAAAAATCTTCTTACAATTTCCCCCAAGACATCATCATTCATCATCCATTAACACATTCTTTAAAACAGGCACAACCCTTATCATGTCAGAAAGTAAAAATGGTCAAGTTCTAGCGCAAAACAGCTGACAGATTCTCAGTACCACCCAAGTCCATACGCAGCACAAAGCTTTTGTAATATGTGGTGATATCACTTAAATCACATTATAGACAAATCTAGCTGAAATAGCATGCCGCTTCCCAGTTTTGTAGCAATAATGTCAATCCAGTGTGCAGAAATGAACTTATATCATTAGTCAACCAGCTATTGAAAAGAACCTTTACAGAAATGTAAAATAGAGAGAGGAGGAATAGATGGAAAAAAGAAAACACCAAATTTAAATGTCTCAGCTCCCTCATGATCTTCTCAATAACATAAAATATAGGCCGCAAAAGAAATTGTCAGCTCAATAAATAGAAGCATCAAATCTTGGCTCATAGAAACACACCTGACTATTATATGACTGAAGGGCACACCCACCAATCCAAGACCAAACCTTCTTATCTACATCATATAAAAGGCCCTTTCCTTGGTTCCAAGATGTGAAGCAAATCAAATTATCCTGTCCAAAGCATTCAAATCTCTCAGCTGATAATCTCAACAAAGCTCGAAAATACTTTGGTGGCATCCTACTGATCTCCACCCACACAATCTTTCCATGATCCAATTCCCAGATTCTCATGCTTTGAAGAGTGCTATAAAGGCCAATTCTTCCAACTAGAAACAGACGCTTCTGAGTGCCAGCCACCAAATAGCCATCCAACAAGGACCGAGGGAACTTTGCTGGTATGTGTTCCCAGTAACCTGTGTCAAGCTGATACATCATCAAGCCAAGAGGTGAAAGAGTTTCCAGATACAATCTGGAGTCACAATATGCCATCTTTGAGGAGCAAAGATTGACTGCTGGCATTATTTGGTGGATCAACCATCTGTCAAGCTTTGAATCATAAACTTCAGTGGGCAGTGACTTATCACCATAAATATCACTGGTAGCTATCACTTTGAATGAGCGATCCATTCTGTCAACAACCAATATCAACTGTCTTTGCTGATTGTAATGCATTGTTGGCAATGTTCTCCAAGTTTGGGTGAGAGGGTTGCAAACTAAAGTTTTGAAAGTTAGTCCATCAAGACCAGAAAAGCAAACAATGCCCCCTGAAGAACCAACCAACCAAAATGCCCACTGTGGTAAAAATGTAAATGGAATTCTGTACCAAGATTTCAAAGGCAAACTAAAAACTGAACACTGTAGCGTCTGTGAGTTCTTCCAAAATGTCAAAAGACAAGGTCCGTGAGATGGAACTTGTGAATGAAATTTAAGGAAACTACTGTCTTGAAGAATAGAATTCCACCTCTTGCAGACTGAGCGGAGTCGAAATATCAAAAAAGGAGGAACCCTAGCTAAAATTTCATTCAGTAGATCTTCTGGCAACATTGCCCATATGCTATCCTCCATTTGAACATCAGGATGAACAGCTTTGCCAAATGTAGCTGCTGTTTCTTCATCCAAACCCCGTGGTTTTGTCTTAATTGCCTTCTGCCTAGAAGGACTAGTATTCCTCGAGCCAACACGACCCAGGGGACTAGTATTCCTCGAGCCACCAATCCTAACAGGTGACACTTGCCTTGGAGAACCATCATCATCACCACTTTTTGACAACTTAGGAATAGACTCAATAGACCCAGATTCAGATGCTTCTCCAACTCCATCCATATCAACAAACTCTCAAAACCCTAACTGACCCAACACCAAGAAAATCTCAAAAACCCTAAGAGACCTATCAAAATCCTTGCATGATATTCAAAATGCAAGCTCTAATTCATGGAATACAAAGCAAAAGATCAGAACTTTAAACCCCAAATAACAATTCTGGAATCAAGTAAGACAACCCATTAATTCAAAAACCATAACTGAAGCAAAAATCCAGCCCAAAACTTAGATTGCATCCCAGATCAAAAAACCCTAACATACAGTCAGATCCAAAATTCACAATCTTGCAGTAGATAAACTGATTCAAATAGATAAAAGAAGTAAATTTTTTTTAGCAGATAGAAATGTAATAACAAAAAGATTGAAGCTTTATCACTTAAAAATTGTTTACCTGTCGGTTGGCTTCAATAAGATTATCAAAGAGAAATTTTGCTTATCAGAGCTAGAAGAAGTAAAAATTTCTGAAATAGAAATGGAGAGAACAAACCCAACCTCAAAAGACCCCCTCAACTTTTGTTTTTGATATATTTTGTCCCTATTTGTCAAATGATATTTTGAAAATAAAAAACAATTAATTTAAACAGACAAAAGCAAAAATATTTATTTTTTTGGGATGATTTGGTACAACCATTACTGTATTTAGCTTTCTGCATCCTTCTTGTTTGTGCGACACATCAGCAATTAAATGCCTTGCATCATTGGCTATTTCAAAATCTTATTTTTGTAACAAAAGGAGTGTGTGATTCCTTGAAGGCATCTATGGCCACATAATGTAGGTTTGATGGGCAACTATGGTTTCATTTAATATAAAAATTTAATTTTTTTGAACCATATGATAAAAAGATTAATTATATATATTTTTTTACAATTAAAAAGAGCGGTACGAGAAATCCAACGAACTCTTTCATTTTAACACTAAATTAGGGAAGTGACAAAAAAAAAAAAAATTATATATGCATAATAGATTGGTGTTATTTGGTATTGGGCTCCAATGTTTAATTGATAATAGAGCTCCACCAATTGTTTATGTTGGTTGTTGAAGCCTTTTTAATATTTAAAGTGCGAGGGAGAATCTGTTGGTCGGAAGATAGATATATGTCAGTGGGTCTACCAAAGACGCGCCTTCAAGTCCAAGTCTAGCTTTCTAAGTTCCAACAAAAGCTTTCAAACTTCAACTTTCAACCAACCAACTTGGGATTGAATGGCTAAAGCCTAAAGGAAATTAAAAGTGAAAACCAAACCAAGGAGTCGTTGTAGCTCATATCATCATATGTCACCAAAGGGCTTTCTCTAAATAAAGAATTTAGTTTGAATTTGAAAGGTAATTAGATTGTTAATCCATAATAATTAGATTTTGAGTGGACATGACAGTGGGAGTTGTTCACTTTTTTTAAAAAAAAAAAAAAAACAAATATATATTATTGATTGAAAACTTCACGAATTAAAAGTAATTAAGAGAGTTATCAATGAAGATTGTATTGGACGATCAAAGCTCAGATAACAAATTTATTCTTAAATTATCATTGGGATACTAAAAAATGACACTACTTAAAAAGAAAAAAACTACTCTTTTAATTTGTAAAAGAAAATCTTGTTAGTATATGGACTGTTTTATTCACAACCTCCTAATAAATCTACTTAAATTTAATTTTTTAATATATTAATTAAAGTGATAAAATTGATTCAAATACTATTTAGTTTCTAAAAAAATACAAAATTGATTTAAAATACTATATATATATATAAGCTATTTTTCTAATTTTTGGTTTATTTGAATATTTTTCAAAGTCTATATAAGTAGAAAAAAAGTTATATTCAATGACACTATATTAAAAGACATTAAGGCAGTTAGTATTGAGACAATTATTTCACTTGAACCCTTCTTTAAAGTCATTAAAACACCTTTAAAATATTATTATTTGTCTCTTTCAACTTCTTAGATATATTTTAAATCTCATCATAAATTACATAATTTTATCTTTTTCTTTGTATTTATATTTATTATTAATTGATTAATAATTGCATAAATTGTATATAAAAAATTCATTAAAGTGTTATTTAATTAAAGTGTCGTTTATAATATGTTAAAGTACTTAATAATATAATAAAATTTATTAAAATATTTAAAAATTTTAAATTACAATCCACACATCAAATTATGATTAAGTAGTTTATATTATAAAAAATACCTAAGGTTATATCTAAAGTGATTACATAAAATAATAAATTACTGCTGATGAGACGCAATTCAATTGGTTAATGCGCTAAAATTCAAGAGTGAAGTATTAAATTCGATTGCTATATGAAATATATTTATATTATTTATTTCTTAATATAATGATATATGTAATATTTAAAAAAAAAATAACCAAAATGCATATTCTCTCTGACTCTCTCTATCATGCACCCTAGGAAAGAAATTTTTGTTTTCAAAAGTTCATTTAAGATGTTTTTTTTTAAAACAATTCATTTAAGATGTTTAAATGTCATTAATTGCTACTAACAAAAATTTTGGCCCAGTCCCTATGTATTTATTTTTTTCCGAGTTATATAAAATATCCGATGCATATTTTTTACAAAATTATGATAATTTATATAAAAACGTGTTAGTGAATATAAATCGCCAAATACTACATTATAGTTGCACACATATAAAGTATATTTTATTTAAATTATAAAAAATATACACAAAATAGAGATAGTATATACTCCTTCACAAACTATGATAATCTTATAAAGACATGTCAATACAAATACCCAATATTTACGTATTTGTTTGTTATATAATGGAATAACTCATCTTTTGCAACATGCACTTTTATTTTTTTTAATTTACCTTTCCATTTTTATTTATATAGATTGAGTTCTAACACTTTTATTTTTATTCACATTAAACCCGTATACTTTTATTAATCCCTTCAATAATTATAATTTCAAAAATTTTAATAACTATATTATAATTTAATTATTTATGTTTTATTTTTAATATAAAGATTATAAAAATACTATTAAATGCTAAATACTTTTATGAAAATTAAATGTAAATTATATAATTGTAATTTATTGGTTAACAAAAATTATATCTAATATTATAAATATAAAAATTTAAGTAAGATTTTACTAAATTTTATTTTAGTAGAATAAAGTAAAATAAAATTTAGTAGAATTTTACTTAAATTTTTATTTTTATAATATTAGATAAAATTTTTGTCAATCAATTAATTGCAATTATATAAATTAAATTTAAATAAAATACTATTTTTATAATCTTTATATTAAAAATTAAATATAAATAATTAAATTATAACATAGTTGATGAAAATTTTTAAAATTATATTTATTGAAGGGGTTAATTTTGTTAAAATAAAAGTAAAATGACTTAATATTCACAATAATAAAAGTATAAGGGATTAATATGAATAAAAATAGATGTAAAAGGAATAAATCAAGAAAAAATAAAAAGTGCAAAAACTGAATTTATACAAATAAAAATAAAAAAATATAATTTATATTCCATACCTAACCTTGTAAATACCCACACAATAAATTTATTTCTCTTCATCAATATTCAACTAAGGATTTAAAATGTTAGATTCATTAGTTTAAAATATCAGATTCAGAAATTTAGGCATTTATCTAACCTCAATTCAAATTTGAGGGAGCCAAAATCATCCCTTTGTTTTTCTTAACATAAATTGAGTTCTTGTTTTTTTTTTTTTTTTTTTTTTTTTTAGATGAAGGAAAAGTCAATCATAGACTTCTTCTCATTAGCCACTGGCCCATAACCTGTAGGTAATGAATGGTTAGATCATGCCCAAAAAAATCGATATTGAGACTTTTGGTTTGAAAATTTTGTGAAGGCAATAATTTTATTAGTATTTGTGATATTATAATAATACGGTCCAAAAATATTTATATAATTGGATGTCATAAAAATATCACATCAGATTTTGTCAGATTTTATCACATCAATTCTATTGCAATAGTGGAGCCTTTAGGCCATAGCATTCAAATTCCTCACCAATTTTTTTATTTTTTATTTTTAAGTTTAGAGTTCATACCAAGAATTAACTTTTACTTTTAAGCTAACGACTATAAAAATTTAATTTTACATTTTAGAATGTTTTATTAAAAGAAGTTATTATTTAATTATTTTATCATTGATAATTTTTTTTTTTAACCCAAATTCCTCACCAAATTGAATATAGATATAATAAATTAATCACTAGAATGCAAAATTTTAGAGAACAATCAATTGCAATTATGAGGAAAATGTTTCCATTATTTCCTCCTATATGACCCCAATCTCATGTATTTCTTTCCAATTTTTTTAATATCTCATTTGTCTTGATGAGGATAACCATGTGCCTAGATTTGAAGTTATGGGTCTTGGATGGTGATTTTTAGTTCAAATTCCAACTTGTAAGCTTGAAAACAGCTAATTTGCATCTTCACTCATAAAATATTTATGAGCCAATATCGATAGTTTATTAGTTTATCTTATTATCTTTCGTATAATTTTAGATTAAATAATTATTTTAGAATTAATAATTTCATATAATATGATAATTGAAAATGTTAAAAGTGTGTTTGAATTAAAGTTAAAGAAATAAGGTATAACAGTTATTATTGTAATTATTACATAAGTAACAATTATAATAATTAAATTATTAATCTGTTTGGTAATAAATAAACTATCAATGTAAAATCATTTAAAAAATGTTTATATAATTAATATAAAATAATAAAAATAAATAAATAAATTATTAAGTTTTTATAAGAAATAAAAATTAATTTTAAAAATAATGAAATTGTCATTAAAAATCTTAAATTGATATATATATATATATATATATATATATATATATGAAACAATTTATAATAAATATGATAAAATAATAGAAAAATAAAAAAAAAATTATTTTTTAAGAATAAATAATTTTTTTTACAGACCTTTAACCTATCACAACCTAGTTTAACAGAAATCCAACTTAACTATTAAGGGGTTAATAGTTAAGTGTGCGTGTGCATATTTTAAAGTTACCAGACAAAGGTAAAAAATGTTAATGTATTATAAGAGTAACAATTAATTTTCTTTAATCTCAATCCAAACGCACTCTAAGTTGTAACAGAAAAAACGCTAAGTTGGAGTCTCATCAAAATATTTTTAATTCTATTTAGAGAAATAACAATGCCAATAGTCCTATAAATCATATTTTTTTTATATTTTAATCCTAAAATTATAAAAATAATGTCATTTTTATATTTTAAATAAATAATATTTTTATTTATTTATTTATAACTTATTCTATTATTTAACTTTTATAATAACTATATGATTCACTAAAACAATTTTAAGAAAATTTAAAATTAAAAAATATATTTTTCTTAAATTATTATTTTATTAACAATGATAAAAAATTAATTAAGTTTTTTAATTATTTTTAAATATAAATTTTAATTAATATATCTTAACTGAATAAATATCTTTTATACTTAAATAAACTCAATTAGTTTTGTCAATTTTATATTTTAAATAAATTTTAAGTTCAATTGTATCTTAAATTTTCAAAAAATTTTCTTTAAATTAGTCTATTTTACAAAAAAAATTTTGAAGAATAACATATTTTAATTAATAATTTTATTTGTTATTATAAAATATAACTAATTCAAGATAAAATATAAAATTTTATTATATTTGTAGATATCTAGTTCGATTAGCCCGTAATAGAGTCTGATGATGAGAAAAAATGAATCTTGAATGTAAGAGAAGTTCAAAATCTTATTTAAAATAGACTTAAAAGCCTAAGCCCAAAAACCTAAACCAATGCAAACACAACTTCAAACCCAAACTCTTTGGCCCAAAAGGCCTAGACCTAGAAGCTAAAGAGGTGATCACCTCTTTGGTAGTTGGGTGAAGAAGCGTCACCTCTTTAGAGAGGCAATTGCCTCTTCACCAGACCACTTGCTACTACATTAAATGAAGTTCTTCAATGATAGTAAGTTGGTGGGTTCCTACTTGTTCTTGCTCTGCAATTACAACAGGAACAGTTAGTTTTTGGGAAAAATTTATGGACTAAAAAGGTGATGGTAATGATGAAGAGAGTAGGGGTAGTGATTAAGTCGAAGAAATATAAAATGAAAAGAGAAAGAGAGGGAAGGGAGATGTTAGAAGGAGATGAAAAAAAATCTTAGAGGTTCAGAGGGGGAGGAAAAAAAAAAGATCTCTGAAACGAGAAAAAAGACGTTCTTGAGGAAAAAAGAAGGGAAGGTGTTTGGCAAGAAAGGATGGATTAAGCTTGAAGATCGATCCTTGAGTTGAAAAAGGTAGAAACTTTGCATTCAAGCGACAATCAAAGTTCATACCTATCTTTAAGGGTTAGCCAATCATATTAAGAGAAGTTCTTTTTTCATTATAAGTCTTGTTCATTTATACTGGTTATTGCTTATTTAGAAACTAAGTTTACTACTTGTGGGAGTCATCTACGTCTACTGGTCAGGCGATCGTCTTATGACAGAGGTGATCGCGACTCTATCAGGTCCCCTTCCTCCATTTTAATATAACTAATATCACTATTTATAAGAAAAATATTTTGTGTTCAAATTTTTTTTCCTTTCAGTCATTACATCAAAAGAGCGACACAAACATGTCCATCTATTTTGTTTGCTCCCGTTTGGTGTGTTACTCAAAATTTTACACGATTTTAATTCCATTTATGCATTTTTTCTGCTATTACCAAAATCAATATTCATACAATTGGATTTTTGTGCTATGAATTTGTTCATTTTTTAGCTATTTAATAAGTAGAATAATGAAAGTATTTCTGTATATTTTGTTAATTAAAATTTAATATATCAATCAAATTTTTATGTGAGTTTTGGTTGCATTTGCATGGTTTTATGTATTATATAATTATTTTTTACTATTTCATTTAAGTCCATTGAGCCCATTTCTATAAAGGCGAACATCTCTTTGCAAATAGGCAACCCCCATGGTTAGAGGCAACACCTCTTTGAGATGTGTGTCGTATTATTTTATTTTATTTTAAATAAATAATTGGTTATTTATTTTATTTTCTTTAATTTATTATAAGGGCTTATTTTTTTTATTTTGAAATATATTTAAGTGTGTATGTTTGCCATTTTAATTTATTTATTTTATTTTTTATTTTAATTATCAAATAATTTTAAGTTTTATATATTTGTCCTCATATAATTTGTTTTTTTGTACGTGTTTTCACATTTCCATATATTTAGTCTTTTTACACAATTTTTTTTATCTTGTTTAATTAAATATTTTTGTGCTTATTATTATTTTTGCTTCTATTTACTTTTAGTTTATTTTCCGTTTATTCTATTCCATTTTGTTTGATAAAAGGTGTTGTAATCCCTAATTTTTTCCCTCATTCATTTGGAATATATGGTTGTAAATCATTACTTTTTTTTTTAAATTTTTATTGAATGTTGAGACTTAAAAGCATGAAATTTGATTAATGAGCAAACTTGGACTTAACTGTAAAACTTGGAAAGTGGATAGAGGCAAGTGCAATTTTGAATGTAAATAAGGAAATAATTAAATAATTAAAGGTAATGAAACACAAAACATAAACGGAGGCCAACTATAAGGTTAGGTGCGCATTCTAAAAGTTCATGCACAGTTTTCGAACCCGATATCTGATGATGACTTTTAGAAACTTTCGTGGAATCTAGTTGCTGTACAATGCGTTCTAGTTTTTATCCGAATGGCGACTTCATTTCCGATTAGGCTTCATGACTTATTTCGTATTTTCTAGTGGACCTCAAGCCCACACGGTTCTATGGTCATCAAACACTTGAGCGTGTGCTAAACTTCACTGCCTATAATATTTTATCTTAAATTTATAATATTTTATTGTAACAATTAAAATTATAATAAAAAAAAGTTAACTTATTTTATTGTTCAAATATTTATTATAAAATAGGTTAATTTAAAGAAATATTTTTTTAAAAATTATCTAATTCAAATTTGATTGATTTAAAAAAAAATTAATTCTAAAACAAATTATAATATTGACAAAACTAAATAAGTTTTATCCATATAAAAATTATTTATTTATTTATGATATGTTAATTGAAATTATGTACTTAAAAATAATTAAGAATATTTAGTTTGTTTTATTTATCATTGTCAATGTAACTAATAGTTTAAGAAAAATATAATTTTTAGTTTTAGTTTTATTTTTAAAACTATTTTAGTGAATTATATACTTATTATTAAAGTTAAGTAATAGAATAAATCAGAAATAAAATTAAAAATATTATTTTTTTTTAAATGTCAAAATAACATTTTTTTTTATAATTTTAGCACTAGAATGTTAAAAACGTTTTAATTTTAAGGGTTGACTAATGAAAAATTATTTTAACTAATAAATAGAACTAACGAAAAGTTTTTTTAAAACGTGTAGAACTTAACTGTAAAAAAAATTATGGGACTTAATTGAAAAAATTATAAAATTTATAGGACTAACGACGTTATTATTCCTTATTTAAAATTATTTTACAAAATGTAAATTTATGAAAGTACAATAATAGACAGTCTATTAATATTTTTTTGTCTAAAACACTATAAAAGGCTCTAGAAGGGGGTGAATAGGGCTAATTTGAATTTGAAAGAAGATTAAAAAGGGTTTTAGAGAAAAATAAATAAAATTAAAGAGATTGAAGAAAAGAGAAATTGGCACACACAATTTAAGCATTTCAATTCCTTAATGAACTTATGTCTCCACCTAATTTATTCCCAAATTAGAATTTTACAAACTCACCACTAATCTATTACACTAGATTGATTACAATTAAGTTTTTGAGGCACAACTGAAACCCTATTACACTTAAACTTTTTTTGGCTTAACTTTAACCACAATCCAAATTTCCAAGTGTTTTGCGGAACATCTTTACAGAGATCCTTACTTCCTTGTTTCCTAATCCAAGAAAAAAAAAAAGAATTCCCAACTATAATCACACAAATTTAAACTCTTAAAGAATTTATCAAAGTATTATTAATTGAATACAAAAAAAAAACAATGAATGCTTTTGAATAAAGTAGATATCAACAAATTTAATGGATCACCAAACTCTTTAGTTTTACATAATGAAGTTCCACAACTTGCTTTTATACTTAGAAAGTAAAAAATGGTCGTTAAGAAGCATTAAATTCATCTAAAGCCCCCTCCTTCTTTATTAAATAAAGTTTCAACTTTTGGAGAAAATTTCTTGCTCACGATTATGAGAAACACCTTTACAATCATAGGACATGAATTGTTAGTGAAAGAGTCATAGGGGGTGAATAGGACTATTGAACAAAAATAAGAAATTAAAAAGATTTGAACATGAATTAAAAAAAATGTTGAGAAAGAAGAATAAAGAACACAATGATTTAAGGAGTTCAAATTCAACAACAATCCTACGTCTGTACCTAACTTATCACTAAGTTAGGATTTTCAATCATCCACAATCTTATTCACAAGATTGATATTACACAAGAGTTTTATAGTTTACTCTTACAACCTTATAACTTGAGTTTTCAAGGTTTACTCAAAAACCAATTTACAAGTGTTTTCAAGGCTTATACTAAAATTGAATTTCCAAGTATTTTAATGGCTAAACACTTAAATCAATTCCTTTAAAATAGAATCTCACTTTCCGTTTTCTAATCCTAAAAAATAGAAGAACAAGAATATCTATTCTAACACTTACTAACTTTCATAAGACTATACAATAATAAAATGAATTTTTGAAAGAGTTTAGAGAGCTTAATTGAATTCTTGAAAATATGTAATGAATAAATAAGTTTCTTAACCTCAAAATGATCTTCAGAGATCATATTTATACTTGAGCAATTCAATTATAGTTGTTGGAAGTAGTAATTTCTTTCCTAATAAAAAAAAAGTTGAAATTTAGACTTTTAAGTTACAATTTGTCAGGTCCCGATCAGGATGATCATTGAATAGTTGTTACAAGCTGTTGTATTTAAATTTTTGCTCTGGTCCCAGTCGAGATATCAATGTCTTAGTCGGGACTCCTATGTCCCAAGCAGTGTCTCGATCGGAACATTGGATTAGGTCGATTCTGCCAAAAATTAAGTTTTATGCAAAAATTGGTTTTTCTTAGTCCCGGTTGGGACAATGACAAGATTTTTACTTTTTTATGCAATTTAGCCCCTGTGATGAGTCTAATCGAGATAGTGCTTGTGATGTTTTTTCAGAATGATTTTTCTTTGATAGTTCATCATTATTTTGACTTCCAAATTACTCCTCACTTATATACACATGAAGCAAACACATTAGTTGCTCAAATTAAGTTTGTTAAGATTAAAATCAAGATTGATAACTTGCTAAGGTCAACAATCTCCCCCTTTTTTATTTTAACAAACTTATTTTGAGTTTAATAAAAATAATACAAGATAAAGTGTGAAATAGATAACAATTATGATAATAATGATGATATCATATCAAATATATTTCTTTATTTCTCCTTCTATGAATATAGAAATGATAAGAAATATAAATTTATAATTTATTCTTCATGACAAAAATATAAAATATATTATGAGAGAATTATGGCCTATCATAACAAATGTGTTAAAAACATAAAAAAAATGTTTGAAAATATTTACGTTTGACAATATGGAGGAAATATTTTCAAACATATATACATATAATGCATCACAAAAAGAGTACATATAGCATGACCTTACATGATCATATAGAGATTAGCTAGTTAATGATCATGTGACACTTAGCATATTACAAATATAAACACTAAACACAAATATCAATAGCTTCTTCTCCTCCTATGTTAAATGCTAAAAATTAGAGGAAATAAAAGATCACAAACCAAAATAATGAAAAACGAAGATACATAAAATCTTTATAAAATTATATGGCATATAAAAATAATATAATTTTCTCTCATCATATAATAAAATAGAATAAGAAGAAAGAAAGAAAGAAAAAAATATTTGATGTCAATGACACACTATCACATAAGTTAAAATAAATTAAAATTTCCTTTTAATTTTAATGCAGACTCAAATATTTCTCCCCCCTTTGTCAAATATTAAAAAGCATTAACAATAGAGAAATTTATATTTTAAAGAAAGGAAAATTTTATTAATAAAAAAATGCATCAAGTACAAAGATAAAATACTCAAAATAAACTAAACATAAATAAACATAAAATGAGCCTAAAAATAAACTAACAGTTAAAGGCTCATATACGAAAAATAAACCAAACATATACTGAAAATAAAGTAAACAAAAATTACATAGAATATCTATTCTAGAAGAGGGGATGAAGGAGGAGGAGGATAGGTGCAAGTATAGCCTTGTTGCTCATAAATATGATGGACATCATGTTGAAGGTGAGCAATGTTATTATCAATTTGAGTGAAACGCATAGTGAAATTAGATTCAACTTCATCAAAGTGAGAATTGAAGTTGGATTCCATTAAGGACATGTATTCAAAAATTTATCCCTACCAAAGAGGTTCATCATCCTGAGCTTGAGCACCTTGACTCGATGTATCTTCACTTCTTGTTCTTTTCTTTGGAGGAGCAACATGAGGTTAAGGTTCTTATTCTTCTTCCTTAAGGTCTTGACCTTTTTGCTCTTCTAATTCTTGAAACATAGCTTCAATATTTTCACTTGGTCCAGGATCATGTTTCCAAATCCAAACTCCATTAATAGAGGTGAATTGTTTGGAATTTTTAATGAAGGACTCATCAAGAAGTATGAGTTTGGTAGAGGTAGAGAGTCAAGATTAATATTGTAGAATTTAGCTAACTTTGTGATAATGCCATCAATATAAATTATACAGGTGTTACAATCACTAATTAGCCAAATTATCCATTGTAAAAATCTTTCCAATGTAATCTTTTCATCATGATGAAGATAATAAAGAATGAAAAGATCATTAAAAAAGATAGCTTTATTAAAAAGAGCTTTACCATTAATAGAGTAGGAAATGAATTGAAGAACATACCAAAGTGCTTTAGATTTGATGTGTGAGGCTTTAGTATGTCCAGTGGAGAATTGAGGAGGATTAAGAGCTTTGATTGCATCCCAAAACGATGAAGTAAGCCAATGAAGGTTAACTTGAATGTGTCCCTCTTGAGAAAAGCCAGAAAGAGTATCAAATTCTTAATAAATCATGAAGCGATCTCTTCATCCCAATTTGAATCTCATGGAGAAATAGGGATTAACATCATCAAATTTGACGGAACGAAGAGTGTATGAAGAAAGAAATTCAATGATGAGAGAAGGATAAGATAGAAAAGGTGAGAAAGCAAAATCATATATCCCACCTTTGAGAAAAAGATCTTTGGCTTCATTATAGTAACTAATTGCTTTGAGAGTAGGTTCATCCATGAATCTTAAGGGAATGAAAGCTCTTTTTTGAAATTGAGACATTCTTTTCTTGATTTCTTTATTAGAATAAGAGAATGGAGAGTGTATTCTCTTAGGTTTATCCTTTTTAGAAGAAGAATCTTGAGAAGAAGAAGGAATCTTATTTGGTCTCTTAAGAGCCATAAGTAGAGAAATGAGGAATATATAAAGAATTTTTAGAGAAAAGAAAAGTTTGATTGAGATGAAAAATCTAGTAGGAATAGAATGGTATTTATAGGTAAGAGATTAGGGTTGGCAATAGTTCAAAATTTGAATTTGAATTAAATAAGAACCTCAAAAGTCATTCCTGATTTTGATTGGGGAGTCAAAAGGTTAATAGGATTTAAAATTCTAATGTTGTCAATATCAATGTCTCGGTCGGGAGATGCTCTCATCCTGATAAGGACATGATAGCCTAAGTGATATCTTGATCGAGATATCCATTCGGGATCAATTATGTGTAAAAATACATAATTAACAAAAAATATCCCAATCGGAACATGATCTGATCCCAGGCGGGACTAAAGTCCTGGCAATATTTAAACATGATCTGATCCCCGGTGGGACCAAAGTCCTGGCAATATAAGTTTGTAAAATGTTTGCAATTAAGTCTAAAATATCTTATAATTAAGTCCTTACAAATTTAATTGCATTTATTTTGAATTAATTAAGAATTTTTAGAGGAATTAAATGAGTATTTGAAATGAACTCATTTAAGGAAGGATATATTTTGCTAAAATTAAAATAATTAACAAAGGTTTCATTAATTAATTCTTAATTTTGTAAAATAGGAAGAATTAAAAAAAATTCACAAAAAAAAATATTTAAGAAAAATTAAATTTAAGAAGATCAAAGTAAAACACCACATGTTTTTTTTTAAATATTAAGATTTTGAAAACAAACACCAAAAAAAAATCTAGTGAACAAGTATTATATACCAAAAATAAACATAAAGAAAACTTAAAGGACCATTAAAATTAAGACATACTAGAGCCATCAATCATACCAAATTCATGTTTAATGAAATTCAATCTCTCTTCATTGAGAGGTTTGGTAAAAATATTAGTAAGTTGATTATTTGTATCAATAAAATCAAGTGATATATCACCAATTTGAACATGATCACACAAAAAATGATGTTGAATGTCTATATGTTTAGTTCTAGAGTGTTGAATGAGATTTTTGCTAAGGTTTATAGCACTTATATTGTCACATTTATGAGAATGTGATCAATTTTTATACCATAGTCCAATAATTGTTGTTTTTGCCAAAAGACATGTGAACAACAAAGACTTGCTACAATATATTCAGCTTCAGTAGTGGATAAGGCAATTGAAATTTATTTCTTGCTAAACTAAGAAACTAAACTGTAATGACCCTTTCTTTTAAATTATTAAAATATATTTTGAGATATGCAGTGTTAATAAAATTTTAAATTTTATTTATACATTATCATTATTTGTGCATATTATTTATTATTTTATTCTAAATATTTTATTTACGTAGAATATTTATTTTGGAAGTTTTATTATTTAAAAATATTAAAGTCATTATCATCACTATTATCATTATTATTATTATTGCTATTATTATTATTATGATTGTTATTTTTAGTATTATTGTCTTTATTGTTATTTTTATTGTTGTAGTATTATTATTGTTGTTATTATTAATATTATTATTTGTACTATTATTGTCACGACCCAAACTAGGAGTCATGATCGACACTAAGGAATAAGAATTCTTTCGAATTTGAAACTCGTAGCAATCTTTAAAAGAAATAAAAGCACATGCACTAAATAAATAAAAAGTACGACTGAATTAAAAAATTTCAAATTATATATGAATATAAATACTTAATATCCTTTCATAAATAAAAGATGTTCATATAATATACTGAATACAAAGTATTAAGAATAAAACAATACTCTTATGATAAAACAACACTACTACTACAGTTTCTAGAATACAAATCAGAGTTTAAATATAAATTTTACATAATCTAGCTCGGGCAGAAGAACATTGGCAAAGAGCAACACTACTAAGGTCTGACAATACAAGATCTCCTGAAAAAAAATAATTGAGGAGGGTCAAATCTCACTGAATGAATTATTATAATATATACACATACAATCTAAACCATATACAACCAGACATCTATATATATATATATACATGCATTTCACGCAAATGTCAACTCTGCTTTTATATATATAATAGATGCAGAAAACGTTTATTTTGATACATGAAGGATCAAATAGAACCCGATTTAATCACAACCTCAGTCACTAATAACTCTTTAGCCATACAGACTCACTTAATTCCAAATCAATTCACTTATTCCATTATGGATAGTAGACTAGCCCAGAGACACTAAATCAACTGAGTTCCAACAGTTTGACAGTAGAGTGAGTTGGATTTGAGCCTCTCTAAACATAGAGAGAAAATTAGTAGCCATTTCGCCAACTTCTGCAACGTTGATCATTGTTAAGCCATGGCCTACTTGATTGTGATAGAACTAGATGTACCAAAGAAAAACTGTAAAAGAGGTGAACTAGTCTTAATCAAGCCTTTTAAATAGATTCTTAACCCATTGAGATATAGTTTGTGCTGAAAAGGAATCTGAGTGCAACATAAGTGAAGAGGAGAATGAGACAAAATGAGACCATGGGCACAACATGAATATATGCTTCAAAGAATCTCTCGGAGAGCAATATATAAGGCAATTATTGGGTATTTGTAAACCCTTTACAATAAGATTTTAACCGCACAGAAGAGAACCATTAAGCAATCGCCACATAAACACTTTGATTTTTTATGTAATATTTAAATACCACATTTTCTTTCATAGTGATTCATTTCCATGCAATGAAGAGCAGTTGGCACAAGATTGGAGCACAAATTAATAAGCAGCATGGTACCCTAATTTGATAGTATATAAACCATTTTTTTATGTGTTACCAAAATAAAACATTTGCAGGAAATCTTGGGCTTAGAGGAATCTAAGCTATAGAGTAAGCTTCAAAGGGTAGAAAAATATCAGTTAGCAAACTTTGCTTCCAAAAAACACAATCGTTATTAATCAAATCAGTAACTTTTGCATGAAGAGGAAGAACTTTGGGCACTAAAGGGCATAGATTGTTACTTAAAGGGATCCATTTATCTATCTGTATATTAATGGACTTGCCATCTCCTACTATTCAACATAAACCCTCGAAGAGAAAAGGGATTGCATGCTAAAGACTTCTTTAAAGATAACTTGGCATATACCCAGGTTTAGCATGAAGAAGATGATTGCTTGGAAAATATTTGGCACTCATCACCTGAGCATAAAGTGAATCCGGTTGAGACATTAACCTCCATCCTTGTTTAGCTAGAAGAACAAAATTAAAGTAGCGTAGATTCCTGTAACCCAATTCCCCATTAAATTTTGATTTAGCCATATTATTCTAAGAGTGCCAATGAATTTTTTATTTCCTAGTAAAATCACTCCACCAGAACTTGTTGATAAAATTTTAGAGGTCTTCGTAGAAGGACTTTAGAATTAGAAAATAACTCATGATATAAGTTGATATTCATTGGATTATTAATTTAATTAGAGCCTTTTTCCCTCTGTAGAGAACAATTTTTCTTTCCACCCCGTTATTTTATGTAAGATTCTATCTTTTATAGATTAAAAAATATTTGTCTTAAATCTTATGAACAGAGTAAGTAGTCCTAAATATTTTGGAAAATAAGTAATATCCTTAACCCTTATTAATTCGATAATTCTTCTCATTTGAGAGCAGTCCACATGCCTACTAAAGAGGTTTTAGATTTCTCAATGTTGATGGCTTATCCTGAAGCTTTCTCATAATTCCTTAGAATATTCAGCATTGTATTGCTCTAAAGAATAGAAGGCTGTTGTTTGTAAAAAAAAGGTGTGAAATAGAAGGACCATCCCTACAAATCTTTACTGGATGAATTTTTTTATCATGAATTGCTTTTCTGATCAAACCTGAGAATCCCTTTGCACATAGGAGAAATAATTAAGGAGAGATAGGATCTCCTTGTCTAAGACCCCTGGATGGAACAACATGACCTTGTGACATACCATTAATTAAGAAAGAGAAAAACGCTAAAGAAACACTAACCATAATTAATTTAACAAAATGATAAGGGAAACCCATTCTCTGTATTATATGCTAAAGAAAGCTCCACTCAACTCTATCTCATATTAAGCTCATATCAAGTTTTAAAGCAGCTACACCTTTTTTCCCTATAATTCGAGATTTCATAAAGTGAAAAACCTCAAAAGCAACCATAGTGTTATCAGTAATCATTTTACTAGGGATAAAAGCACTCTAGGACTGATAAATAATAGTAGGAAGTATAAGCTTCAATCGGTTAGCTAGCACTTTTGAGATCACTTTGTACATCACATTATATAGACTAATGGGTAGTAAATCTTTCATTGATTATGGATTTTTTACCTTTGGGATTAAAGTGACCCAGGTATGATTTAAATTATGTAGCATGATTCCATATTGTAAAAGCTCCAAAACCAATTTGTCATATATGAGCCCACAATGTCCTAATACTTTTGAAAAAATAAAGTACAATACCCATCCAAACCTGAGCTTTATATGAGCGTATTTATTTCAGAGCACATAGAACTTCATTCTCAAAATAAGGAGTGGACAAAGATTCTATCATTTGAGGCGATAAAATAGAATCAACAGCCACTATAACTTTATCAAAGCCAGAAGGATTAGAAGTGGAAAAAATCCCAAAGTAGTAATCAATCACTACTTGAGTAATTTCAACATCCCCAAACTTCCAGGCCTTAGAGGAGTCTCTTAGCTTTAAAAGGAAATATGTTCGTCGCCTTTGAAAAGCTTTCTGATGGAAAAACTTCGTGTTCTTATCACCTTATGCCAGCCAGCTAATTTAAGATCTTTATTTCCAATACAATTCCTCATTTGCAAGTAAATCATCCAACCTCTGCCTAAGAACACATCGATGATCAAGAGAAGCATCCAAACAATTAGAATCATCAATATTTTCCAGTTCTGTAAAGATTTCCTGGATACACTTTTTAAGCCCTCTGAATTTGTTATTATGCCACTATTTTAAAACACTGCTACAAGACACCAACTTTGACTGAATATTTCTGTTCATCATCAATAGATCAATAGATGTCTAAATAGAAGCTAGGATTTGGCGGCATTCTTCATCTCGAGCCCAAAGAGGTTCAAATCGGAATAAATGAGGATGTGGTCTCCTGGTAAAATTCTCATCACACACCATTAGAATATGAACATGGTTTGAATAATAGCGGAGCAAATGGTGCACTTTATAATTTGGAAATTAGCCTCATTCATTATTACAAGCAAATTTATCCAATCGCTCAAGGATACGATCAAAACCTCGACGTCCATTTGTCCATGTAAATGCACCTTCATGAAATCCCATATCTTGAAAGTGACAATCATTTAGTACCTCTTGGAATTGAATCAAAAATTGAGATCTAGGAAACTAATGGCCTTTCTTTTCTGAATAATGAAGAATCTTATTAAAATCTGTATAACAAAGGGTAGCTCCAGTTAATGAATTGCATATCTGTCAAAGTAAAGCCCAAAAAAGTGACTTGTCCTCCATATTTGGCCATCCATAGAAACATACACCATTCTAAGACTCCGAAGAAGCATGGTTCCATTAATAAAGAGTATGGTGATGAGAATAATTGCAGATAGTCAATTCTAACTCTTTGCGCCAAAGAAAAATGAGTCCACGTGACTTACCTTTAGCATCAACAAAAAAAGAAAAATAATCTGAAAATTTAAATTGAAAAAAAGAAGACATTGAGCTATTTAAACGTGTTTCCATAAAAAACACACTATCAAGGGAATGTTTTCTGAGTAAGAAAATAAGAGAATGAAGCGTTTAAGGATTCCTTAGTCCTTGTACGTTCCAACTAAAGCAGTTCATTGGGTCGGGCGGGACTGTTGAATACTTACCGCCTCACAGCTCATATTTGGACCTGCATTATCAACAACAATCTTGCATTTTTTATCTTTCAGTTCACTAGAATCATTTGTATGATCATTATTCAAACATAGAACCGACATATGTCTTTTCAAAGTAGAAGAATTAGAGATAGGAACTGGCACCAGAGTAAAAGTTGACGATGATGCAACCTGTCGAGCCAATTTTTTGTAATGCCTAGTTTTTTTGATTGGAGGATCATCACTTTGGCCCACATCACCAACTATGTGTTTCTTAAAGTCAGGGGTTACAAAATTATTGTCAAGTGATTTCGATGCTATTATTGTTTTATCCTGACCCATAGCGCAACCAATACGACCTTTTGTAACAGCTAGTGACTTATTATTTTTGACTTTTTTCTGGGTGCAAACAATTGTAGCTTGACTTTTATCATATGCAGTATTGTTCTGGATTGCAGGAGCTGAGTTGGTGACTTTTGCGATTTCTAGTAACTTATGCATGGGTGCGGTGTACTTTTTTTAGGCGTATCAGCGGGAGTTGCTATAAATGGCATTGACTAAACTCTAGTAGGATTAGTGTGTACTGATGCAGAAGAGGTAGGAGAATATGCATCCATTACATCGTGACAATTTCGATGGCATAACTAGGTTGAGTTGACGTCGTGCTGGGGTTTGCGAGGCAGTCTGTCTAGGTGTTGAGGAGGTCGATTGCTTAGCCCGGAAACCTGAAGATGAAACTCCTTGGAATAGAAATTTATTCTTAATTGGAGAGGCTCTGAGTGATAAAGCATAAGGCCAGGAGTTAACATCCACTTCATTGGGTTTCAAATCGCATTCCGATTCTACATGCCCCAATAGTCCGCACCAATAACAAAATTTGGCAATTTTCATACCTGAAGTAGATCCATATCCAATTGCCCGTACTATTGAGAACAATCGTGCCTTGCCTCATTAGCTTTATAATATCCGCCAAGACTTTTATTATAATGAATTTACTCCATGAGTCGATGTCGTCTTTATGTATTTCTAGGACTTCTCCAATCTTAATGCCTATGAGATGAATTGCCTCCTTATTTCTTATATTCAAAGGCAGATTGCAAATTCGGACCTAGAAAAGCGCATCGAGTTAATTTGACATCAGATGGTTGCTTAACTCCTTACAAATTACCAAATAACATTAGTTGTTTGTCATAGTACCAAGGTCCTTCGATCATGGTTTTAACTTCCTCAACTTTCATAGATGAAAAGATTTTCACCAATTTCTTATATTTAAAACCTTGTGACAGTCGCCAAGCTCCTTGCAGGGCTTTAAATAGGGCCTTCAGATTGAAGGGTTTACTTGAGAGGACTTGTCCAACTACACTCCTTTCCATTTTACTGTCATTCGGGGCATCACTCAAACAACTTAAATCTACCTCTTTTTTCTTCTATGGTTAACAAGAAGTTCTCCATTAGATGCTGTAGTTCATCTGCCATTTGGCCTCCAACAGAAAACCCTTAGGAAAGAGAAAGATAGAATATTAAGAGAAATAAGAAACAACTGATCGAGAAAGTTTGATGTACGTTACTGAGAAAACGTAGAGAAGTTAAAGAGAGGGAGAAAAAATTCTATTTAGGAAAAACGGATTCCGGAGATGTTGAAAAGTTGAAAACATATGAAGCATGGATAATCAAGATTTCAATAAATGTGCACGACTTTACAATAAAAGGAAAATTTTGAAGAAGAAAAAAAAAATGTCTTGTCACATTTCAAAGACTGATTCTGCTAGATTGGTGGCATATGCTCATTCACCAATTTTGCTCATTGATGTTGAAACTGCAGCACACAAATAGAAATAGTCATGCATTTCATGGTGGGAATTGAATTCTTTCATTGATGGTGAATGCTTTACTAGACGAGGAACTGAATTTCTTTCATAAAAAATCTCTATTTGTTTTGTATATATTATATTTAATATATATATATATATATATATATATATATATATAGTAATAAATTAATAATTTATAATAATATACAACCAAGTAAAAATAATTTAATTAATACTTCATTCATTAAAATAATAAAAAATTTAGAATTTGAATTTTCCACGTGTGACTTAGTCTCTAATACACTAAAAAATATATTATTATACATATAAATTTAATTTAAAACTTTATTTATCTATCACATTCATTTTAAATACAATAAAATTAATTTAATTAAATTTGTGTAATCTCAATTTACATCAATTTTTGGGATATATAAATTTAAGTTGACCAAATTACAAGTAAAAAAAATGATATAAATGTGATTACAACAAGACATTTAACACAAAACATGTGATAAAGAACTTGTCAAAAACAAGAAAATATACCAACAACATATACCAAAAATTTCCATAAAAGTTTCAAGCTTTCATCAATGGCGGATAAGTACATAAAATCTCATTATCTATAATAACAACCAACAATAACACCCTTTCAAACTTTTTTTTATTGTTTGTTTTGCTTAAAACAGCAAAGTTCACAACCATATGCCAGCATTTGCTTTATTTATCCACTCCAAACATAACACAAACATTAAATAATTTAATTCATATAACAAAAAAAATAATAATAATATTTTTCTTTTTTTTTTTTACATTGAAATTTTCTAGAAAAAATATTAATATTTTACATGAGGAGCCGAGGAAGGGAAAGTAGAGATTCAATTTTTGTATGAAATATTTAACCAATTTTATTGATTAATTTTTAAAATTATTTTTTTACAATTTAGTCTTAAAATATTATATTTTTAATATCTAAATTAAATAATATTTTTATTTATTTACTTATTTTACTTTTATCATAATTACATAAATTCATATAAAATAACAAGTAATTTATAGAATTTAATTATAAAAAAATTGTATTATAAAAAACACAAAAATTTTAGGACAAAAAACGTTGTCCAAAGAAAAAAAAAATTCCACAACGCGACTGCCTGAGCCGGTCACCCGTCAACCATCCCTACACCGACACGTGTCCTTCCGCTTTTCACTTTCTCTGAATAAATTTCCAAATCTAACCTTTTCCCATCATTACATATTTACACGTGCATCCTCCCCCATCCTTCCTTTTTCTCGCCGGAGTCCTCTCCTCCGCCACGGTCTCTGCCTCCGCCTCTGCTTTTCACTTCCTCTGAATAAATTTCATCCACCGCCGCTCCTCCCAAAAAAACGAGCGTTTAAAATATTACTCTTCATGTGACTTCATTTTTTTTTTTTAAACCTTAATCTATAACGAGCTGTAAATTTCTGGTTTCCGTGCGTGCGAAAATAATGGGAGCAGTGACGTCGACGATGGCAGCGAAGTTTGCATTTTTTCCGCCGAGTCCGCCGTCGTACGAGGTGGCGATGGACGAAGCAAGCGGGAAGCAAATGATAGTTGGAATAGGGACAAGAGAAAGCGTCGACGTTTTAAGGATAGATACAGAGAGAGGGAATAATATAGTAGCAGTTTATTTCAAGAATCCAGCAGCTAATTTAACAGTGCTATATTCTCATGGAAATGCAGCTGATCTTGGACAGATGTATGATTTGTTTCATGAGCTCAGTTTGCATCTAAAGGTCAATTTGATGGGGTCAGTTAATTACTCACTACCTCTTCCTGTACAGTTACTATACACTTTATAATTGATGTGTTTTGTGATATTTTCTTTTTTTGTTACAGGTATGATTATAGTGGATATGGGCGGTCTAGTGGAAAGGTATATATTGTATTTCTTGAGAAAAAGCTACTGTTTTTGTTTGGTGACTTGACAGAAATTCAAATGAAAGTGAAGAAAATGGAAATCTTGGATTTTTTTTGGTTGGAATTGTTTGGAGTAAATCATGCCACATTTTTGTTTGAGTAGATGAACTGATTTGGTCATAGTGGATTTGATGAATTAGAGGGGTTTTTGTTTTTAAGGCATTATGATTTAGATCTCAGTTTTATATAATTTTAATAGAGTAATGGATTTACTTGTAAAAATGATTCCTTTGAAGGTCTTTTAGAAGGTAGCTGATTTTTTGTTTACTTTTTTTTTTTTTGGGCAGCCATCGGAGCAGAATACATATGCTGATATAGAAGCTGCATATAGGTGTCTTGAAGAGAGATATGGTGTGAAGGAAGAAGATACTATCTTATATGGTCAATCAGTTGGAAGTGGGCCTACTCTAGATTTGGCGACTCGATTGCCAAAGTTGAGAGCTGTGGTTCTGCATAGTCCAATTGCTTCTGGCCTTCGAGTTATGTATCCGGTGAAGCGAACATATTGGTTTGACATTTACAAGGTAATTTTTTTTTAATCATTATGTTTCCAGTTTTTGAGACAGTTTCTATATGTTAATTGCTCTTTTTTTTTTTTTAATATGGTGCAGAATGTCGATAAAATACCAATGGTTAATTGCCCAGTATTGGTAATACATGTAAGTGGTTATAATCTTTTTTCAAGATAGAGAATTGAAAATGATGGTTAAAGTTCGTGAGATGTTTCTAAATTATGCTTTGCTAGTGCATTGAGCTCCATACCCACTTTTTTGTGGGAAAAGCCTAGTGATAGGCATATGATTAAGCCAATAGAGCCTGATAAGGTCAATTCTACAGAGTGCTTGCTGTCTTGCATATACTACTTGTTTAAGTGAGTTATGCATCTACACGTGCTGCCATGCAGTGATATTGGCATTTCTTTATGAAGCAAATGCAAGCTACAGCTTGCGCCTTGCGAAATTCATTGTGCGCAGTGGAACTCTTGAGATTATGAACATTTGTGGACAATGTTTTTTCTTGCTTTTGAGTATTGCATATTTGCTTTTTAGTTGTTAAAGGTTTAATGAGTATCAGGCAAAGTGTACCAATTAGGAGATATTCTGTCTGAAATAAACAAAAAATCATGCAAAGACTTTCTCTGAATATCACCTATTTATTTTCCAGTTGTTGTATAAGTATTAAGAAAAAAGTGTACCAATTAAATGATGTTGTCTAAAAGGGAGGAAAGAAATCATATAAGGATCTATTTAGTTGGATTCAGACATACACCGGCCATTTTATACGCTAATAAATGGGGTTAGTGGAAGTTTCATATTTAACTTGGATAAACCTCACGTATGAGCCCCCCACCCAAAAAGAAAAGAAAATCCAACTTTTCCCTGAGTCATGGCATACTGATGATTGGGGAGAAAATTCTCACTAGAAAATGCATTCAGCTTGTAAATCTAGATGTGGATTGAAATTTACTTTCATTTTAAAACGTGTGTAATTTGTAAACTTATATTCTCAGGTTAGTTGCTAGCTAGCGTCATAAACATTATGGAAAATGAAGATGGTCCCAAAATCTTAAGACTGTACCCTGGACACAAAATATTAGCAGCTCACTAAAACAGCATTTTATGCCTTAATTTGTTTTGTTTTAAGTTTATCCAGTGATACCTTGCCATTTAGTAGTGGATGAGCACTGCATATACTGGACCTTTTATTGCATTTGGTGTACAGTGTAATGTGTACATCTTTGAGATGTGTAATTGCTTTCGATTTGTTTTAAATGTTTAGGGCTTAGTATATAGATATTCGTATTAGCTTTGAAATTTATTAAGATTTGTTGCTATAAACAGCAAGAGTGTTTTTTTCATCATCTGACTGATTATTATTTTGAAGCATCATTATTTACTAGCATTAAGTATTTGGATATGTTTGGCTAAAATATAAAAAGAATTTTGATAAATTTTCAGGCTTATGCTTAACTCCTAGGCTGTTTGCTATCTGTTTGTCTCTCTTGCAGGGAACTGCTGATGATGTTGTGGATTGGACACATGGTAAACAGCTTTGGGACCTTTGTAAAGAAAAGTACGAACCGTTGTGGGTGAAGGGAGGAAATCATTGTGATTTGGAACTTTATCCACAATACATAAAGCATCTCAAGAAGTTCATATCAGCCATTGAGAGATCACATCTTAGAAATTGTTCTGGGCCAATCAGGGATCAAATGGTAAATCCCCGGAAGAGCACAGATGTTAGAGAGGCTTCTAGACCAAGTATAGATCAGAGAGACAAAATCAGACAGAGTATTGAACAAAGAGAAAAGCCTAGGATAAGTGCAGACCATAGAGAGAAGTCAAGAATCAGCATTGATAGGAGAGAAAAATCAAGAAAAAGTGTGGATCGCAATGAGAAAGAGACTAATAGCTCAGACCACCCTGAAAAAGCAGGGAAAGAGAATAATAGCTCAGACCACCCTGAAAAAGCAAGGAAAGAGAACAATAGCTCAGACCACCATGAAAAAGCAAGGAACAGCATTGATAGGCAAGTGCCCTGACTTTAATCCCCTTTTGCCATCTTCTTCAACCAAATGAAATTACTTCATGTCTTCATAATGTTTCTTCTTTGTGCTTATCTGGTGGCACATGCTTGCCAAATTTTTGTTTTTAATTGTTGATTATGGTGGCAGGTTTGGAGACATGATAAGATCGGTCAGATTATGTAATATTGATTGTTTCAGGCCCACAGCAACAGCTATTTGAAAAAAAAGGATAAGGATTGAGGTTGTGTTTTTCTTCAATTATTTAACTAGTCAATGGAAGTGTTTCGGCGATGGTGAGTTTTTCACAGCAAAATAGGAAACTAATTTAACCAGGCAAACTGCTTGTATCATCTCATTGTCTTTACATTTGTACTGAGTCCGACACGTGCCTGTTGTGTTTAAACACTTTCAAATTCATAAAGGAGCTGACTTTGTTGTACAGAACAGATCTTGGCAGTTTCAGTTTGAATGGGATCAACGTCATTTGGGAACCGAGTTTGTTATACAATAGAACTCAGCGAGATTCGACGTGCTGAGATTCAAAGTAATTCCTATTCCTAAAAAAAATAGAAAGCAACTGCAGAAGTTTGTCTCTACTAATATCCTTTTTCGTTGAAGCGGGTGGAGAGAATAGGGCTTTAAAGTCTTATGATTTTACGAATTTTTTTCTTTTAACTATTTAAAGTTGTGCCATAAGGAAGCAGGAACTTGATATTTACCTGTTATCTGAGATATGTTCATTTCATTAGCAACTAACTATTTAATGTAATATGTTCTAACCACTGTTTTCAGAGACTACATTCTCCAGCTACTTTCCTGAACTCTTGTAACTGCACATGAGAAGGCAATTATGTTCTGCAGGGATATTCACCACCCACTTTGCCTTATAATTGTTTTGTATTGATTGTCAGGCTTTTATAGCACATGGCAAGTGAATAATGATAATGTCCAGGGAACTCAACTGCTTACATGAAAAAGTACAACAGGAACAATAATGTAAAGACCCTGTATGTACCATGTAGTAGATCACAATATTATAATTGAGAGCAGTAAACAGACTTCGCATAGCTCTCAGAATTTTATGACGGTGGGGCTACCATTGGCCATCTTTGGCCAGGCCAACGGCGGTCCTCTATACTTATTTTATACCTTTTATTTGTAAATAAAAAAAAATATTTTGATAAATCTATAGGTTTCATGAAGGTGTCTTCTGTTTATACCTCTCTGATGGCTAGTTTACCTGAAGTATGGGTGTATTGATCGGACTTGCCTAGAATTGAAACACCTAATCTGTCCACCTCCTTCCTTGGAGTTAATATGGATGCAAAATTTGTGTTTCAACAACACCTTAACGTTGGGTGTTTTTCTATTCTAATAGTCTTTTTAGTGTCAAGTTTGTAATTTTAATAGTTGTATGAATGTGCTTTTGACTTATTCAATGGTGATTACTCTGAGATGTTATGTAGAACTATCATGCATCTTGGCTATGGCCTTTAACTAATTAGTCTCCTTTTATGTACACCTTCTTTTTGTTAATAAAGTTTCGTTAGTTAAAATATATATACTTGACATAAAAATGTTATGTTTAGATTTGAGAAATATTATGTTTTAAAATAAAAATTTAATGAAAGTAATTTTTAAATCAATTATATTTTATAATAATAAAAAACTATTTTTTTCTTTGAAGCTAAACAGAAGATTTTATTCATAATAATCATGAGCCAAACTCTCCTCAAGAAGAAGAGGAGGTTTTGTGAACACATGAGAACAAGAATAAAAGAGGGATGCTCTAGCAAGAGAGTGAGCACACCCATTGGCTCGTCTCTTAACAGAGAAATTCATACTAGTATTTTTTAAAGAAATGCATTCAGCGGTGAGCATTCCAAATTCAGAACTATCTTCCCTCGGCCATGTAATGCTATTAACCACTCCCAAAGCATCAACTTCAAACTCCACCGAATGCAGCTGTAACTCAACACACCAGAAAATAGCCATTTTTAGACCCAAACACTCAGCTTCGATTGTTGGTAGAGGGCCATCAAGACAAAACCATCTGCCTTTCACCAGAGTACCCGCTGCATCTCTAATAATAATTCCGACACTCACTCTAGTTCCATCATCCGCCTGAGCTATATCAGAATTGCATTTAACAGAGCCCACAGCTGGTTTCCTCCACCTTTCTCTTGATCGACATCCGACAAGAGCTGATCTCTTGAAGTGCACAAGCTGTCGAGCAACACACCATTCTTCTCGAAAATGCAAAGCTTGCTGGACAGTCGTTGAGGGTGGTAAGATGATGTTCTCCCAGTACTTCTTATTTCGTTGTCCCCATACAGCCCATATAACCATAGCAAGCTTCCCCAGAACCTCTTTAGGCGCTACTTTCAGACAATAGAGTAGTCAGTCATTAAAATCATCAAATTGATCAAAAGAGAAATTGAGAACATGTTCCGGACACGATTTTGCAAAAGCATAATCACAGAACAAGTGCCAAAAATGTTCTATATCGTCACCGCAAACAACACAAGCTAGAGGTGTATTAATGCCTCTCATCACCAGTTTTGTTCTTATTGGGAGACTGCCGTCACAAAGGCGCCAAACAAAACTTTTAACCTTGGCAGGAACCTCCAACTGCCACAAGCGAATCCACCCCTGATGAACATTAGAAGAATGAGGCGAAACCCTTGCATCCATGCACACTCGGTAACCTGATTTAACCGTATAATGCCCATTCTTAGAAAAATGCCATATAAACAAATCTGGAATGGTTGGATATGGCAGTGGAATAGAACGAATAAGTGCCACATCCTAGGCAGAGAACAAATTATTTAACAACTCAACATTCCATGACCCATTAGAAGAGATCAAAGCACTAACTTTTAGCATAGCATTTGGACCACCATGATTGGGAGCTATACAGAACCCATCTTTATTTCTAACCCAAGACTCATTATAGACCAAAATTTGCTTACCATCACCAACCCTCCACCTGCATCCTCTTCTCAAGGCTCTTTTATGCACCCCCAGCACATTAGCTAATTCATTATGCTTATCAGCCCGAATATTTGAACTGAATATAATCCCCGATTTCTGAAAATTAATAGTCTGTCCTGAAGCAATCTCATCAGAGAGCAGAATGTTTTTCACTGCTAAGCATTCTTGAACAGAAGCACGGAAGAAAAGAAAACTATCATCAGCAAATAACAAATGAGAAACACTAGGAGCACCTCTGCAAACTTTAGAACTATGAATGATACCAACTCTCTCCACCTCAGAGATAGAAGCAGATAAACCCTGAACGCATAGAATAAAAAGAAATAGAGATAGTAGATCTTCCTGACGTAATCCACGACCAGGCGAAGTAGGCCCAACCAAATCACCATTTAACAAAACTGAATAAGATACGGTTTGAATACACAACATAATCCACAGACTCCTAAAACCCAGTCTCTCCATCATAAGCTTCAAAAACTATTAATCACATAAATATGTTCATTTATTTAATTATCCCTAAATCTTTATGTTGGTTCGATTTGCAACCAACAATAAAATTTCAGCTAATTAAATGAATGTGTCACATATAATTCCTCAATAAATTAAATTCAAGACGCACTCAATTTCTATTAAACTACGGGTACTTGGGTTTTTTTTACCACAATTTCAATACTGAAAAAAATGTGAGATTAAATAACTGAATTAAAAGCTTAGAATTAAATGAACGAACTTGACATAATAAGAACCAATAACTGGAATTGAGAAATGAACATGAATAATAATACTATTAATAGATGATGAAAATTGTCCACAATGAGCTAACATGATTTGCAGGTGAAATTAGACTGATAACAATTGACAACTTCAATGTGTTTTTGAATATGAAATGCTAATGAGCTAAAATATGCTTGTTAATGGGCCGAATTTTGCTCGTGGCCCATTTCAAAACTTGATGCCAACACTTTCGTAAAAAAATCCAAATTCAATTAAATATTTTTCATAAATTTTTATTGTATTAAAATTCAATAAAATTTAACATTTAGTTGAAATCTAACCATTTTATAAATATGGATAAAACTAATTGAATT
Organism: Mallotus nudiflorus; assembly: GCA_947683625.1. Taxonomy (NCBI): domain Eukaryota; kingdom Viridiplantae; phylum Streptophyta; class Magnoliopsida; order Malpighiales; family Euphorbiaceae; genus Mallotus; species Mallotus nudiflorus. The sequence continues at coordinate 1,044,378 of CANTUR010000857.1, forward strand.
TACTCAAATAAAAAAAACTTATTCCTCAATGATATATTTATTAATATTACATATTTAAAGATAAAAAACTTCTTAATTGATTTTATTTTTACTATAAAATATAACTAATAATTGAAGAATGACTATTTCTCATTATTTTTTATTTTATAACATAATGTCGATGAATTATGCAATTGTTAAGTGACAAATAAAATAATATTATTTAATTAAAATTTCAAAATATAATATTTTGTAGTTTGAAATTAAATTGAAAAAATAATTTAAAAATAATAGAACAAATATACATTATATTTTCAAAATTTATAGGACTTGGTTATAAATAAAATTAACATTAGGGCTTAAATAGACAAAAGACAAACTTTCTAGTACTAACTACGCTGTTATCCAAAAAATAATGTCCATTAGCTAAAACCACAAAAGAAAGACGAAGAAGAAGGTGGTTTAAGGAGGGTTTAAGACGGCTAATGCTAAAATCTCTATGAATCCAATTCGTTTCCTTAAATTCCTTCATATCAATTCATTTCTCTTAATCTATTAATTGTTTTTTCAATTTTGTTTCACTTTTGTCCGATTACTTTAAAAAATTTTACATTAATTTGATGTCCAGTGCCAAACCCTCTTTACTCTCTGGTAAAAGCTTCGATCTTTACATTTCTTTTGATTCAAAATCATCAGTTCACCCACCAAAATCACCCACTATTATGTGGAGAAGCGCAACCAAGCAAACCATCTCAAGAACTCAAGCTAAATCTCTCATTTCCCATTCGTTTTCGAGAACTTCCAGTTTTGTTGGCCTTTCTCGAGAACCAATTTTTGCTGAGAACTACAGGTTAAATCCACCAAATGTGACTAATTTTCATGTGGGTTTTCGCTCAATCAGTGAAATTGTGACCCATGAGGATTGTACGGGCAAACCGAGTTTTGGGTTATTAGGGAATAAGGATAGAAGTGTTTCTAATGTGTCTATGCTTAATGGGTATTTGTGTAGTGGGTTTTGTTTGAAAGGGTATGCGAGTGTAGCTGAAGCTGTTTCGTCTTCAATTGATGTTGAAGAGGACGTTTCTGTGGTTGCAGAAGTGCAAGAATTGTTGCAGGAGATGAGGAAAGAGGAGGCGAGAGAGAAAGAACTGAGGAGAAAAAAGGAAAGGGGAATGGGGTCTGGGAAATATCAGATGTTGCGGAGAAGGCAGGTGAAGATTGAGACTGAAGCGTGGGATCAGGCTGCAAAAGAGTATAGGGAGCTTTTGATAGACATGTGTGAGCAGAAGTTGGCTCCAAACTTGCCTTATATGAAGTCTCTGTTTCTTGGCTGGTTTGAGCCTTTCAGAGATGCCATCGAGAAAGAGCAAGAGTTGGTTAGAGCAGGGAAAAATAGAGCAGCCTACGCTCCGTATATTGATCAGTTACCAGCTGATATGATGGCAGTTATTACAATGCATAAGTTGGTAGCACTGATCATGACTGGTGGGGGGCATGGATGTGCAAGAGTTGTAGCTGCTGCCTGTATAATTGGTGATGCAATTGAACAGGAGGTGCGTGATATTTAGTTTAATTATTTTGGTTCACTTTTCTGACTGTTTACCTTCAGGTTATACTAAGCTGTTAATTTGATATATTAGTTTTAGACTTTTAGCAGTAGCAGTAGAAACTAGTGTATGTTTTTGGTTTGGAAATTTGTAATGATGCCCTGATGGCTGGCATTGGAATTTGGTATACAAAATGGTGCAAACTCATAAATTCTGTAAAAGAAATGAAAGAAATAAAGTTTCTTTGAGATTACAGCTAGCAACCACTACAGAAGTTGTTGATCTTGGAAGACAAGCACTATATTACCTCTGATAGAAATCTTATATGGAACATTGGAACTTAAGCTTTGAAACCTTAATGACAAATGTAAGGATCTGTATCCAGTGTTGATGGTGCCTTAATTTCAGTGAGGAGGCAATATCCTAATTTTTTCAATTCTTAACCAATACAAGTAGGCTACTGTCCTTATTTTTCAATTCTCAACTACCATATTGTTTGAGAATTTTTGTCTTACAACTGTCAATACAAATCAGTTTGATGTGAGATTCTTTTCCTTGACAACAGAGATTGATGACTAGAGAGAATGATACCTATATCTATAAATTCACAGTATGAAGTCTTCTATCATGGCATTTTTGGTTCTATGTGTCCAAAAGGTTGTGCTGATCATTAGGCGATGCTAAGCCATCAAATTAGACATGTCAAAAGTGCACTTACACATCTCAGAGTTAGCTTCTTTTTTTTTTCATTTATTAATTTTTATAGCACAGACCTTGGCTGCTACAAATTCTTTGCCTCTTAATTTTATCTCTGCTTACCACAGATGCCAAAATTTTGTAATTAGTAGTTGATTTGGTCTGAATTTGAAGCTTGGAAGCCTTTTTCATTGAGAATGCATCTCTTATTTATGTTTGAAACTTTTTACTACAACTGTTAATTTATACTCTAGTATAAACTGTCAGATTAAGTAATGCATTTTATGCATATTTTAATACTAGTACCTTTTAGCTTGTTGATTTTTTTTTTTTCTTATTTTGGAAATTATGAGCTCAACATGTAGTTTATTGGGAAGCATTTGTTCTCTCAGAAGTCAGAACTGAGTCCAATTTAATGGTTCTGTGATGGATCAGGTCAGAATACACAAGTTTCTGGAGAAAGCAAAGAAGAGAAATTCTGGCAATAGCAGGAAAAATCAGGAAGATGAATCTCATGGTGCTGTAAAGGAGCAAGAGAAGTTAAGAAAAAAGGTTACTGATTTAATTAAGAAACAGAAGTTGGTTGCAGTGAGGCAGATAGTGAAGGGCCATGATGACTCAAAGCCCTGGACCCAAGATGCCAAGGCTAAGGTTTGTGGTCATTATGTTTTCACAATAAAAATATATAACTTTTCCCTGGCTTGTATAGCACGTGTAAAATTTGATTCGAGTCTCTCCAAATTGCAGGTTGGGAGTTGTTTGATTGAATTGCTGATACAAACAGCTTACATACAGCCTCCTGTAGATCAGTTAGCTGATAGTCCACCTGACATTCGACCTGCATTTGCGCACACATTCATAAACGTAACACAAGCAAATAGGTTAAGGGTCATTCTTCTCTATCACTTCATGGGTTTGTTTCATGATTGCTCCAAATGGGTGCTCATTGACCTTTCTTTGAACAGAAAGACCAGCCGAAGATACGGTGTCATTAAGTGCGACCCACTGGTTTTGAAAGGCCTTGAGAAAACTGTTAGTTATCCTGTCATTTTTGCTCTGCCAGGGAAATTCTATTTTATAATTTTGTAGATCTTATGAATTGAGCTTGTGTGTTATCACTTTTAGGTTGTTTCCAGGGTATAGAATGATAAAATGATTTTGAAAGATTAGAGAGCTGAAACAATATTATTTGTTGATTTCTTTTTTATGTGGTACCTCTGAAGTTACTGAATTCTGTTTTTTCTCTGTAAGGAGGCATAAAATTGTTGTTTTTCTTAACAGGCAAGGCATATGGTGATTCCTTATATGCCAATGTTGGTGCCACCGGTGAAGTGGACAGGGTATGTTACCTCATATTTCATGTTCATTGTGTTGGTTGTCTCATGTTAGTTTCAATCATTTAGACATGGGATATACTTTCCTTGCTCCAAAATGAAATCACATTTGTTTAACTTGCTTGAGCTATGTTGACATAGCGCATCAAAGGTGTTTGCTGACTTATCCCTTTTTTTCAAGTTGATAAATTAAACAATGCTATAACTGATGGTTTTGGTATAAATAAATGAAGTGATGGAGTTTGATGGAATGCTGGAATTTTAATTCCAAATGTTTCCAATTCTAATTACTATTATAGGACATTGATAAAATTTTCCTAGGCTAGAAATAATGGACATACTTACTGGTATGGAGAATGCCTATGGTTGAATGTTGATGAATATGTAAGAAAGGATGTTGAACACTGATAATCCTAATGATGATCCATGTATGTATCATATAAGTCTGCCACGCCTGGGTAGCCAGAGAATTCCTACAATCCAGGCAGTAGAAAAAAATTGTCCTATTTGAATTGGAATTTGAGCTCCTGTATTCTCAAATTCTATGATGACTGCATTTATAAAGCATTTTGGAAGTTCTATGCACTTCTTAAAGAACAAGGTAGATAGCTAGCTAGAATTTTTTTCTTCTTTAATTGTGTTCTCAATTTCTTTTGCAGTTATGATAAAGGAGCGCACTTGTTCTTACCGTCGTATGTGATGCGCACACATGGCGTTAAACAGCAACGTGAAGCTGTTAAGAGGACACCTAGAGAGCAACTGCAACCAGTTTTTGAGGTTTGCAAATATTAAATCCTGTGCAATCTTGTTTTGCTGTTTCATTTTTTTGACCTAAACCCCATGTCATTTTAGAAGTGCATGTCTGCTTTTAATAATGTTCATGGTAATGTTAGTGGATCTTATGATGTTATGGTATTCAATTGAATTAATTGGCCAGGCTCTAGATACACTTGGAAGTACAAAATGGAGGATAAATAAGAGGATACTTGGTGTTGTAGATAGAATGTGGAATAGTGGAGGCCGCCTTGCGAATTTGGTGGACCGAAATGATGTGAGTTACATGTCTTTTTTTCAAGTAATATTTCCCAACTGTTGATTGTTTGGACTTTGTATACTGCTTCATTTCATCTTTATGCTTCATGACTGTGGTTTAAACTTTAAACCTGGTATAATAAAAACATAATTGTTGAACTTCTTTATTGCAGGTTCCTTTACCTGAGGAGCCAGATACTGAAGATGAAGCATTGCTGAGGAAATGGAAGTGGAAACTCAGATCCGTGATAAAAGAGAACAAGGAGCGACACTCACAACGTTGTGACACTGAACTTAAACTTGCTGTAAGATACAATCCAGTTCAAGTGAGACTACTGCATTTCAATTTCCCAATGGAGATAATGCCAACCTTCTTAATTGGCTTCAGGTAGCACGGAAAATGAAGGATGAAGACGGTTTTTATTATCCTCACAATGTTGACTTTCGAGGGCGTGCATATCCCATGCACCCATACTTGAACCACCTTGGTTCAGATCTGTGCCGGGGCATTTTGGAATTTGCTGAGGGACGCCCTCTAGGAAAGTCAGGATTACGCTGGCTAAAGATACACCTTGCCAATCTTTTTGCTGGTGGTGTGGACAAATTGTCATATGACGGCCGCATTGCTTTTACTGAGAACCACTTGGATGATATATTTGATTCTGCGGACAGACCACTTGAAGGAAAGTGTTGGTGGTTGCACGCAGAAGATCCATTTCAGTGCTTGGCAGTGTGCATTGATCTCACTAAAGCTCTGAGAAGTTCCTCTGCAGAGGCATTTATCTCACACATTCCAATTCATCAGGTAATTTCTTCAAATTATCATTATATCACATCATATTGAACTTCTTTTGGACTTCTCCAAATGGATTATAAGGTGCCATACTTAGTTTGCATAATTTGTACTCGTGGCTGACACTGTGATTATCTTTTTCTCAAATCTTGTGTCATGTTATGTGCATGTCACATCTATTTGGGGTAGTCAAGATAAACACTCAAGCTGGAGTACTTGTTCTCTCCCTCTTCTTTTCATATTCTCTCCCAGGCTCTGCTCATCCTTCAAGCCCATAACCCATTTATTTTATCCATGCTGTTATTGCAATTATTATTGTTATTTGTTTTTCATGTATTTGCTTATTCTGAGATGCTCTTTCTTTATCATGCTCTATTGTAGGATGGTTCCTGCAATGGTCTACAACACTATGCTGCTCTAGGGAGAGACAAGGTAGTGACCTCAGCAATGATTAAAACCAACTTTTCTTTCTAATTTGTTTGTATGATGATTTTGAATTTATTAAACTTTACATATGTAATGTACTTTTCATTTTTCTTTTCTTAATGCACTTGTTAGTAGACAAACCATTTTAGAGGTTATTTTAGACATTTTTGTTGAATAGGCTATCAATGTGCTATCATCGTAAATTTTCTGTAGTTGGGAGCAGCTTCTGTTAATCTGGTTGCTGGAGAGAAGCCAGCAGATGTCTACTCAGGAATAGCTGTTAGGTAAGTTCTCATGTTTTAGAAAAGGCTTGAGAAAGACATTTATAAAAGTTGTGTGAAAAACAGTTTAGTGATTGAATTGCAATTTTTTTGTAATGTAGGGTACTTGATATCATGCGGAGGGATGCACAGAAAGATCCTGCAGTTTTCCCTGATGCATTGCATGCAAAGACATTGATTAGTCAGGTTACTCCACAAACTTTAGTTTTGTGATTATATTAGTCATAATTATTGTGGTTTTAGTTGGCCAAAATGAGCATCTATGTTAACATTTGCATTTTTTCTGGTGGACTTCAAGCTAATAGTTGACAGTTGAGTCTTATAATTGGTTTTCCAGGTGGATAGGAAATTGGTGAAGCAGACAGTGATGACATCTGTATATGGTGTCACTTACATTGGTGCGAGAGATCAAATCAAGAGAAGGTTGAAAGAACGTGGCTTTACTGCAGATGATTCAGAAGTCTTTGGTGCTTCCTGCTATGCCGCCAAGGTAGCTAAGGACGATTGGTAGTGATTTGGCGTCACTTCATAAAATCAGGCAAATGTCATTAATAATAATTTTTTGTTGCTTGTGCAGGTGACATTGACTGCTTTAGGAGAGATGTTTGAAGCTGCACGTGGCATTATGAGCTGGCTTGGTGAATGTGCAAAGGCATATTTCTCTCTCTTTGCATGCATACACTCACACTTCTTTCCTCTAAACATTCATATTCTTGAATATTCCTATAATTTTTCTTCCTTTTTTTTTTAATGAAATTGACTAGATAACCTGACTATGACTAGATTATAGCATCTGAAAATGAGCCAGTGAGGTGGACAACTCCGCTCGGACTTCCTGTTGTACAACCTTACCGGAACTTTGGAAGGCATCTTGTGAGTCCTATTGAAAGTCTTACGACCTAAGTTGTGCTTTCAAATTAAATTCATACTTATGTGGCTGCTCAAGTTGTTTAACCACTTCTTGTAAAATTGCAGATCAAAACTTCTCTACAGGTTTTAACACTACAACGAGAAACTGAAAAGGTATTCCAACCAGTCCAGTCTCTCTCATGTTTTATGTTATTATTATCTGCCAACCCGCAATAGGGCATCAACCATATGCGGCACAACACTATGCATCTGAAAATCCTGGGGATAACTTTATGTTGGCAAATGTTGTTTCAGAAACATGGCGTCTTAACATTCATGTTTGGATATTTTACTTGTCTTTTTTGCAAGGTTTCTAAGCAGATTCGTACTTAAACTTTAGGCTGCCTATGCTTAAATCTAGATAGATGGTTTGTCTCCCATTTCTTGAGAGAAGGGGATGGTAAGTTGAGTGAGAACAGTTAAAGTCAATCTGATGTCCCCTTAGATGCATGCAGTTTCCTCACCTAGACCAGGCACACCTGGATAGGTTGCCACCAAGCTACACAAAAGTCTAGCAGTTTACATTCTTGAAACATGTTAAGGTTATATACGCTTGAGAATTTTGATTCCTTTTCTGCATGTGTTATACGAACCCCTCAGGAAAATTATCTGGATTTCACCTGTTGGCTGTGAACCCAATTTGAAATTTAATCAGAGGGATGTTTTGAATTGGCTTGAAGGTGAAATTGTTCAATTTAGGATAGGTTGTAGTCTTGTCTACTGATTCTCGTTGTGAAATGTGGAGTATGCTTGCGGTAGAAACAACCTTTTGCTGAACCATATAACAAAATGGGAAAGGAGCAATCAAAAATTCAATTTCTTCTTCTGAATTTCATCTCTGAACAAAATTCTATAGAATATACAATGAAGTTGAACTTTTTGGTTTCAAGTCTCAAAATATAATGGTATTATGAATCTGATTGCAGGTTATGGTCAAGCGACAAAGAACAGCTTTCCCACCAAATTTTGTTCACTCCCTTGATGGTTCACATATGATGATGACAGCAGTTACCTGCAAAAGGGCAGGCTTAAACTTTGCAGGTCTTTCTATTTTAACTTTTCATCTCATTTGCAATCTTGGTCTCTACTTTTTAGTTTCTCATTATTTAGAATTGCAATTTGACTGCAGGAGTTCATGATTCATATTGGACACATGCATGTGATGTGGATGAAATGAACAGGATACTCAGGGAAAAGTTTGTTGAGCTTTATGAAACACCAATATTGGAGAATGTAAGTATGAGCACTGCTGAATATTTTCTAAATTGGAAAAAATTCTGTAATTAAAAACTCAATTTAGTTTTATGCTTTCTAAATGTGTTCAGTCAGCCAACTCTGGACTGATTAGTGGGCATTTCCTGTTTCATAACATCTCTTTTAGTAACCATGGTTGCTTGTGTCGGAAGAAATGGAAAGAATAATATTATGGTGTTAATGTGGTAGATAATGTAAGGAGTTTTTTATAGCCATCCATCACCTAGTTCTTCTCTCTCTTGTGATTGAAAGACAAAAAAGGATTTTATGGACTATTGGTCAGATTTCAATATGTAGTATTTGTATGAGCTCTACGTCAAATTCGAGTCTGCATTTCTGCCTCATTTTATTTCTTTAAGTAATTGTTTGTTTTGTGTACAGTTGTTGGAGAGCTTTCAGCAATCTTTTCCCACATTGTCATTTCCTTCTCTACCTGAGCGAGGAGACTTTGATCTGCGGGATGTATTAGAGTCACCATATTTCTTCAACTAAACTAATTGAACGGTTTTGCTTCATGTTTCACTAGCTTGACTCCACTTTGGTGGCTGGCAGCCTTTCCTCATCTGAGGAAGGTCTACAAACTGACATGACAAGAACTTCATGTTGGAACTAGCTGAGCACCTGTATATATCAATAAGATGTTCTCAAAGATTGGAAGTTCACCAGTGGGCTTGACCGCCATCATTTGTCATTCAACTAGAGGCCTTGAATGACGCTGTACAGCAACCATGAATTTTAGTTCTGGAGTTGGTATATATTTGATACTATGTGCAGGCTTCTGAGAAGATGAATCAATAACTTCATCGCTAATGAAGTATGGATGAAGAGTCATGTGATTGTGCAGCATCACACTGCCTGGTGCATTGAAGGATTCACATGGAAGATGCAGAGCTTTATGAGACATCAAGATTTTAGCCAAAAATGCCTGCATGATACGAGGAAATGATAAGAGATACCACAGATGTCCTCTGGGTGTAAAATGCAGCTCTAAAACCTGCTGCATTTCATATTGGTTCTATACTTGATCGAGATCTGTGATGATCCTTATGGCTGATTTAGCATAAATGTAAAGATGAACAATATATACTTCAGGAAAAAGTTGTGAAATACACTTTTACAACATGCTATAACTTCGCTTTGGTGCTGTATAGGAATGAAGCAAAGCCATGAAGAGGCAAAGTACTTCGTGAAACATTTCATTGATCCAAGTATATTTGAACGTTACATGTCCTTGATTAACGGTACTTGTTCTTGATTCTCTTTCCTCTGAAGTTTAAACTGAATCTTCAAATGATTTTGAGGCTCATTTGCTAGAACAAGAGGTGAACGATGTCTGAAAGACGGTTGAAAGGTTGGGCCTGTTTAATATTTAAGCTTGGTTCGACTTGCTCTTCTAATTTTACCTCCTTTTTTTAATGCTTCTCTTAAAATTTTCCCATTACATATTATGCTTCGGTGGTTGCATTCTACAATAGCAAAAATAAGAATTGAATTAAAAATGAAACGCTTCATTTAGAATTTGACAATTTGAATCACATTGTTAGTTAAAGAAACAAATGAACCGTATTGTTTGATTTTATGTACATAATTGTATAAACATGACCCTTAATTTGTTGATTAAATACACAAGGGTTACACTGCAAGGTACTCTTTTTCATCTAGAAAAAATCTTGTGTTTCTTAAAAATGTGCTGTGAATACTTTCAGTTTAATCGGCTCGCAACGAAAGTTTATTGATGAGAAAGTACGAGTTTAGAATGTAGGATAAATTCAAAACTTTTTTCAAATAGACTTAAAACCCAAAACACAAAATCCAAGCCCAAACAGTAAGCCTTAGCCTCAAAGCCCAAGCCCATTGACCAGACTTGGGTGATTGCCTCAACGAAGAGGCGACACAGCAAACCTAAGCCTTAAAGCCCAAGCCCATTGTCTTTTGATCTAAAAGTCCAGACTTGGCCTGGGTGAAGAGGCGATCGCCTCAACTAAGAGGTGTTGCCTCTTCACCCTGGGCATCAATAAAACGACGCCTCATTAAAGAGGCGACATGAGGTGGCGCCTCTTTACAGCCACCATTTGTAGCATTAAATGTCATTAATGACAGCAGTTCACCTGCCTCTGATTTGAGGCATTTTTAGACGCCAAAGAAAGAAAAAATGGGAAAAAAAAACAGAGAGGGCATGAGGAATGATGAGGAAAAGGTGAGAGTGAGTGGATTTTGGGAATTGAAAAAGGAAAAGTGAAGGAGGCTTAAGAGGAAGGTGTGGGCATAGGAGAGGGGACGTTTGACTTTTTTTAGGACCTGAAACCTTTAGTCTAAAAAAAAAAAGAAAGTAAAGAGAAGAAAAAAAAAAGAGAAGAAGAAAAAGAAGAAGGGGACTTTTGGTCCAAAAAGACTTGATTTCTTGAGAAGGAGGAAGACTCTCTTGCATTCTAAGCACCCAAGCCAATAAACCAAACTTTATAGGCTTAGTTAGGAGCATTAACTTCATCCCAATCAGTGAGAATCCCTTGTTTTTAAGCTTTAAGTTCTTCATTTTCTTAAAAGCTTTTTGAATTATTATTCTTTTGCTTCCTTTTTTTGTGTTTCTTTCTTGTTTAAAATCATATGTGAAACATGAATATGTGAAATATTGAGTATTGATTATGGATTTTTGTATATTTATATCAATCTTTGCATATTTGTCTTAATTTCTAAGTTTCTTAGAAGTTAAGAAATATAATCTGTTTTTATTTCTATTGAAGAGGCAACGTCTTTTCATAAAGGCATTGCCTCTTTACATTGTAGCGATATGATATCTTTATTGCACCATTCTCCTTTGGTTTTTAATGTTTGTTATGTATGTTTTGCATAGCTCTTATATTTGTCTTGTTATATATCTTGATTTTTTATTGCTATGTTGCCCAACAAATTATTGTATAAATATTATTGTGATTTTTGGTGGAATATTTTGTTATGCTATTCCCATTTCTTATGAATATTACTTGTTGATTATTTTGTGGATAATATTGTTACTTTATAAGATGGGGCTAATTTGTGTTTATTTCAGGAATTGTTTGTTGATTTTTAATCATCAAATGGTTATTCTATTAATTAGTTCTTAAGAGTTTTTATTTGTATAATTAATTAGTTTATCTTTGGTTTATGTATGGTTTATTTTCTATTTATTTTACATTTTTTTGAACAAAGCACTTTAATCCTTAATCCTTTCCTTTATTTATTTGGAATCTATGGTTGTAAATTATCATTATTTATTTTATTTGTGAGGTATGATGGGTCATGAGTATGAAAATGGGACTAATGTGTAAACTTGGATTAAAATATAAAATTGAAAATGATTGCGATCCACATTAAATAAGGAAATAACTTAATAATCAAAGGTAATATATGAAACACACACGAAGGTCAACCGTGAGGTTGAGTGGGCATTCTAAAAGCCCATACCCAGTTTTTGAACTTAATCTCTAAAGACGGCTTCTAGGAACATCCATGGAATCCATTTGCTGTACAATATGTCTCAGCTTTTATCTGGGTGGCGACTCCATCTCCATTTTAGGCCCTAAGCCAATATTGTATTTCCTAGTAAGCCCTAAGCTCACATAGTGTCGTAGTCGCCAAACACTTGGGTGCACGCTTAATGCCACCCCCTACAATGATAACTCCACTAAGGAATAGAGAAATGATTCCAAGTGTTTTGTAATTTATCATCTTTGATTATTTTCTTTGTAAATTCTTGCATTCACTACACGTTTTCATATAATGTGCACACCAAATCCTAAATAAACTAACAATAGTCTTTACTTTGCTATCTGTGTTTCACTCAAACTTGATGGTGGAGTATTCAATTATTATCACTCATAGCACGTACTTATCCACATCACACAGACCCTTCAGTGGGGAGACGTAATGGAGGTATATAGTTGTGGGAGCCGAAACTTATTTCCTAAGACTCAGCTCATGTAATGACTTAGCAATTTCCATTAGAATTTTTCCCAAATGAATGCATATGTTTGATGCTATATGATAATTCTTTGAATAAGGCCTAAGCCCAACATAAACAAACCTTGCCAAGATGGGCCTCTCATACCTATTTTAGCCCATTACAGATGGATCTTGACAATGTGGGCCTTTAATGTCATTCTTGGTCCATTAAAATGGACTTTGGAATTATTTGAAAAAGTTACTACTTATCTTCTTAAGAGTTGTATTGCATCTATCGGTTTTATTATCCCCTGCTGATAATTAAAACTTAGAACAATAATCCTAGGATAAAAAACTCGCTATCGAATAAATGTGTGGGAGGAATAAGGGCAGAAGTAATCATGCCTAAATTCAAATTTGTATTTGTATTTCTATCAATATACTACTAGTTTGAATCAATAAAATTATTTTTCTTTTTTTAAAAAAAAGTACATTTTGTCGCCAAATTCAGTATGTCCAATAACATCAAGCAACTTTCAACTTAATATATTTGCTTAAGATGTGATTAATAAAATTGCATAGACCATTATTATACCGTGGACCCCTGTCCATATTGTAATATGAATTATAGGTCCATCACAAATGTGAAAAAAAATCACTTTTTTTATTTGTTGAATGATAAAACAATTAGTATCTTTCTTTTTCTTCTTTCTTTTACTTTGGAATCTCTTACACATTCTTAGAAAAATGATCTTAATGATCCTTTTTTTTTGGAAATAACCTAATGATTCGAAATTTACTTTTGAGTTGTTGAGGACTTTGATCAAGAAGAATGATTTTTACTCCGAAGTATGTATTACCCATTTAGATGCTAATGATAATTTTGGACGAAAAATGAGTGTTTTTTTGCTTATTGATTTTAATTTCCTCATAAGGCCTCAAGAGAAGTAGGCCTTAAGAGAAGTAGGTTGTAAGAATTAATTAAAGATTTTGATCTTATGGGTAATGGGTTTTGTCGAAATTTGAAAGCTCTCTTAGATTTTTTTCTCATTAGATTGGCTTTGCTCTGTGTTGGTCTATTACTTTTTTTGGACATTCAGTCATTCATTCATGTTAATCTTTACAAGGAGGACCAAGAGGTGATTGTATGTATTTACTGGTTTTATAAATTCACATTGAGGTTCTCTTGAAGTTGTAAAGACGTCAATCAACCTTTTCTTATTGCTAATTTGTATGGCAAATGGAAGCAACTTCTAAAATTTTTCTATCTTATGCATATGGGTTCCTTGAAGCACTACATTTTGGCTTATGTTAGACATACACCATTTGGTGGTTATTTTGGATGAACATTTGAGATAAAAGATTGAAATTTTATAGAATACACACATAAAGCAAAAAAATGTCACAGTACCATCTCTGATTGATGTTGTGAAAGAGTTTGTCAATACCTTTTGATTTTTTGAAATATAAAAGATTTTGTTGTATAAATAAAACATGTAGGTTTATTAGATCAAACATATAGGTTTATTACTTAAATAATACAGGTTCACTATAAATAAACTATAGATTCATTAGTATTTGTCTACAAGTTCATTAGTATTTACTTACAAGTTTATTAGTATTTGCCTACAGGTTAATCAATTTAATAATAAGTTTCATTACTTAACAATATTATTAATTAATATTATTAATTTAATAAAGTAATATTAAACAAATATTAATATTAATATTATAAAAATTAATATTAATATTAATATTAAATTGAAATAATTAATATTAAATAATGCAAGTTCATTACTTAAAATAATGCAGTTTCATTAAGAATGAACTATAGGTTTATTAATATTTGTTTATAGGTTCATAAGTATAAAAATTTATATTAATATATTAATTTTAAATAGATTATTAATTTAATATACTAATATTAAATAAAAATTAATATTAACATTATAGAAATTAATATTAATATTAATATTATAAAATTAAAATTAAAATTAATATTAAATATAAATATAAATATATATTTATTAAATCATGAAGGTTCATTAGTTATCAACTATAGATTCATCACTTTTAATACTCTAATTTATTATTCTATATAAGTTCATCACTAGAAAACTACAAGTTCATTAAACACAACATACAAATTCGTTAACTCTACACTTCAAATTCAATAAATAATAAAGTACAAAAAATTCACAGTTTTTGTTTGGGCCTATCTTTAATTCTATGAAATGAAGATCACTTTCAGTAGAATCTTCCTCACAGTTTCACACTTTCAGTAAAAATTCACAGTTTCGTTTGGACTCTCTCCTCACTAACACAACATATCCCTTTCCTTTCAACCTCTACACATAGTTTATAACTCTTTATTCAGTTCTTCTACTTCAACTTTATCTTCACCCACATCTCTGCCTAATTCATCATATACTTGCTTCATTATAACCCTTGCTCTCTTCTCATTCTCAAGTTCCTTAACTGCCCTCGTGAGAGAAGTCTTAGTCTCAGCTAGTTCTTTCTTAAGCTTCTTGTTTAAGCTTTCAAGTCATCTCCTAAGCTTCTTCTTTACCTTAAGTTCTCCAGCACAAGGCACTACTCAATTAAAAAAAAGTATAATTAAATCAATTAAAATCAAAACAGGGCAATAGTGAATTAATTAAAAAGATTATTACTTTGCAGCTTTTTCAAATGTAGGAAAAATGGGACATGTAATTTCCTTAAATTGCAAGTACTTCTTTGATTGTTTTATCATTTTATTGGCCTCACACATGTGAGGACCCTTTGTCCATATTAATGTGCATGTGTTATTTATGTGTTATTATTAATGTGCATGTGTGTGTTTATGTGTTGTATATGTATATATATATATATACAAACCTTCCACCTATTCTTTCTTCTTATTTCTCGTTTTTTTCCTGTCACTGTGCAACCCATCCACCCACGCCGGACTGCCATGACTGCCACCACCAACCACCATCACCTTTCTTCTTCTTCCTGCCGTTGACCACCATTTACAAAATGCCTGGAGCATGTTGAAGAGCCACTTGGAATTATAGCATGTCGAGAGACCTCCATGGATGTTGGTGAAAATTCCGACCACCTCAATTCCTCATTCCAGTCTCGTTTGAACCCTCTAGCTTTGGTGAAGCTAGTTCTAAGCTCCGTTTGAGCTCAATCTTCCTTGATTGTAAGTTATCTCAAGTTTTTAATTTATGTGTTTTAGGGTTTTGATTTTTTTTGGGTTGGATATTGTTTGACTTATGGATTTTTGCTTTGATAATGTTGATTATTATAGCTTAATCTTCCTAAAAATAATTTTTGTGTATTTTTCTGAATTAATTTGAATTATGGGTATTTTTGAATATTTCAATAATTTATATTGAAATTTTTTATAATTATGTTAATTAATTATTTTTTTATGAAAATTTGAGTTAGTTAGTGTTATTAATTTGAGTTAATAATTTTAGAATTTATAAATAATTTTTATCAAATTTATATAATTTTTGAGAAATTATTAATATTATGTGAATATTGAAAATTATAGATTAATTGTGTAGTTTTATTGAAATTATAGTTAAATAATATGTTTTAAATGATTTTAGAATTTTATAGGGTATTAAAATAATTTTTATAAATTATTTACTATTTTTAACTAATTAATACTAATTTTTGAAAATTATATTCAAGTAATATATTATTTACTATTTTGATGATTAAATGGATTTTTAATTATTTTTATTATATATTTAAGCTATTTAAGCTATTTGAGTATATAAAAGTGAATTTTACTATTTTATTGTTGAATAATTGAAGATTTGGATTTTTATTAATATTATATTATTATTTGAAATTTTTATTTAATTATTGTGAAAATAATTATATTTAGTGATTTAATGTTTAAATATATATTATATTTTGATATTTTATGGATATTTATGGAGTTTAATGATTTTTTTTATATTTTTTATTTTATATTGATTATTGGGGAATTATGAATCTCGGTTGAGAATTTGTGCAGTTCGGGGTCCCAACCCGAGGTGTTGAGTTTTGTGAAATTTAGAAGTGTGTTTTTCTTGCAGGATCAACTCTACTTTTTAGTAGAGAAATGTTCATTTTACATAGGAGGTTACGTCGAATTTTCAGTAGAATTCTTGTAAAACATGACGTCAGGTCGATCTTGAGTCTTTGTGTTGATTGGATTTTAAATTCCTAGATCGAGTATTTCTTTAGAATTCTTAGAAATATAAGTTAGAATTTATTTTGATTTTATGATTATTATTTTTCTAGCCGCGTCGAGACCGAGGCTTGTTGGACCAGGCCCGTCGAGTTAGTCTCGAGGAGTGCAAATTTGTGAGTTATTATTCTATATATGCATTACATATAGGATGCATGATTAAGGATTTTCACATTTTCATTATGTGTTTAATATGATTTATTTTATTAAATGATTTAGTATACTTTTAGTTTTTTTTGGTATATTTGCTATATATGAGACATATATGCTAGATATATTTTTTTGTATATCTTTTGTATATAGGTGACATATATATGTTAGTATTTATTTGGTATAAATTTAGTATATTTGGCGTATGTTCAGCATATATTATTTGTATATAAGTAGTATATTATGTTTTAATGATGCATTTTATTATTTCTAATATATATATGTGATTTTATATGAATGATATTGATAGAACATGCTACTAAATGGGCTGTACTAGGACCATATACGTACTAGTGCAATAGATTTTAGGGTTGAGTTATTAAATCACTTGAGATGACATATGATTGATCGATTATTGAGAATTGATGTGATTGAGTAGTGCGATTGCAGGAGCTCGGTTGACTTAGTGTCTTGGAGCCAATCACACTGATAGTGAAACTGTAGGAGCTCGGTTAACTTAGTATCTCGGGGGTAGTCTACTGTTTAAAATGGGATAAGAGAAATACTTTGGAATTAAGTGAGCCTATACGACTAGTAAGATATTTTGTTTGAGGTTGCGAACATTAGGATTCTATTTAATCCTTCATTTAAATAAATATTTTTCTTCATTTATGATATATATATAAAAGCAGAGTTTGACATTTGTGTGAAATGCATGTATATGTATATATATATATTGATGTCTGACTATATATGACTTAGATTGCATGTATATATATTATAATAATTAGCTCAGTGAGGTCTGACTCCCCTCAATATTTTTTTCAGGAGATTCCTTGTTATCAAACCTCAGTAGTAGACTTCTATGCCGGACTTTTTCAGCCCCAGCTAGATTATGTAAATTATTTATCTAACTGTTGTTGTATTCTAGAAAATTGCAGTAGTAGTGCTTTGTATAAGTAGAATGTTACTTTAGTAAGAGACCTATCTCTAAATATTGTATGAACATATTTTTATTTTATGAAATAATATTTAAGTATTTATTTTTATATATCGATTTAAGTTTTAATTCCAATGTATTTTATTTATTTATTGCATGCTTATTATTTCTAAGGCTTGTTACAGGTTCCGGATTCAAAATAATTCTCGTTCTCTAGCGTCGATCATGACTCCCGATTTGGGTCGTGACATATAGTGATGAAGAAGTATATTAAGATTTGGTTATGGCAATGATGACACTTCATTTTCGAACTTTAGTGAAATAGAAAATGAAGGCAAATAAGAAGAAAGAGAAGCAGAAGAGCTACACTCCATGTTTAGTCCTTTTTTTGGTTGTCAAATTTGTATCTATTTTTTACAATTTAATATACTTTAAGTATATTTTATGTTTCTGATACATTGTATACTTAATAATAATAAAATTTTTAATAAATATTTTATATCAAAAAATGTTTACCCTTAATAATTTAGTTAATTTTTTTTATATATTATATATTTAACAATTGAATTTAAATACTTTCAAAAACAATTTAATAATTACAATAGAGAATGAAGTATAAAGAAACTAAAATAGAAAAAATGAATTGGAAACCCAAAAATAAACCAAAAGGATACAAAATTATAACATATTAACATCTTTTAATGTGTCATCAACAAAAATGGATGCAAAGAAAATTGCAATAATAACTCTCCTTCAACTATGGAACATTTAGACATAAATTAAAGATTGCATAAATACAACAAACATACAAAAAAGAAACTCAGTGATACAGTTATATTGCCATTAATAAAACAAAAAAGTATATAAACTAAAAGAAACTAAAATGATACCGCATTATAAATGCAACATAAAAATGGTAGCAACAAAATAATAAGTCTACTTTAATTATGAAATATTTGGACATAAAGTAAAGATTGCATAAATCAATAAACATACAAAAAGAAATTCTATGATACAACTACATTTCCAATAATAAAAAAAAAATTAGAAACCAAAACAATACCAAATTATAAACACAATATAAAGCGGCAACAACCTTTTGTGACACAACAACACCAAAAAAATTTAAAAAATATTCATTTATTTAAAATTTTTCTATTACAAAAATTACAACTTGATTAACTCCAAAGAAAATGTGTAGCTTTAAGTTATAGTATATTTTTTTCGTATACTTTTAGTTTATTTTCAGTATCATATACAATAACAAAAGGAGACTTTAAGATGTAGCTAGGTTTGTGCTCCATTTTCTGAGGATGAGGATTGCCAAAATCATTTTCAATATCCTCTAAATACAAAATTAACTTATAAACCAAAAAGCAACGAAAAATGTATTACAAAAAACTAATATAATATATATTACATCAACACCCTTCACATTATGTCTACCATAACTGCTAGAATGAGTAAGAACAAAAACAGAATCACCATTGTCTACACCCTATTCGATAAAAAAAAAATTACAAATAAACAAAACATATAAAAAAAGAAAAAGTATTTCATAAAGCAATGTGTGCTAGTCCAAAGCTAATAAAAAAATTAATTTAATGATACTACAAAATTTTTAGCTATTTTATTGATAGGATTATATATTTGATTTATAGAAAGAGAAAATAAAAAAAAGAGGAAACAAAAAAAAATAAAAAAGAGATTGTATTTCAGCATAAAATGTCAAAAAATTTTGAAATAAAATCTAAAAATATTTATATATTGGCTAATTCTCCACTAATATAAAAAGATGAAAAAAAAGGAAAAAATGAATAAAAATTTTGAAACAAGATGAAAACTAAAAAAATAGAGAAATTAAAAAAAAAAAAGGAAAAAAAATAGAGAAATTAAAAAAAAAAAGGAATGAAGCAAGAATAAAAAATAATAATAAGGAAAAAAGAGTAATAAAAAATAGTAAAGAGAAAATAAAAATAAAAAAAGGAAGGAGGAAAGAAAAAATATGAATTTTTTTTTTTTTTTAAAAGATAAAATGAATAAAGAAGGAAAAATAAATGGAATAAAAATAAAAGAAAAAATAAGGTAAAAAGAAAATAGTGTATAACTATAAATAAAAGTGCTAAATTAGTAAATAATAAAAAGTTTAGATACTTTAGTAAATAGTTTTTAAAAAGTGTCTATTTGTGTAAATATCTCAAAAACATTAGGCTCAAAAGTAATTTCAAAATGGGCTTCTTCTTGTTTTCCAAATGCAAAACACACTCCATGGGCCGAAACTAAATTAGGGTTTTTAGGGTTCCTTCCTTATAAACGCTCATGTTTTCTGTGGCGACTCTCAGAGAGACGAAAAGCTGTGTGTAGAGAAAACGCCATCGTCGAAGCAGAGCCATGGTGCACGTCTCCTTTTATCGCAATTGTAATCCTTTGTGCTCTTTTTTTTTTTTCTCTCTATTTTCAGTTCTAGCATTTCTTTTGTGATAACTGTAAAACATGCTATTTTAGCTAAGGATTTTAAGTGGTAAATCTATCTTCGTGATGTTAAAGTTGTGTTCTTTGATGTTTGATCTACTAATTCTTTTGTTTTCAAATTTTGCTGAGTTGCACGCTGTTTGGTTGTTGAGAAAGTTGTGAAATGTAAAATGGAATAAAAGCTTTGTTGCTTGATTTTATTTTAGTTTTGATCTTTAGGACTAGGTTAAAATGGTTATGTTATTAATGTACTTTCTAGTTGCCAGATAATTGCAAAACGGCAAGGGTGCAATGTTTAGGTGTTTAGGTTTCTGTACTAAGGTCTTGCAAAGTGTAAGTCAGAGCTCAAATAGACAATTTTGAGATGCTTAATTCTGCTTTTGTTGGGCACTTTGTTGCCTTTGTGGATTTAGGAGAGCATTTGAGCATTTAAATGCTATGTGTGCTCATATTTCCTTGGATTTGTGATTGATTTTTTTCTTTGGTTATGAAATTGCTGGAAAAATTTAGATGGGAAGACATTTAAGAAGCCCCGTCGCCCATATGAGAAGGAGCGTTTGGACGCAGAGTTGAAGTTGGTGGGAGAGTATGGTCTGCGTTGCAAGAGAGAGCTGTGGAGGGTTCAGTATGCATTGAGCCGCATCCGTAATGCTGCTAGAATGCTTTTGACTCTTGATGAGAAGAATCCACGCCGAATCTTTGAGGGTGAAGCCCTTCTCCGAAGGATGAACCGATATGGTTTATTGGATGAGAGCCAGAACAAGCTTGATTATGTGTTGGCCTTGACAGTGGAGAACTTCCTTGAGCGCCGCCTGCAGACACTTGTATTCAAGTCTGGTATGGCAAAGTCCATCCACCATGCTCGAGTCCTTATTAGACAGAGGCACATCAGGTGAGCCTGTGTAAATTGAACTTAAATGCAAAATGACAGCTACTATATATATTTGATGTTCAAGATTTGTCAATCTATGTAATTTATTTTATTAATCTTAAGTGACTAATTTCTAGCTAAGTTATGAAATTGTTGGCCTAGGTAAAAGCTTTTCTATCAAAATGATTTGATTTTACCCTGGCAAAGCAGGAACTGGCCTGTAGAGAGTATATTTTAGGGCACGTTGATGATGTATGCACAATTGATTGAACAGTGTTAGCAACTTGTCAGTGGATCAGACATTGTGCATGTGGTGACTATATATAGTTATAAATCACAATCACTTTGAATGGGGATCTTAAATGAATGGCCTTATTCTGTATGAGGCAATATTTTTACTAAGGCTTGTTAATAGGATCTTGTGGTTCTTGAAGTTTTTAATTTACCTTCTAAACTTGCAATGTATGGAAGTCAAATCATTAAGCGAAAAGTTCCGTTTTCTTGGCATTTTTCTCAATCTTTTATTTGTCGTTAAAAGAACTATCTGCACTCATTGCTGGATAAGTCTCCTGATCTAAGTTGGTAATGGAGCACTTTGAAGTGCTCTATCTGTTCTTTTAAGTTGATTTGTAGGTGTTTTCTTTCTGACTTGAATGGGAAGTGGCTTGAGTTTGTCTATACTAGGAACTTTTTATACTCAAATTTCCTATTGAAAGCATATGAAGAGGAAGCAGTATCAGTTTTATACACTTTTAAATGTTGTAAGAATTGTTTTGGTATGTGCATGTTGGTTTTATCAAAGTATTGTTGGTTTTATCAAAATATAGGAGCATATACGACCCAGCATCTCAACAAGTGTGCCCTTGAGAGTGCTGATGTTTCTCAATATATTACAAAATTTTGTTTCCTCCATAGTTCTTGCAGGGTGTTGGATATTTTCAAATAATATTTTTAACTCTTGGGTTTCAGGGTTGGAAGGCAGGTGGTGAACATCCCATCTTTTATGGTGAGGGTTGATTCACAGAAGCATATTGACTTCTCATTGACAAGTCCGTTCGGTGGTGGGCGCCCTGGAAGAGTGAAGAGAAGGAACCAAAGGGCAGCTAGTAAGAAGGCATCTGGTGGAGATGGAGATGAAGAGGATGAAGAGTGAGCTATGAGTTAAAAGAAAAGTACTTTTGCTAGAACTCTTGCTGTTATCTGAGCCAGTTTTGCTGTCACCCTTTATGAGGCTAGGTTTCTTAAAAATATTTAATGCAGTATTTTTTTTTTCTGAAACATTTGATTTTGTGTTTTGTTTGTGATGCATTTTTGTGTACCTATTGACTTTTGGCAAGGATTTAATTTTTCTTCAAACGGCAACACAACTGGTTAAATATAGGCTTAACCTATATCTTGCCTCCCTGCTTTTTTTTTTTTTTACGATTTCTCCTCTATACTTTTATTTCTATACATCCAGTCTCTATTATTTTGTCATACATTTTGTGTACCTATTGACTTTTGGCGAGGATTTAATTTTTCTTCAAATGGCAACACAAATGGTTAAATATAAGCTTAACCCATATTTGATCTTTGCACTTTTATATTTTTTTGGATTTTCTCTTGCATTTTTATTTCTATACATTGAGTTTCTATACTTTTATTTTGTCATATATATGTGGTAAAGTAAAAGTTTAGAGATTTAGTAAAAGTATAGAAATAAAAGTGCAGAAAGAAAATTTAGAAAAAAATCGAAGTGAGGTAAAACATGGGTTATGCCTTAAATATATATTCGGCTGAATAGTTTTTTTCACCCCTGAACTTTTTCTTTTTTGCTTATTTCATATAATTTTTTTTAATAAATGGCACATAAGAATTTTTATTTATGATCAATTTCACTTTATGGATGATATTTTTTTATTTTATTTAACACATCTTTTTACAGTGTGAATAAACGCGTGAGTCCAATAAATGTGAGGTATATGGTTGGTGAAAAAAGAGTTGATATATTAATATGAGCTGATGTGTCCATGAGTGAAGTCGATTCAAAATAAAAATTTATATATTCTATTGATTAATTTTTGAAGTTGAAGCGTGAAATGGATTAAAATAGTGAAAAGATGTATTTGCCTTTTTTTTATAAGAACATTATATAATTGGATATTAAAAATTAAAAAAAAATTATATACTAAATAAATTATAATATATTTAATAAAAATTATAATTTTATTCTATTAACGTATTTTTAAAAATATTTTTACAATAAAAATATATATATTATATATCTAAAATTAAATTATTAAACATAAAAATTACAAGTTAACTCGCAAGCTTATGTTTGAATTTATTTGCGAGTTTCATAACTCATTTAAATGTTTCTAGTTGAGTTAATATTCAATAATTTTAGCCAATCTTAATATAAAAATTCTAATAAATTATTTTGATTTAGCCAAGTTAATCAATTTTAATAAAAATATTTATCAAATTAAAATTAAATGAAAATTATTAGCATAACAATTAAAAAAGTTAAATTTATAATTGATATTTTATTAAATTTATAATAAAAGTTCATAAGTATAATTGGTTAATTTTAAAAATTCATAGGTGAAATGAACCAAAAGTGTAAAGTTCAAGGGTGAAATGTTTGATATGAATGTCCACTTGTACCATGTCATTGCACGTCCTTCACACGTGTTTGGTTATGCCTGATCAATGTAAAATTAGTTTAAAATAGAAGTTTATATGTGCTATTAATTAAAAAAAATTGATATGTGAAATGGGAAAAAAAGTAAAATTCAGGGGTGAAAAGGGATATTTGGCCTATATATTTTCTCTAGGTTTGATGTCGTTGGCTATTATGGTGGTGGTTCCAGTTGTGATGGTTCATATGACGATGTTAAGGGGGGTGGTGGGGTGGGTTGAGGAGTCATCTCAAGGCATTGATTATTGCTCACAAGCTCTGGCAATTAAACCTTCTCTTTTATTTGTGCTGTACTTTTTTTATTTTAGCAAAAAAATGTTTGTGTTAACAAAATTGAAAAAGAACATGAATAAATTTAAGATATAATTTGTAATGTAAAAAAAATAAAGAAATAGATACGAGAACGGAAAATTTTTTTTACCAGTTACATATTTTAGTAAAATTAAATGATATGAGAATAAATGTATTTTTCAGTACTAATTAATGGCTATATCATATTAATATTTCATGTTTGACCAATAAAATGAGATAGTTAGTTTTTTTCATTATTAATTTAACCGTTGAATGTGATATAACCTTGAGAGAGACAAAAAAGCTCTGTGTAGACACTACGACATCGTTGTAGCAAAGCCATGGTGCACATCTCCTTTTATCGCAACTGTAATCCTCGTTCTCTGTCTCTCTTCTTCTTCTATTTTCAGTTCTAGCATTTTTTTTTTTTTTTGCAATGACAGTGAATCATGCTGTTTTAATTAAGGATTTTAAGTGAAAATCTTGTGAAGATGAGTTCTTTAATGTTTGATCTACTAATTATTAACTCTAGTTGAATTTAGTTGACCTAGGTAGCACGGACACATGAATAGAGATACAAAAAATGGGGATACGAATATAGAGAAATGAATTTTTTAAAAAAAATATAGGATACGGATTTTGAGGTCAATTTATAAATATTAAAAATATAAAGGTTAA